>JAOTOL010001660.1:815000-1135000 GCA_034440575.1 Imbricaverruca yamaguchii
GCCAGTTGGTGTCATGACAGCGCAGCATGGGGTACAACGTCACCGCAATCCTTGACCTGTCTTGACCTGTCTTGACTTGACACAGACACAGGTGACTGTGTGTCCCTCTCTCTGTGTGCCTGAGCAGGCACTCAGGCACTCAGGCACTCAGGCACTCAGGCACTCAGGCACTCAGGCACTCAGGCACTCAGGCACTCAGGCACTCAGGCACTCAGGCACTCAGGCACTCAGGCACTCAGGCACTCAGGCACTCAGGCACTCAGGCACTCAGGCACTCAGGCACTCAGGCACTCAGGCACTCAGGCACTCAGGCACTCAGGCACTCAGGCACTCAGGCACTCAGGCACTCAGGCACTCAGGCACTCAGGCACTCAGGCACTCAGGCACTCAGGCACTCAGGCACTCAGGCACTCAGGCACTCAGGCACTCAGGCACTCAGGCACTCAGGCACTCAGGCACTCAGGCACTCAGGCACTCAGGCACTCAGGCGTAACAATTCACGTGGCGTCTCACGCCTCACGTGGCGTGTCACGGGAACGTCGACAAACGAACACGGCTTGTGGCCAAACAAACTGACGGACACCTCCGAGTCCAATCAGAACCGGTCGCGTTCCCTGTGTACGTACAATGGCACGACTGATGGCCTGATGGTGACATGCGGTTGAATGGTCAGGTCATCAGCCTGGAACTGGCGACCTCATCCTGACCTGATGACGTCGTCAACGACGTGAAACCCAACACGTGCAATGGAAGGCCTCTAGAAATTACTGACCACGGAAGCCCGAGGTAAAAGTCCTCTCGCCACCCCCAGAGATCTAAGGCAATGAAAGCTAGGAACATCAAACTTGCAGAATGTGTGAGGTTATGCGGAACGATTATTTGAGAATGTAGTCATCTTGGTTTAATTTGTTCTGGGTCAAGTGAGGCTAAGTGCGAAAAAAAATATGTCAGTTTGAGTCTTGGGGTCATTTATCTAACTAATGTGCCTAATGATAGACATGGCGCATCAAGACATAACCAGAATAGTTGATAAAGCGCATAGCAAAGCAAGCCTGATCGATTGCTTCATCTTAGGCCACGCACGTGTTGGCAACAGACGCATGCGTACTGTATTAGACTGTTGCATTGCGGTTAAGTATGGATTAATGTCATAGGTGCACTCATATTCGATCGTTATTTCAATAACGTATTGCCAAATGCAATGTAAACGAATATCGTTGCAGTTATTTGACATACCCGGCGGCGCAACCAATGGGAGAGAGTGGAGAGCGGGGACACGGCGCGGTAGTATTCAAACACGGTAGCAATGTATTGCCCGGCAAGCAACTCGGAATCAAAAGATACATTAACACATCACACACATTCACCCGTCCCGTCTCGGGGGCGGGTCTTCAGAAGCCCCCTCAGGTTTTTCGCGGATAGCGAACGAACGTGAACGAACGGCAACGCGTCAAAATTTGGCATACCCTTTCCTAGATGAATTTGGCATGTCGTTAAGAATTTGTGAAGTCAGGTCATCTAGGGTCAACGAGTTAGTCAAGGTTAAGTGAGGTCACCCCAAAAAAGGTTAAACCAGTCGTCACGCTTTAACGGATACAGATGCTATAATGAAACTTCCAGCGTTTGCTTATCTTTAGGGATGCAACAAAACGTACTAGAGGAATTTTTAATTTTTTACTCTCAGTTTTTGACTACATATAATTTTGCATATTTGCTTATTGGAGTTCAAATCGAAGATTCTGGCTAAAGTGAATATTTTTATTAGGGCAAGTTGACTTCCAACAACGTTTCTCGGTCTGCTCTACCTATTAGAAAAGGAAAATTAAGGATAACTTGTGAACTCAAAATTTTGAAATTTCAAAAATAATTATCACAGATCATCCTCACAGATCTCACACCTCCGAGACGGGGTGTGAGGACCTGACCGGAGAGACGGCGCGGGTAAACATCACATAGATCAACGCACGCTCAAACGGACGGCCGATCATCACAAGGTCAGTGGAAGGATCAATTTGACTCCACCAGATCGCCAACCGGAAGCTTGGCGAGAACGTGGGGAGGGAAACAAGCGTAATTCCACTGAGGAATCTTCTGAGCGATTTTGTTTGCGTTTCGGTTAGCTGGTGACCTTCCAGCCCAGGTCAGATGCTCAGGAAAATGAATCAGTTCAATACAATCAACATTGAATCTCGATCCGCATCTCCGCATGATAAACGCACGCGTCGTAAAGTGTTGACAATACATTGGTGCAACAACTAATACACTTACGCGAAGTTTGGCGATACATTTAAGTAACGATGCGCCATCAGGAGCAACATCATTGTCATAACGTTTGTTGCAATCCGTTACTAATCCATTAAGGTATTTTCTCAGAGTGGTGCAAAAGCACTAGGTGCATAAATCATGGCACCTCTCTGGAGATTTGGAATTACATTGGAGTGTTAGTTATTTGGGATTTATGGCGCATCAACTGCAGTGGTTATACAGTGCCCAATTACATTGGAGTGAAAGCAAGCATAAATACACATACCCTGCACGCTGCCCCCAGCCCAGGATCATCATCCTACCGTGAACACTCCACTGACTCGGGCTCTCTCGCATCGACCCGGGACCCTCCTTCAGCCCGAGGCCCCTGCCGTCGGCCCATGGGCCCTCACCTATGCCTTGAAGAAACCTTGCGAGTCCCTCAAGGCAGTTGGAGGGCATCCTCGGACCCTCTAACGGGCGGCTGCCCCTTCCCTCCCCTCGACTACCCCACTGGGGCGGGTATCGTCAAGGTCCGGCCGCCTCTTGTACAGAGCCAGACCGAGAGGGACTACGACTCTTCGGAGGTGAGTCGGCCGGCCACCCGAAGTTGCTCAGTGGCGCGAGCTGTTGCATGCACAGGCGGCGTTTCCCAGGCGTGTTGGCTGTCGTGAAGCTTTATTACGCGCCGGGCGTCGGCTGTCGTGTTCAAAAGTGCTTTGTCACGTGTCCCGGCCCCGCTGTCAAGCGAGCGCAAACTGCGCGGCAGGCGCACACTCGCCGTTCAGGTGCGGCGACTGCAAAGGCTACACGAGCCGAGGTGCTCCCACGAGTGACCGGAGCTTAGTTGGAAACCAGCACACCTGCCTGCGGCACGTGTGGCTTGATCTGTGAGCCTTCACTGCCGGACGCCGAGACGTTGCTGAATTATTTCGTTCCACGCTCGGGGCCACGTGCCACGGGCTGAATTAATCCAGATACTCCAAATGCGCGCATTAATTATTTTCACGCTCGACAGGAGCACGTGGATGTCGACACATTTCCCGGGAGGCGGCTTAGTCAGCTGCTGAAGTAATCCGACTAGGGCCCGCAATGCCAGCGAAACATTATTGAGGCGAAGATGGAAGTCGGACGGCGCTATTGATCTGTCCAGGCGGCCAGTTTCATTCTGCCCTATTTCGCCGCCCACCGAGACGAGCTGCGCCCTGCCTGCAGCGACCGCCAGCTGGGCCTACTGAGTACTTAGCGTCAAGTCACAGCTGCTGAGTTCTTACAACTGAGTCACGGCTTTTGAGAAATTCCCACCGAGTCACAGATCCTGAGTATTTCCCACTGTGTCGCAGCTGCTGAGTATTGATCACTGAGTCACATCTGCTGAGTATTGTCTACTGAGTCACAGCTGCTGAGTGCTTACGACCGAGTCATAGCTTTTGAGAATTTCCCACTGAGTCACAGTTACTGTGCATTCCCCGCTTGGTCACCGCTGCTGAGAGTTCCCCACTGAGTCCAAACTGCTGAATGATGACCATTGAGCGAAAGCTGAGATTTTGTCAGATCTGCCAGACTATGTCTGCCACCACACCAGCGTCAGTTTTCGGCGACATCCAATCCCACCTTGCGCTTCAGCTGAGACAAACTCATCTAGATGCCGATCAGTCGGTGTGTTGGATGTCGGTCGATGCGCTCCAGCTAGCCTGACCACCAACCCCAGCTGCTGACACCTCACAGACCACTGCCTGACCACCAACCCCAGCTACCAACAACTCACAGACCACTGTCTGACCACCAACACCAGCTACCGACACCTCACAGACCACTGCCTGACCACCAACACCAGCTGCCGACACCTCACAGACCGCTGCCTGACCACCAACACCAGCTGCCGACACCTCACAGACCGCTGCCTGACCACCAACACCAGCTACTGACACCTCACAGACCACTGCCTCCGACCACCAACACCAGCCGCCAGCACCTCACAGACCACTGCCTGACCACCAACACCAGCTACCGACACCTCACAGACCACTACCTGACCACCAACACCAGCTACTGACACCTCACAGACCGCTGCCTGACCACCAACACCAGCTGCTGACACCTCACAGACCACTGCCTGACCACCAACACCAGCTACTGACACCTCGCAGACCGCTGCCTGACCAACACCAGCTGCTGACACCTCACAGACCGCTGCCTGACCACCAACACCAGCTGCTGACACCTCACAGACCACTGCCTGACCAGCAACGCCAGATCCCAACACCTCACAGACCACTGTCTGACCACCAACACCAGCTGCCGACACCTCACAGACCACTGCCTGACCACCAACACCAGCTGCCGACACCTCACAGGCCACTGCCTGACCACCAACACCAGCTGTCGACACCTCACAGGCCGCTGCCTGACCACCAACACCAGCTACCGACACCTCACAGACCCCTGCCTCCGACCACCAACACCAGCCGCCAGCACCTCCCAGACCACTGCCTGACCACCAACCCCAGTTGCTGACACCTCACAGACCACTGCCTGACCAGCAACGCCAGCTGCCAACACCTCACAGACCACTGTCTGACCACCAACACCAGCTGCTGACACCTGACAGACCACTGCCTGACCAGCAACGCCAGCTGCCAACACCTCACAGACCACTGTCTGACCACCAACACCAGCTGCCGACACCTCACAGACCACTGCCTGACCACCAACACCAGCAGTCATCACCTCACAGACCACTGTCTGACCACCAACACCAGCCGCCAACACCTCACAGACCACTGCCTGACCACCAACAACAGCTGCCGATACCTCACAGACCACTGCCTGACCACCAACACCAGCAGCCATCACCTCACAGACCACTGCCTGACCACTAACACCAGCTGCTGACACCTCACAGACCACTGCCTGACCACCAACACCAGCTGCCGACACCTCACAGACCACTGCCTGACCACCAACATCAGCTACTGACACCTCACAGACCACTGCCTGACCACCAACACCAGCCGCCAACACCTCACAGACCACTGCCTGACCACCAACACCAGCTGCCGATACCTCACAAACCACTGCCTGACCACCAACACCAGCAGCCATCACCTCACAGACCACTGCCTAACCACCAGCACCAGCTGCTGACACCTCACAGACCACTGTCTGACCACCAACACCAGCTGCCGACACCTCACAGACCACTGCCTAACCACCAACACCAGCTGCTGACACCTCACAGACCACTGTCTGACCACCAACACCATCTGCCGACACCTCACAGACCACTGCCTGACCAGCAACGCCAGCTGCCGACACCTCACAGACCACTGCCTGACCACCAACCCCAGCTATCAACACCTCACAGACCACTGCCTGACCACCAACACCAGCTGCTGACACCTCACAGACCACTGCTTGACCACCAACCCCAGCTGCCAACAACTCACAGACCACTGTCTGACCACCAACACCAGCTGCCGACACTTCACAGACCACTGCCTGACCACCAACACCAGCTACTGACACCTGACAGACCACTGCCTGACCACCAACAACAGCCATCATCACCTCACAGACCACCGCCGGAACACGGGGAAACACGTGTTTACTAGCAGCTTCAGTTGTACTAGCTCTGGCGGTGCGTCCGGAAAATGAGTATGGACGAGGCCGAGGTGCTCCAAGCTACCAAGGAAATGCCGTGCAAGTGTCGTTTGGATGTCATAACCCAGTGCAGAATGGTGTTGGCGTTTTCGGCCCATAGCGTTTCCAAACGAATGTCACACTTGAAATGTGCAGTGCATCATACTTAGCAAATTGTAATGCCCACGACGTGCGCTATTTGACATTTCGACCCAAACGTCATGAGCCAAACGAGATCGAAGTGTTCGCCATACTTCGGTGACTTCCAAAATCATGCTGGAAAATAATATTTTCGCACATGCATACATTTGCATACGAAGTTCGGCGTCGGCGCCGAAGCTAACTCCTGGTTGACACAGTTACCAAACAAAGTCTGCTTGCGATCAACTTGGGCAACTAGCTTTGGAATTGTCATTATCCTGTGTAAGCACGTCACCTGGTCTGTTCGTCCAACATGATCATTTTGGTACAAGTGATGTTAATTGCTCAAGTTTCACAATTTCGACGACAACGGCCAAGCACGTTCCATTTTATAATGTCATAGCTTAGCGACTTTGTCATTTTTTAACTTTGTCATATAAGGTCCGCAAAGCTGCACCGACCGAGTGTGCGCAACTCCCAGCCGGGATTTCACACGTACTAAAAAAAGCCTCGGGGGATTACGTCAATATCCCGTTGCACGAGCGAGAGTTAAACTGTGAAGAAGGCATGACACTCAATGTGACATGCAGCAAGAGATGCACGCCAACGATGTGCAATTTCGTTGTGACGATCTCTGTTAAACCTAATGAATGCAAAGTTTCTAATCTGTGCTAAAGCGCGAGTTGGAAACTTCCCTTTAAGCCGAGCAGTGGAGAGGTCGGATTTTATGCCCATCCTCGCCAAGCTCAAGGAAGGGAACAAAACTGACAACAGAAAAGTCAAGCTAGCTCTTCAGCTTACATTCGGGATTTTCCAAATTGTCACATCGCAGGTAAGCAACATCCATAGTTAATCGTGATCAACATACAAACGTATGTCAATTTGGACTATCAACCAAACTGCACTAGGATAAATCATAGATATTATCTCGCAATACGACGCATGTGCTTCCAGTTGCAACAGAAAACGATGAGTTGTATAAGCAAATTGTGTTGTTCTTAAACTGTGTTAGGAAGTGTATCTGACAATTCTGAGGCAGTTTCCTCACAGCCGTTTCATGGGTCTACCAATAAGCACCACACCCAGTCTGGGCTGAACAAACTTCATGAGGATGGGCATTAATTCTACTTATCGCTGATCATCAACTGAACTTAAGTCACACAGCATTTCGGGCTATCAAACATTTCAGCTCTGAAACTGGCATTCAGTGTTCCTCAGAACCACTAGTTCTCACCTCAGGAGCATTGCAGCCCTGAGACGGCCCTCAATATCCCTCTTCAGCTCCTAGGGTTCCTGTTCGTACCTCAAGGGCTGCTTCAGCCCTTCTTTGGGCTTCCTACAGCAGGCCAGGGACAATCGTTAGCTCTCACGGAGCCCTCTTTTTCACGGAGCCCTTAGACATCTTGGACATGCCAGGCCAGTCCTTCTAGTGATCAGCGACCTCTTTCAATCATCAGGGACCCTCTCCAGCCGTAAGGGGCCCTCATCAGCCATGGACAGCCTTTCTAGCTATAAAGGCTTTTTAACTCTAAGAAGGGATCCAGTGCTCCTCACAATCATCGCTAGCTTTGGGGTCACTCTTTAGCTCCCAGTGAGCCCTGCTGACGCTCAGAAACCGTCTCAAACTGCCAGGGGTCAATTACAATCCTCAGTAGCCAGGTCCCAAATTCTCATCTCAGCGGCATTGCAGCTCTGAGATTGGTTCTCAAGATACCTTTTCAGCTCTTAGGGTTCCTGTTCTTGCCTCAGGGGTCATGTCAAGCTCTCTTTCAACAGGCTAGGCCTTCTCAATCAAGCCAGGAATCCTTGTGCGACTCCGACTCTTCCGTCAGTTTAGGGGCCCTCCATGCCGATTCTGGGCCACCTCCGGCGGTCCGGGTTCTCCCTCGACTAGAGTTCCTCCCGTTGGCTCAGGGATCCTTAGCCACCCAGGGCCTCCTTTGTCAGACATGAGGGTCTTCCTTCAGCATCTTGGGTCCCGTCCATCACGCCAGCAGTCTTTGTGCGGTTTTGGTCGCAAGGTCCCTTCGCATCGAATAGAGGCCACTCCGACGGCCCAGGATCCTCTCAGGCATCCAGGAGCCCCCTCCATCGTATCAAGGGCTCTTCAGCAAACTAGCATATCATCCGTCAGGCCGAAGTCGCCTTTTCAAAAGCTCGGACCCCTCTGACCCAGTATGGGGGGGGGGGACGGCTGCCCCTTCGCCACCTGGCTACGCTACCGCATCGTACAGAAAGACCACATATAACCGCGGCGTCGCATCTCGCTGCACAAGACAACTTGGAAAGTTACATATCGCACGAGTCGAGACAAGCTTTGGGAAAGGAGCAGTAATATTACCCACGCTCCCAGGTGCGACACGCGCACTGTGCAGGACCACGTCTGGCCGACGCTGGACGGCGGCAGCGGCGAGCGAGAACGTGCTGCTCCAGCAGGGCGGAAATACTCGCCGTCAGTGCAGCCTGGCGTGCACGGCCTGGGTGCAGTCAAGACGCGGTGCAGTCGAGACCCGGTGCAGTCGAGACCCGGTGCAGTCGAGACACGGTGCAGTCGAGACCCGGTGCTGTCGAGACACGGTGCTGTCGAGACACGGTGCAGTCGAGACACGGTGCAGTCGAGACACGGTGCAGTCGAGACACGGTGCAGTCGAGACGCGGTGCAGTCGAGACGCGGTGCAGTCGAGACGCGGTGCAGTCGAGACGCGGTGCAGTCGAGACGCGGTGCAGTCGAGACGCGGTGCAGTCGAGACGCGGTGCAGTCGAGACGCGGTGCAGTCGAGACGCGGTGCAGTCGAGACGCGGTGCAGTCGAGACGCGGTGCAGTCGAGACGCGGTGCAGTCGAGACGCGGTGCAGTCGAGACGCGGTGCAGTCGAGACGCGGTGCAGTCGAGACGCGGTGCAGTCGAGACGCGGTGCAGTCGAGACGCGGTGCAGTCGAGACGCGGTGCAGTCGAGACGCGGTGCAGTCGAGACGCGGTGCAGTCGAGACGCGGTGCAGTCGAGACGCGGTGCAGTCGAGACGCGGTGCAGTCGAGACGCGGTGCAGTCGAGACGCGGTGCAGTCGAGACGCGGTGCAGTCGAGACGCGGTGCAGTCGAGACGCGGTGCAGTCGAGACGCGGTGCAGTCGAGACGCGGTGCAGTCGAGACGCGGTGCAGTCGAGACGCGGTGCAGTCGAGACGCGGTCGAGACGCGGTGCAGTCGAGACGCGGTGCAGTCGAGACGCGGTGCAGTCGAGACGCGGTGTGCAGTCGAGACGCGGTGCAGTCGAGACGCGGTGCAGTCGAGACGCGGTGCAGTCGAGACGCGGTGCAGTCGAGACGCGGTGCAGTCGAGACGCGGTGCAGTCGAGACGCGGTGCAGTCGAGACGCGGTGCAGTCGAGACGCGGTGCAGTCGAGACGCGGTGCAGTCGAGACGCGGTGCAGTCGAGACGCGGTGCAGTCGAGACGCGGTGCAGTCGAGACGCGGTGCAGTCGAGACGCGGTGCAGTCGAGACGCGGTGCAGTCGAGACGCGGTGCAGTCGAGACGCGGTGCAGTCGAGACGCGGTGCAGTCGAGACGCGGTGCAGTCGAGACGCGGTGCAGTCGAGACGCGGTGCAGTCGAGACGCGGTGCAGTCGAGACGCGGTGCAGTCGAGACGCGGTGCAGTCGAGACGCGGTGCAGTCGAGACGCGGTGCAGTCGAGACGCGGTGCAGTCGAGACGCGGTGCAGTCGAGACGCGGTGCAGTCGAGACGCGGTGCAGTCGAGACGCGGTGCAGTCGAGACGCGGTGCAGTCGAGACGCGGTGCAGTCGAGACGCGGTGCAGTCGAGACGCGGTGTAGTCGACACGCGGTGTAGTCGACACGCGGTGTAGTCGACACGCGGTGTAGTCGAGACGCGGTGCAGAAGCCGAGACGCGGTGGAGAAGCCGAGACGCGGTGTAGTCGAGACCCAGCAGGCGCCGGTCGAACGCACGTCCTGGCGGCGACAGCTGCTGACCTGGACCTGTGTACTCACCACCGACAGTAGCTCCTGCTGGGTGCTCTGCTGGCGGCTGAGCAGCTCGGCCAGCTGAGTCAGGAGGCCGACGACCGCGCGGGCCGGCAGCACCAGCGCCGTGGCGGCAGCTGCAGCTCCAGCTGTCCAGCTGGACTCCCAGCACCTCCAGCTTGGCGGTGGAGACGACACAAGGTGGCAGCTAGGGGGACGCCCAGCTCACGGCAGACCCGTCCAAAAGTCGAGTATGTGGGGAGGCCGCAGGCAAGCCGGAGCGGACCTTCCCTCTTTTTTGGCGTCCCCGGACCAGAGCGGACGCCATATGATTCGCCGAGGTAGTGGCGGAGACCGACATGCCCCTCCTTCAGCGAGTGATCCAGATACGCGCATCACGGTGGTCCGCTGGCCAAACGTACGAGGTAGCGAGGATACGTGTGCCACGATGTGCCGTCGGGCAGAGGTACCAGGGAGTACGGGTACGTGTGCCGCGGTGTGATGCAATCTGCCTGAGGTCCTTCATGGATAGGTTTCTGAACTATTCAACGGAGTCCAGTGAAACTTCAGTTCCACCTGGGGCGTATTTCCAGAGCTTTCGGTGCCTTTGTGAGGTCATGTCAGGTTGCAGAACTATAACGTCATAACGGACCATTTTTCTATATCTCGGACCACTTTTGAACGAAATCGAAGGTCATTACCTCTTAACATGGCATTGTAGCTTAACATGCGCCCTGGAGGGCCTCTGAAAACTAAGCGCACTGGAGGAGGGCGGTTTCTGCCCCCACCGTAAGATCTCGGCTCCTATTAAAGCTAGAGCAACGAAATTACGGGGTGGATGTGTACGGTTATGAAGTCTATTGTGAGAAAAGTTTATGACCTTTAGGTCAATATCTTTGAGGTCAAATGAGGTCAAAATATCAAAGATTTCCGGCTTTGGGTGGCTTGGCTTCTCGTTAAGGATCGCTGTGTTTATGTTTAAATGCTCCAAAATTGGCATTAACGATGTTTCAGACTTTACTAATGATGCAATATAGCTGTTAGATCCGCCATTTGACTTCAGAACATCTATATAGGAGCACTTTATCAGGTTATTACCTGCTCTAGTTACCGGAACCGGGCTACCCACCAGACCGCTCCGTTGGGCGCCTCGGCACAATCGGTTTCGCAAAGAAAGGAATGAAATGCATGAATAAAATATGGAAACGCTTAGGCACCCAATGACAAACAGTAGATTTCCGGGTGTGTAGGGAGTAACATGCCAAGTGACATCAATCGCATGACAGTCATTTGCATTTATGACACATTCCATTTGAGCAAGTTTGGTTCCATTAGCCTGTCATGAACTTCACCTGACTTGACCTCGGCGACCTAACATGACTTTTAAGCTATATATCATAACAATATGCATCAAAGAAGTCGCTAATGCTGTCAAGAACACTTTCCTTTTGCCAATATACGGGAAGCGCATCAGCGCCGATATTTGTGGTGTGGCGCTGATAATTTGTTTTAGTTGGACCTCTAACTCCAAAAAAGTAACGTCAATTTTCGCTTTTCTTACTTTAAGCAACGCGCCGGTCATTTCGAAGCAGGTACACAAACAATGGCGTATATCGGCCGGTAAAATCTTGAGTTATCTACAAAAAACCGGAGGGTGGGCGGATTTCGCCCCTCCCCCCTCCAGGGCGCGTGTTAAAGCGCCTGCATTTTTGTGGCTCAGACTAATAGATAACTGCATTATATTTAGATGTTCTCTACCATGGCAAGGGCATTCAAGGTCATTGAACTAAATTTACCTAGGATGACCGCTTTGGCTCGACTATGTAGTATTGCTAAAATTATGCATCAAAATTAACTGTTCATTATAATCCTGGGGTGGGCGGAAGCAACAGTTGTAACTAACGTTCTATCTCGATCTTTAAGGTGGGGTCGGCCCTCTGACACGTGAGCTATGCATTTAATTAAGCTTTGAATATGTCATCACACGCGAATCACCGACGATTACACGTGAAGCACCGAGAGCTTCTAGTTTTGCGGACGTGCGACTTTTAACCTGACCTCGATGCTCACTCATCACCCCTATGTGCAAAAACGGGGTGTCAATCGGGAGCTCTAGTTCCATCCGAAATTCACCGGTTTTTATTTGTCCTTTAGCTTGTTTCATTTGGAAACGCTAAGGGATCTAGCTCGAACATCGCGCTGGCGATGATGAAGGTGACAAATTCCACACAAGGACGACGGTTGGTGCTTATAGATAATTGTGTTTCTACTTCTTCCTACATCAGTTCTACTATGCTACCCTCCCTCATAACCCAGCATCACTCCCCTTGATCCATCGAAACAGAGCATATGAGGGCTGATGTATTCAGATTGTTCGGATAGATGGCGCCAGGTGTGGATATAGATGGCGCTACCAACGGCAGAACTATCATGCACCGAATCAGCTTGTAGCTGGGCCACAAATCATGCGGCTGACAAGAAGACTGGATTGACACCACAGAATGTCAAAGACTGACGTCAGAACTAAGTAAGTAATGTTGACACTGAACAGAGGTAAGCAAACGGTAATATCATACCGCCAACGTCTGGTGGTAAAGCAGTGGATGAAAGTGTCATTTTCTTCGGGAAGACCGTCAACAAAACTGCACGGATGAGAACGTTAGTTGCACTAATCTCGCTTATCGTGATCGCTATTCCATTATATTTTTCACATATGGTGATAATAACAATACTGCTTATTCTCCGCCGTCCATGTTCTTGATTAATAACTATGAAATATGAATTTTATAGGAGCATAATAATCATTTTCGGGAATGTTGAGCAAAACACAGACATCAAGTGTATGTAAATGTCACGTGTTTATTTTGCGATATAATAGTACATCAAAGCGTATTCTACACATGGCTCGTTCCACGATAAATCGAGTGGGCAAAGGGGTGATTGTCCAGGTGCTTCATGACTGCAGTCAATGCGTCCTAGTCAGATTTTGAGACAAATTGGTGTACAAGGTCATATTGTGCCATAAATCCACCTGTGAACATTTTACTACGATCAAGTCAACGGTTCAAGAGTTACAGCCTCTGGAATTTCTGGAATATACGCTGCAAGGTTATGTTCTGTGGCAGATAACAAGGTTGATCATCAGTCAAAATATAAACATCCAGACATTTTTAGCCTGCAAAGATACAAGGAATTCAATTCTGACAATACTTTTAGCATGTGATGAGCAGTAAAAGTGTTTCCCCATGAAGACAAGTCACGTGACTTCCGGCGACCTCGATGCCAGTGATATTTTTGTCAGTTTTATCGAAAGAATGGAAGAACCTCGATTCTTTCGATAAAACTGGCTTCATATTTTGGCTTGATATATAGCAAATAAAATGGCGTTTTTTTCTATAAATCCTAATTTTGAGAGCGCAAACTTTATCCTATTTGTCTTTCGAGATTAAATGAAAAGTTCAAGGTTAAAATACGTTAAATATCTTCTTTTTTCAATGTACAGATATTTTTGAACTGGCGAAGTTTCAAGGGATCCAATTCCGGTATTTACGTTTGATAAATCATTGAAAGGTTGTCTGTCCCATGACCTCCGGTCACGTGACATGCGCTGACCTAAATGGCGTGAAAATTTACTTATTAAAATCGACACGATGGATGACCTTGATCTTGCTTGGCATGCAAAATGCAACGTTTTTGCTACAAATGTTAGTTTGGAGAGTGCAAACCATAAATGTGAAGATTATCGTGAATTGAATTTATGACTCGGCCAGGTCGGGCTTTCCGGAAAAGGCCTTGGGTCGATAAAGAGGGCCCCTGAAATGACGGGGGCTTTAGTTTCTGCAGGGGATCTCGGGCCATCAGAAAGAGCCCTTGGGCCGACGGAAGTGGCCCAAGCTGTTGAAAGACGGCCTCGGGCCAGACAGTGGATGCCTTGGATCGCTAAAGAGGTCCCTTATGCCGACGAAGAGGACCCCCAGCCGTTAGAGGACCCGGACTGTCGGGAAGAGCCCAGAGCCGGCATGAAGATCCCTTGGGTCGAGGAGGGCAGAAACCGCACAGAGGCCCTTACGTGATAGAGGAGGACTGAGCATTCAAGAGGAAATTCCGACTGAACGGAGAGTGGGCTGATCCGTGAACGAGGGTCCGACGAGCCGACAGATGGGGCCCGGGGCCGCACATGCAGAGCTGCTGGGTCGGCCTTACCTCACGCTGATGGAGAGGTTTTCAGCGCTGACAGCGGGCCTCCGACCGATAAAGATGCAAAGCTCTGATTCACGACTCCCGGCTGCAGCAGCTTTCGTATTCGCTATGCATTCAGGACTTATGTCACGGCCGGTCGCAACCGGACAGCGCACCGCGCCGACGTCACCTCGCGCTCTCGCGTCTTGAGCCCGACCTCCCATCTGCTCCGCCAAGGCGACCGAGGTCACCAACGAATGGCCCCGGGCGCGGCACCCCAGAGGCGCACCCAGTGGAGCAGCACGCGCGCACACCACGTGGCGCCCGCTGCACCGCTGGCCGCATCCACACACTGCTGCTGCTGCCGCATACCGCCGGGCACGGGCGGAGGTAGGCGCGTCACATTCCCCTTACACTTATCCCCCTTTCGTTGGCCGGGCGCCCTCGTCCGGCAGTCCCTGGGAACCAGAATATGTGTATTAGTAACCGGGTTTTAGCACAATCAGTTCATTAGTACTAGACAGTGTATCAGTGGCTACTCAACACTGGCTGTCCGAGCTGATAGAACTGTGAAAACATTTTAAATGTGTTAGACGCCACGCCACGCCACGATGCGGCGTGATCTCACCTTGTTAGTATAGACCTAACTTTTTATATATACAATTAATGTACACATTTTGTTTCAATGGGTCTGTTGCAAGAACCGGAGGTATTTACAAAGATGTAATATATATTCATTATTCAGTATTCAATTATTTATTACATTGGTCAGCTGGAACTTGGCCGACGCAGAATGGGTTTGAGTCAGGTGTTTTAAATATGCGCACATATGATTCGTTATGCATAGGAAACTGTACCCTGAAGAGTTTGCTAGGATGGTTCTGTCTGGTGGTTACTTACCCAAAAATATAAGTTTCTACTCACATCATGGCTGTCTTGAATATATATTTTTTACTTCTTTCTCTTACAGTATCGTTCACTAA
This sequence comes from Imbricaverruca yamaguchii, assembly GCA_034440575.1. Classification (NCBI taxonomy): domain Eukaryota; kingdom Metazoa; phylum Arthropoda; class Thecostraca; family Neoverrucidae; genus Imbricaverruca; species Imbricaverruca yamaguchii. The sequence goes on from JAOTOL010001660.1 coordinate 830,166, forward strand.
TAACTATTCAGTTATATTCGTATGATGTGGTATGTCCTCTTAAGGTCTGTCACATATTTTATTGTGATCCAAGAACTATGTCATTATGCTCTTGTACGCAGCCTTCAAGTCAGTCAAATGTTTCATTTGAGTGTATATATTAGAGCCTGAATGTTCATCAGCTGCACGCGATTCCACATAATCGTACTCTGCAGTGCCACTTGAACTGATTTATGTATCTTACTCTAAGAGAAACGCTATATAGAGCAAAACGTAGGAGCAGCACGACAAATCTATTTACGCAGCAGAACGCAAAAGCAGCATGGTAAAACCATTATTTTTAAAGATGCTGTGCAACTACCGGCAAGAGTAGCGTAGTGAACATATCCGAACGTCTTAAGCGGCACCTTATCGTATTTTATGAGCACATAAGTACATGCGTTCGTCAGTTGCACAACGCATCCGGGAACTTTCTCCAAAATGTGTGATAACCTTCCCTCCTCACCTTCGCTACATGGATGAAAATGTTGGCATGGTATCAGCAGTCGTATTGTAATCTTCCTCAATGCACCATGTAAGGCAGGAGTGGCGGAACGTATGGCGGAGGGAGACAGTGGAGACAGGGCTCTGTATTCAGACGTTCACTTTTTCGGTAGCGCAGCAGCTAGTTTTGAGGTCAATTTGTTGTCACTCAGGCGACAGATTTTTCTTTTCTTTTCGACGCATGGGCAGCTGGGAATTGCGCTGTCGCGTGGCAGAACGACACCACTAATTTTGCATCGGGTCGAGAAGGGCTGAGGTTTATTTTATTTTGCAGGGTGCTATGAAGTGTACCGAAAACTGACGCCCATCCACTTAAAAGGAGGCCACATTTGAGCTGCTTCCGACATTCGATTCTGCCAGTAAAATGAAAACCTGATTTTTTGTTAGCAACAAACCTCATGTGTTGACCTCTGGCTGTACTTCCGGGAGTTAGGCAATGTGTTATCACCGACATGAGACAATTGTTTGTGAACAGGTTCTGGCGGATTTCGACAGATGGCGCGCATGCTTCAAATTCGGACCCGAAAGCGTTTACATGTCCAGCGTTTAATCGAATTCCGAGAACGAATCGCATGGTCCATTCCATAGCATCCCATGGTGTTATGTAGCACAGTATAGCAGAATACGCTGGGTCAATATGGGGCTTGGATTTTGAGGTCAAAAAATAAATTTGGTCGCAATCAGGGCGCTCACGTGTCATGAACCAGCCTTGATCCAGTTTGAACCCCATGTGTCTGTGGTGACCTCTGGTCAGCAAAGATGCAGGTGCATACACTCAAATTGGATAGGCTTCTGCATCTGATATGGGGACGACAATTAAAAAGGCTGTTCCACATGGTATGTACCTTTGTGTGCTGAATTAGCATACATGGTTCATTGTTACTCTCTAAGACTCTAAACTGCGAGTTTTTTACCGAAAAGTCATAAACTACATATTGGTCGTGAGTGACTTCACTTCATCGACACAGGAGCTCGTTGATGTTATTTGGATTTGCCACCCTTCAATGTACTTCAAATTAAGTGAAAAAAAAGGTGATGCATACTTCATTAGGGGGTCATGCATAGTTTATAACATATTCGGCTCCAAATTTGCAAAGTGCGAAGTCTGCCAAAATCCGCCGGATCGGGGTCCCGAAGAATCGTCACCCGTTAGTAACCTGACCCGAAATAACGACAAGCTACACTAGGCCTACTACAACGAATGCCCACAGGTGCCCGCAGGTGCGCGTACGATCTGGTCCCGTTCGTCCCCTCTCCTTAGATGCCCCTTACGACATCCTGGGGAGGTCGCAACCCCTCTCCTTAGATGCCCCTTACGACATCCTGGGGAGGTCGCAACCCCTCTCCTTAGATGCCCCTTACGACATCCTGGGGAGGTCGCAACCCCTCTCCTTAGATGCCCCTTACGACAACCTGGGGAGGTCGCAGCCCCTCTGATCAGATGCCCCTTACGGCGTCCTGGGGAGGTCGCAGCCCCTCTGATCAGATGCCCCTTACGGCGTCCTGGGGAGGTCGCAACCCCTCTGATCAGATGCCCCTTACGACGTCCTGGGGAGGTCGCAACCCCTCTCCTTAGATGCCCCTTACGACGTCCTGGGGAGGTCGCAACACCTCTCCTTAGATGCCCCTTGCGATGTCCTGGGGAGGTCGCAACCCCTCTCCTTAGATGCCCCTTACGACGTCCTGGGGAGGTCGCAACACCTCTCCTTAGATGCCCCTTGCGATGTCCTGGGGAGGTCGCAACCCCTCTCCTTAGATGCCCCTTACGACGTCCTGGGGAGGTCGCAACACCTCTCCTTAGATGCCCCTTGCGATGTCCTGGGGAGGTCGCAACCCCTCTCCTTAGATGCCCCTTACGGCGTCCTGGGGAGGTCGCAACCCCTCTCCTTAGATGCCCCTTACGACATCCTGGGGAGGTCACAACCCCTCTCCTTAGATGCCCCTTACGACGTCCTGGGGAGGTCGCAACACCTCTCCTTAGATGCCCCTTGCGATGTCCTGGGGAGGTCGCAACCCCTCTCCTTAGATGCCCCTTACGACATCCTGGGGAGGTCACAACCCCTCTCCTTAGATGCCCCTTACGACATCCTGGGGAGGTCACAACCCCTCTGGCCACCCAAAATGGCAACATGCCGAAGTTTTGCGCCGGCCAGCAATCTCTCTTGAACGAAATTTCGCCACATTTGCGAAATCAAGGCGCTATTACACCGAGGGCATTTCTAAGTGGAGAAAGCGACGTCATCCAGCGCTGTATGTCAAGCGTTTTATCAGCTGGCGAGTATTGTCGATTTCTACCTTCTGGGTGACCTCAGATATAACGTTACAAGTATCATTGTGTCAAACTTTCTACAGTTTTATTTTCTCCCACTACATATGTAGCAGTGGTAGCGGATACTTCCTTAATGAATGTGTTCACTAGTTCACCATTTCATTAATAGTGCCTGAAGATACTATTTTTTTAGTGTCAGGGACAAAATCAGACGTCCGATTTATTCATAGTGTGCACATTCACCATATTCACTTAGATATTTCAAATTTCACAAAGTCATCTGACGTCAAGCTAGGCCATTGATCTAGGATGACTTTGGATATATGAGTAGCAGTTATTTGAGTTGCATACCACCCTGTCACATCCATCATTGGTAGTTTGGGTGTGGTAGGTTATGTTCGTTGTCTACAACTCGCCATTTTTGTGGGAAAACGTTCCGTGGTGTTCCCGCTTTTTACGTCATATATCAATGGCCTGACACGATATCATAAATTGACGAAACCTTGACCTCATAATTAATTTCCGATGTACCACTCCTGCCGCCAGTCACGGACGGTGTCCGGCACAAATGGGTGTGCTGGAATCCGTCCTTTTCGTATGAGGGAGACAAACGCTCAGGCCACCTCCTCTCTCTCCCCCTCCGCTTCGTCTGCTTGTCTTTCGACACAATGCTGACACCGTCATCTTTTTTTCCTATACGTCCAATCAATTATCAATCAAGTAGCATATTTCAAAATGGAGCAAGGCGTCTGAAGTGAAAACTAATCACACCGTTCCCACATAGGAAGTGTGCCAGGTAGGTTCAACGAGCGCCGAGTGAGCGTACAACAGGAGCATCGATCTCGAGGCGAACTCCAACCTTGACCAGAAGGGTTATCTCACCACAGGACGATGCAATGGCCTTCGTCGCGTCATCGACGTCCATGTTCTAGGCAACTTGGCGCCTTCGGCATTGGGCTCACCATCGGAGCAGGACATGACTATCATCGCTGATGTGGACCAGTTGGCCACCAAATCGGTTAAGCTTATCCACCAAACTAAAATCTGCAAAATAATAAGGATGGCCCAACATGGCCAAAATGCCCATTCTGGTTCTTGGCTGAAATTGACATTTAATGGCACTTGATTTGCATGGTTTAAAATGACATTTCGTGCAGCTGGACAGCGCAAAAATAGCATACAGTATGTCATGTTCGACACACTTGTCAGATCATTGCCTGCTCCAGGTAAATTTCTTTTTCAGATTGGAAAAACGCCGGTCAGATTCATCATCCACGAAAACGGAGTTATTTTCCAATGACAACTCTAAGTCCTTGGCCTGAATGACAGCAAAGTATGTTGGCAAACACATCCTATGAATTGCCTGAAAGATGCGAGATCAGGCCAGGCGATTGCAATGCAGAGGAGCGTTCGGCCGGTGGGCCGGGCACTATCCCCCTGAGGGATGGCCACCAATGGAGACAAATTAGTGGGATGGACCCAGGCCTCACCAAGAGGCTCGGCCTTTCCAGAGAGGTAGCATTGGCTGAAGGGAGAGGAAGCGAAGAGGCCGCAGCGGGAGGAGCGTCGTTATGCCGGTCATGCCTTTGGTGACGCCCTTGGGACACCAGGGCATGTGTTAAGACATTTGGTCTGGGGAACTAGCATGGTAGAAGTTGCCGAAATGAAGAAATTGGTCGGACTTTGTGAACTAAACACTGAAAGTATTACATATATCGATGGCTCGAAGAATCCTAGTTGTCAGCCGAGATGTCCACATGGGCTCTGCTTAATCCGGCGCTGGGTCACGGCTACCAGCCTCGTAACTTCAACTTCAAATATCGCAAACAAGATCACTTTTAGTGAATCTTATTGAAGTGTTTTCACTTTCAGTGAATTATCGAGTAGCGTTGCCGATCAAAGCATGTTGTACACCCGGACGATAATTTCTTATGAATGATTGGAAGTACTGAAGAAGCGACCAGAACAATGAGGTTGTACTATAGCCAGCCGTACATACACAACCTGGCCGTCCGAATACAGCACTGGACTTCGAAGTTGTTTTCTCTTAAGAAGCGTGGTATCTTGGGAGAGTAAGCAGCTTTTTTAACTGACTACGGGGGCGCTACGTCCCCCTTTCTCGCACAAGGGTCGTCGCGCCCTTGCACGACCCGCACTCGCCCTCGCGCCCGGCACAGATGTTCCGCCGACCACGATGCAAGTGTTATTGCTCCTCCTATCAGCATGCATTCTAATTGGTCTCGGCGGAAGAATAATTACCAGGGTTGCGACACATAACCTAGCTCTGTTTCTCCCTTCAGAGCCAAGCTTTCGGCTCGTGAATGCCAAATAGCAAGTTTGTCTCTGATTAGCAGCAAATAGTTCGGATTGGACTCCCGGTGGCAACGCAGCCCATAACTTTTCCGCGATAGATGTACAATCATTCAACATTTCTCGAGTAGGCATGCGCACTAAATCTCGATAGTAAGATGTCCGACACTACGATCCTGTCGTTCATTCTCGTCGAATTCGAAACCGCCGATATGCCAAGTCGATGACTCCATGGAGACGATCCACGCCAATAAATGCATTGAAGCATTTCGCGCAGCGGTCAAACTGAAACCGTTGGATTCATTATTCAAATTGAATGCCTTTTTCAAAATGATCCGCTTTGTCGTTGTCAGCATCGACGGGCCCAGTGAACCTGATCCTCCAAGGCTGTAGCTGGCAACGTCTGTTGGCAGTTTGTCCTGATGCTGCAGGACTGCAGACTGCAGTGACTGTTGGCGGTGTGTCTGATGCTACAGGACTGCAGACTGCAGCGACTGTTGGCGGTTTGCGCGCACTACGGGTGTGCGTCACCGGCCAGGTCAGTTGGAACGGCCTTCGTGTGATGAGCCGATCTGGATGCTACGCGTGCTGCCTCTTACACGAGGGCCACTCATTTCCTGGACGCTGCCAGTGTTTGCTGAACAATGAAAAAGGTGGGCATCTGTTGCTAAATTTTATCTCTAATCCTTTCTCCGCACGTTAGGCGTGGGCCAGCCTATGATAATGCATAATGAAATTGCGGTGACCTGAACCGGCGCTGACGAAGACATTTTGAAGTTCTTCCGCTCGAGCTCATGCCCGTGGAATTGGAGACAAATAAATGCAAGTTATGCCCGCGGTATGGTTCAAGCGCATTCATCGTGGGGAGAAAAGTGAGCATATATTGGTTTTGAAAAATATGTGTTCGATTTATGTTCCTAAATTCCATGGTAACAAAAGTGCATTATTCGACAGCAATTTTTGTTTTACTAATGACAGAACTGCTATAAGCGCACCTACCGGAAGCTGTTCAAACTTACATTACATTGCTATATGTCTATGAGCAAGAGCTTCAGCAATTAAAGTCATATTATTATACCCATAACAGCGTGGCACGCGCGGCGCCGTCCGCACCGTATGTGGTTACCTTGACGATAGTAAATTTTTTTTCGAGATGTGCCCGAAATCCAAGCAATTTCTGGAACGTGGAGGGACTAAGTGGAGGGCCTAAGTATTATTCAGATGGTTGGCTACGAAAACAGCGTGATTGATATAAAATTATTTGAAAGAAATGAGCAATCTCAGTGACATTGCCCGTGATATGAAATTTATTCGTGAATTAAATGCCCACGCTCCCCAGCCGACTGCCACCTGCAGGGTGGGGGGGTGGGGGGGGGGAGGGAGCGCCAGAGGTGGTGGCTTCGACTAGCTGGAGCATGTCTGTCCGCAGTTCCGTTTGTCGGTGGCCTCGGTGACCCGGTGACCCGGTGACGTCGTCCGTGGTACTCATGTCAACTGACGGTGCCGACGCCGCCAGCTCCCACTCGACCAAACCGGGCAGACCCGCGTCCGACTCGACTTTGACGCTGCCGTGGCGTGTATGCTCTTCGGCGTGGCCTGTGCAGCTGCAGTCTATTGCTGGCGAGTTGCTGTCAGCGTCAGCGTCAGCTGATGACGTGGCCTGTGCAGTTGGAGTCTATTACCGGCGAGTTGCTGTCAGCCGTCAGCCGTCAGCCGTCAGCCGTCAGCCGTCAGCTGATGACGTGGACTAGCGCCCATCGGAGCCGGAAGTCTCTTGTCGGCCGCGTGCCGCGCGCTCCCAACAGTAGTTGGTAACCTCTGTTCGCCACTTGTTGTCGGCCGGGTGCCGCGCGCTCCCAACAGTAGTCGGTGACCTCTGTTCGCCACTTGTTGTCGGCCGGGTGCCGCGCACTCCCAACAGTAGTCGGCCGGGTGCCGCGCGCTCCCAACAGTAGTCAGTGACCTCTGAAGCCACTTGTTGTCGGTTGGGTGGCGCGCGCTCTCGTCGATAGTCAGTGACCTCTGAAGCCGCTTGATGTCGGCCGAGTGTCGCGCGCTTCCGACGGTAGTCGGTGACCTTTGTTTGCCTCAGGCAAGCATGGGTCACCTCGGCAGGCAGCGATCACTTTTTTATTCAGGCTGAATATTGATAATCTCGAGAGAAAGTGACCCTGGGCAAGGTATGGCCATTAGGGTTGAGTGATTTTATGCTTTTTTGTAAAAACGCTGTGGGATAAAGTCTTAAAACTTGCGTTTGGTTCTAAAAAGACGATCTGCAAAGTTTTAGAGCAATCTGAGGCCGGGAAGCCGCCGGGCCTCAGGGCTTTCTGAGATCGAAATGACGTTTTCTAACGAACTAGCGGGATAAATCACCATTTCAAGAATTCGAATAATTAGATAGAAAATAAAGAGTTGTTTCATTGCATTCTACAGTCTTTCATTGACCGCTATGCCAATTTTCACTTCTCTGACTTGAAAATTGTGCCCGTCATTACGCAGAGTCTCGTAAGGTGCACCGACCGCAGCGACATCACTGCCCTCTAACGGTGGAAGTGTAAACTGTGGGTATTGGCCGTTTTTCCCGTTTTAGTTCCTCTCTGTGACAACTGAAGGCAGGGAGGGGGCGGATCTAAGTCAGGGTATATTTGGATGGTTGTTATGCCTACAAATAGCCACACGAACAGAACGAACTAAGCGCAGTTAGTCCTAAGACCTACTCATCTAAATAAGATCCTGGACCACCATACGACTACGGATTGCACACGGCTGTCTCTGTCTCTCTGTCTCTCTGTCTCTCTGTCTCTCTGTCTCTCTGTTCTCTGTTCTCTGTCTCTGTTCTCTGTTTCTTTCTCTGTCTCTCTGTTTGTTCTCTGTTCTCTGTCTCTCTGTCTCTCTGTCTCTCTGTCTCTCTGTCTCTCTGTCTCTCTGTCTCTCTGTCTCTCGGCTAGTGGCTAGCGCAGACGGCTAGTGGCCCTGCCTAGTCCCCAGAAGATAACTAGAAGCTCACGTCGAGCGAGATGTGTTGCACTGCCTGACCCTTCCGGCTACAGTTGCGCAGTGCCATCGTTTCTTCCCCGCAGCCAAGCAATTTGGTCGAGTTCTGTTGTCTTGCGTTCTTCGCTCCGGGCCGCCACTATCCCGAGAACGGACACATATCGGTACTCCGGGTAAAATATTTGGAATCAAGCCCTTGGTGTACGCCACGATTCCCAACTCTGCCCACTCGTATTTTGTGTCGTACTCCTGCTCTTGTCCCAACGGGTGATGAGGTGAATCCCAACGGATGATGAGGTGAATCTCAACGAACGATGAGGTGAATATCAATGGATGATAAGGTGAATCCCAAAGGATGATGGAGTGGATCCCAATGGGTGATGACGTGACTTACGATTGATTCACCTCTCTGGTAATCTTTTCCTCTCTGCATCGAATAATCCTTCACCAGCAATTGAGCGAATGAAAACTCGCCTATTGAACAACCCATCCATGTGCTGCGGGCACCTCACTCCTGCCCCCGGACTCCTCCCCCATTTTCCTCATCTGCCTCTCCCTTCCACGTCATGAAGGACTTCCACTCGTCTCTTCCACGTCATCCCGTAGCGGATGGAGCGGAGTCTCAGCCGCACCTGAGGCTGTATGACCAACGCAGTCGATGCGCCCGTAAGCCCAAATAACCAACCAACCAACCGCAACTGACACGCCTCCGGCAGATCGAGTGGTACCTGGGCGACGGCCAGCTGGTCGACAACACCTCCACCGAGTCGGTGCTCATGGCCGACGGCAAGCGCAGCGTGGTGCGCTCCACCCTGCTGCTGACGGCGTCCACCTGAGCGTCACGTCAGAGGCCGCCAGCACCGCCGAGCTGGACGACGTGACGCTGCACTGCGAAGCCGAAGCCGAAGCCGAAGCCGAAGCCGAAGCCGAAGCCGAAGCACTCTGCACTCTGCACTCTGCACTCTGCACTATGCACTCTGCACTCTGCACTCTGCACTCTGCACTCTGCACTCTGCACTCTGCACTCTGTACTATGCACTCTGCACTATGCACTCTGCACTCTGCACTCTGCACTCTGCACTCTGCATCTGTTATTGCCCTAAAGACCTTCAAATCGTCCGCAAATTTCAAAACTTTACTGCTTAGGCCACTTTCAATGTTAGTTATAAATATAATGAACAGTAATGGCCCTAGTACTGACCCCTGGGGGACTCCACTAAGAACATTTTGCCATGATGACTTTTTACCATTTAGCCTCACTCTTTGCTGTCTATCTGAAAGCTACAACTCTATCCATTTTAAGATGCTACCTGCAATACCATGGGACTGAAGCTGCATCATTAACCGTTTATGGGGTACCTTCTCAAAGGCCTTACTAAAGTCAAGATATGCTACATCAACTGATCAAATCAACTGATTTCCCTGATCAAATTGTTCTGTGGTGAAGTTCAAAAAGTCCAAGAGTAGTGCCGTAGTAAGAGTAGTAAGAATAGTGCCGATCTAAAGTGCCGATGCAGTTCATAGATCACTTAATCACTCGCTTTCCAAGATCATTGCGCCATTTTAATGTAAGGAGTTCCTTAAATACTAGTGCTGTTAGCATCACTTTATTATACACCAGCGACCTTGTCATATGCAACAAATGGACACTTGCCCTCACATCGTTCCCATGATATTTAATCTTTAATCAACTTTAACGATGTATAGCGGCAGTAGCAATTGATCGGGAATACCTTCATTGAAACGAGTGATAAATTCTGAGAAAGTTCCATGGGGGAATTTTTACCTAATACCATCCTTTGTTCAAAATATTACATTTCATATGCGACGCCATCATGCTTCCGGCGTTCCCCATACTAAAGCTACACGGAAATATTTGAAAATGTCAACTTTAGAACGAAATTGACGTACAGTAATGGCCGTTATACCAGAATCTAAGAGTGGTATCAGCTAATACAGAAATGGCAAATGTATCCAGCACACCGGAGGAAAAATCTCGAGATAGCATACTTTCTTTGTTTTTGAAAATTATCTTCAAGATTTAGCATCTAGCGACTGCGGCCGCCATGCGACAAAAAGGCATGCTTACAGTTCAAATTTCCGCCGCTAGGTGCAAACGAAGCGCTAGCAGTGGCATGGCCGCGCGTGTCCACTATCGAGATAAGCTAATGTTTGTTTGGCACCGCTTTTCAACGCTAAGCGTCCCCGACAATATAACCTGGAGTTGATGGTGGATGCCATTTTTGGAAACTTTGTTTCTTTGAAGGCAAGCTGGATGGGGGAAGGGGTCGGCGACGACCACCTCCCCCCCCCCACACTAAGGTTTTTCGTGGATAGTGAAAGAACGGCGCGGCAGCGCGCTGAAATTTGGCTTCCCTTTTCCCACATCAATTCGGCATGTTGTCTAAAAATGAGTCCGGTCACCTAGGGTCAACGAGTTAGTTAAGGTCAAGTTAGGTCACCTAAAAAAAGTTAAACCAGTCGTCACGCTTTAACGGATAAAGATATTTTAATGAAGCTGTCTGTGTTCGCTTATCTTTAGGGATGCAACAAAACGTATGAGAGGAATTTGTCATTTTTTCGTTTTTGATTACTTTTACGTTAAAAATTGCGTATTTGCGTATTGTTCAAATCGAAGATTCTGGCTAAAATAAGCACTTTTTATCAGAGCAAGTTGACTTTGAACAACGTTTTCGGTCCGCTCCACCCATTAGAAAGGGAAAATATAAAATCATGAAAACACAAAGTATTGCAATGTCAAAAAGTTCTTTGATTTTTGGGTGGCCAAAAATTGAATGATCCTGGTCGATTTCGCTTTCCTTTTTTTATTCCAAATAATGTATTTTTCTTCAAATCTCCCCTCAAAATTAGCATCTCAGTGCCACAAACGTAATGTAAATCGTGAAAATCTAGGGCCCCTTGTGACGTCACTTTTTGCGTGGATAATTTGTGGGAGGGGGGGGGGTGATATCTGGCCTTACTCGTCGAGCGCTTTCCGATGACATATTTCGTTTACGTGCGACACTTAGTTTGAAGATTTGAGGGGGCCTCTATCGACCCCCCACATGACAGAGTGGGAGGATCTAACAGGAGAGAGAAAGGGTTAAAACAGATTCCATGCGTCTCAAAAAGTGTTATTCATACCATATGAATTGCTATAACAGGGCTTCGATTCTCCACCGAGGGACTAATTATCACCGATGGACTCTTGTCACAGCGGGACACACTGTCACTGACGGTAGCTTCTGTCTCACGGGGGAGCGCGCTCGGAGACACTTACTTTGTTGCCTGTCTGAGCCGTTAGAGAAGTCCGGCTCAACGTTGATCCACTGTGCGTCATGAGGAGTGGCAGTAACGACACGGCCCGCACCAGCCTCATGACGGCTGGATCCGCAGGGCGGCAAAGGTGGTTTGTGCACCGGCAGCGGCGGCCTATACACGTACCGCTTCCGAAGATATCAGTCCTCCGCAGTCACGATCACTGAGAATGCTCGGGGAAATAAATAGGAATGTATCATACAGAAGTGAGGAAGTGATCAGGAAGCTTTACTGTGCATACGTCAGGCCACATTTGGAATGCTGCATCCAAGCTTGGTCTCCTAGCTATGAAAAAGGTTGTTGGCTTTTAGAGAGAGTGCAAAATAGGGCTACACAAATGCTTAATGGCATAAGCAACCTGGCATATGAGGAAAGATTGAAGAAATTGAATATGTTTTCACTTAGATATAGAAGGCTGAGAGGAGATCTCATCGAGGTCTTTAAATTTTTTAAAGGTTTGGAGGGGGGAAACCTGAGGAAAAATTTTTAAATAAAAAAAAAAAAAAAAAAAAAAAAAAAAAAAAAAAAAAAAAAAAAAAAACAAAAAAAAAAAAAAAAAAAAAAAAAAACCCCACCAAAAAGGAGGGAAAAAAAAAAAAAAAAAAACAAAAAAAAAAACAAGAAAAAAAAAAAAAAAAAAAAAAAAAAAAAAAAAAAAAAAAAAAAAAAAAAAAAAAAATTTTTTTTTTTTTATAAAAAAAGGGGGATTTATTTTTTTTTTGGGCAATTGGTTCAGTGTACAGAGTGCATCCAAGAAGGGCCTTGTGCTCATAGTTGACTATTTGTATATCTTTATGTTTTATGAAGAAATTGAATGGTTTTCACTTAGATATAGAAGTTTCCATCGAGGTCTTTAAATTTGTCCATGGTCTAGAGGAGTGGGGATACCTCGGGGAAATATTTGAATGGAACAGAAATGATGCAATTAGAGGTCATAAATTCAAAATTAAAGTTAACCGCAGCAGAACAAGGTTAAGGCAAACTTTCGTCACCAACAGGGTAGTAGAACACTGGAACCAGCTGCCAGAAAACATTGTCAGTAGCAGCACATTGAACATCTTTAAAAACAGCATAGACAATCATAAGAATAGAGGGCTTGTTTTTCAGTATTACAGGGAGGGCTGATTGACAGATTTGGTGGGCAACTGGTTCAGTGTACAGAGTGCAACCAAGGAGGGCCCTTGTGGCTCATAGTTGCACTAATCTTTTATGTCTTTATGTCTTTATGTCTTTACGACGATTCTCGTGCTGCACGCTATTCAGCCAGTTGAACACCGATGTCCGAGCCCAGCACATCTTTGTCCGAACACAGCGCAGCTCTGTCCGAACACAGCACAGCTCTGTCCGAACACAGCACAGCTCTGTTCGAACACAGCGCAGCTCTGTCCGAACCCAGCGCACCTCTGTCCGAACACAGCACAGATATGTCCGAACACAGCACAGCTCTGTCCGAGCACAGCACATATCTTGAACACAGCACCTCTGTCCGAACACAGCACAGCTCTGTCCGAACACAGCACAGCTCTGTCCGAACACAGCGCACCTCTGTCCGAACACAGCACCTCTCTGTCCGAACACAGCACAGCTCTGTCCGAACACAGCGCAGCTCTGTCCGAACACGGCACACTGGGCCACTCGTCACGGTCGGTCGGCGTAGCCGGCAGTTGTTCAGTAGGGTCGGCAGATCGCGCGTATGTGGTGTGTGCAGGTGTGTGTGTGCGGGTGGTCTGACCGGCGGCCCGTCGGTCGCCAGCGACGCAAAGGACGGCTGAGACGGGTCTCGTCCGGCTTCAACGCATGGCAGGTGCCGAGCAGGACGCCATCGTCGCCCCATTTCAGCGAAAGCCTAGCGCGACGCCGACGTGGCTCTACTGGCTGCACTGACCATGCACCAGTGAGCATATATTTTCGGACTATGGTCCAGCTCGTCTTCATTTCTGATTCCAAGTAAGTTTTGTTTTAAAATCGTCTCCAAAATGAATTCCCCAGAGTCAAAAACATGATATCATCCGTAGCCACATCAACTCCCTGGTGACATCGGTTTGGGGGATGACATTCTTGGGTGATTTCTGGTCCTACTCGTCGAGCGAATTCCTATGACCCCTCTTCCGTTTTCGTACGATGTTTGGCTTGGAGAGTAAAGGAGTGTTATCATGAAACGCCGTGACGGGATGTGAGTAACTGACCGGAATAACGGGGAGGGTTAAAACGTACTTGATGCGAACACAATCGCGGACTAACCTTTGATAATGCCAGCCGCCGAACAGAAGACGAAGGTGTATGCGTACCGGCGATGTTACTGACATCTGGTGGTAAATACTGGTAGTTTGATTTCGCTGTTATAAGAGCATGAATAATCCACAAATTGCTTGTTAAAATATGAACTTGAACATCAGTTTGCAAACATAAACTGCAATGCTACTCTACGAAAATCGATCGGATCTTCAAGCGTGGCTGTATTGCGCGGTAATTTGACCACTGCAAAACTGGCTACAGCAAGGCGTGATGAGTATGCGCACATACAATTCGACATGCATGGGAAACTCCACCTCAGGGGAGTTAGCAAAGGTGGCTCTGCCTGGTGACTGCTTACACAATATAATGTAGTTAATACGCACACCATGGCTTTCTTACATTATTCATTTTTCTTATGCTTCTTTCCAACAAATTCGCTGCCCAATAGCTGTCCCGTTATATTCGATATGGCAATGATGTGAAAAATGAAAGTGACGAAAGAGATTGCGAATCATATTTTGAGTCCGAACAAATGACAACCCTGCGCATGGGATATGACAGAGAAAACGGTTGCGAATATAACGGATGGCAATGAGGATGGCATGTAATTCAGCGATGAAAATTGATGTTCGGTCTGGTAATCGATGTTGTTTTTTGTATGCTCCCGAAACTATTGCATTTCCTGTAAGGTTAGCGTTTGTAGAACCGTCAGTAAAAACGAATGGCACATGGTGATAACGAGCCCGAAGTTGGTGGAACTTTTTGTTTAGTATATTCTGAATAAAGCTGTGATTTTGGAGTCATGGTTATATATAGAATATGTCGTTCGGCTATTTGTCACGGTGGTGTAGTTGGTGGAGAAATAGCAGTAATGGGTAGAATGATGAAACGAAGTTGCTCAGAAAGTGTTTTGACCAGAAATGGTATGGTGAGACAAGTCGTTTTTCGGCTGGACCTAGATAACGATTATTCAAGTTTGGGAGTATTTGCAATGAAGCGTGTGTGAGGTGGCTTGAATGAAATTGAATTTTGTAGGCGTACCTAAGTGTTTGTTGCATTCTGAAGAGAGCAAATGGAGGAATTCCCGATTCTGCTTCTAAGGAAATAGCGGGTGAAGTAGTCATTGCATCGAGTGCGATACGGATAAATTTATTTTGAATGATTTCTGAAATTTGTAAAGAGGATGTGCTGGCACCAGCATAGACTACTGAACCGTATCCAATGATGGGGAACACTAAAGGCCTGTTTACACGCGACAGAATCCCGGAAAAATTGTGCGTCGGGAATAATTGTTAAACTTGCATGCAAGTCAGTTCAGTGAACAACAACCACAGTTATCATTGAGATTGTGGATATGCAAACTATAATTATCTACAGCAGCCCACCCAGCACACTATCAGCTTGATGTTTGCCTATGTACCTAGGTAGGTACATGCCCAATGACAATGTGCATGCATTCAATATTGATATGGAGCAACCCAGTCTCAAACGGAACAAACGAGAGCAACTTGTGAGCCAATCTGCCAGCTCATGATACCATTGTAGAAAAAAGTCAGCAAGAAGCAACATAGACACTGCATTGTAATTGATATTCCTGAGGAAAGCAATAGGTACTAAGCATAACTACAAAACATCATAAACCTTACAGTGTCATACAAGACCAATGTCTGCATCTGTCTGCAAGACCAATTTCTGCATTGAGCCTTAAAAGCCGCCTAAGGAGCTAAGATACCATTACTTTAGAAGGTGAACCAAAGTTAACCAAAGTTCCCCTTCGGGCATTGGCGACATTTGTATCCCTCTTATATCCGAAAAAAACAGCAACAGAAATCGTGAGCACTTTGAACTGTCATTACCAGTCAAGCGAAGATTGTTGCAGACAATGATGTCGTCGAGTTTTCTCGTCTTGATGAGTGCGATAGACAGAAGATTATCCAGTTCCTTAGAGAAACTGGCAAGCTCCTTGCATTTCTTGGGAAAATACACGGCCAACATATAAAGCTTTCCTCGTGAAATACGTTAAGTATCTTGACCTTGTGAAACGTTAGGTGAACCGAAGCGTTGTTGAGAAGGAGGCCAAAGCTTTGAGCAAAATCTGTTGTCGCTGTCTACCAAACATGTGTGGTTACATCGTACTTGCACATCATGGTAAATCATGCACACCAAGTCATCAGCAAAATCGGGTCTCTGGGGACATTTTACCAACAAAGCGAAGAATACTTCAACCACAGTGTAACCGCCACCCTTTTTCTGGTACAAAGTTCTCTCGACGATGTTTCATCTATTTTCGGTATTCTTTCACAATATATATGCTGGTATCATTAGCTATTTATACAGCTATTATCATTAGTAATAGTAAATCGTAAGTATACTTAGTGAATCTGATAGCTTGGAGCGACCTAGGATTATAATGTGCCATGTTATCTTGGATAGGTAAGCGTGCCTGCTCCCAGAGTCACTCAACATTCCCACTCTTAGAATTTCTAGTGGATCGAAGTATGGTGGGCTTGGATGGTAAGCCTGCATCCGTCAAATGACGTGATCCCTTAGTCAAATTTCCCTAGTAGGCCACGTCCACCATAGCCGTAGGTACGTCTAAAAAATGGTGTGGGGAGGGAGAAACCCTTATTGCAGTTCATTCTTACGATGCATCCCCATAGCACTACTGTTAAATGTTCACACACCTATGATGTCTTCCCGACGCCCGTGGATTCAGGAACGGCGGAAGTGGCGAAGGCGGTGGTATATCCAAGGGGGATAACCGAGCCATGTGCCCTTACATCTCCATGTGATGGTCGGCAGGCATGGCCAGTGGGATGAGTTCCGACTCTGAGTCCGGTGGCGAGCTGGGACAAATATGCACACAGAACACACAGAACACAGAACACACAGAAACACGGAACGGAAATACGATAAAACAATTCGCGCGGGGTGTCAGGTGTCACCCCTGGAAACAAACGAAAATAGCGACGCTCATCACCCACGAAAATAACAAATGGAGAACTGCGGCAACGAGCAGTCAGTCGCGCCAAAACAACGGCAGAGCGAAGTACTCAGCGGCCTGTGGTAGTGCGCAGCGGCCTCTGACATTACTGAATACGCCATGCATGTTGTCCAGTGAACTTTTATCTACGGATACTGGACACCAACTCCGGCGCCTTCGTTCAACCACTGCACCAGTGAGACACAACGGCTTGGGCGAGCGCATCAACTTCGCTTTGTATCGTATCGGCGAGCGCGGAAGTGCGCGTTCGAATCCCGCCTATAGCTGGGTCGTCGCGGTGGCGTTCTGCAGGACCACCCCTGTGTCTTCTGTCGATGTGTCGCGCCTTCGACATGTCCGAATGCCATCTGTTGGAAACTCTTGGAACGTCGGACTGAATGGAACGTGCCGCGTCCAGCGCCATCTGCCGACACATGGTGGCCCGCGTAAAAACGGCAACGTTGTTACCTTGAATGGGTTCATCGGCGGGTCAGTTTTTTCTCGGAACATATTTCATGCAATATGGTACACCGTGTGTCATCAATATGTGGCATGTCATCTGCATCATGGTTGCGAACAGGGAAAAATAACCACCTATAAATGAATTAAGAATATCACTACTCATTGTAGTATGTTATTGACGACTTGAAATGTCACGTTTCGTCGGCAGGCACCTAAGCTCTTGAAGGTAAGCGCATTGTAAGCTTTGAAGGTAAGTACAACTTCGTTTCGATTACGACTGTGGTTCATGAGTAACTACAGAACAAAAAAGGGAGAAAAAATATAACTACCTACAGCTATGGTGAAGGCCACCCTCCCCCGGTTCGTCCTCGATAACCAACCTGTTTCCAAATTCGGATGCGCCACAGGCAAACTGAACAACCACATTGAGAGCCCACGCGGGTATTAAACATTTGAAGTCCACTGAAATATTGGTGGCATATGTGATGTATGCATGAGCATGGGCATGGGCATGGAAATGGGCATGTTTTCACATAATTGTGCAACTGGTTAAGCTAAACAATACTTGTATGATTCACAATGGCTATGCAAGAGATTAATCGACCTGACATGAATGCAATATTGCGAAATTATTCAGACGTGGCTGGTACCAATTTGCATCGACATCAAACTAACATGTATATGTAATGTAATCCATGAGTAATCATTTCGTGTAAGTCAAGGTCCAAGCTGCTATTTTATACCGCGCGGTAGGAAGATTCATATTCCAATCCAAAATGCGATCACCTGATGACTTTGGCTGAACATGATATTTTCCACTCCTCAGTTTGTGAAAACCTACGGCAGTATTTGTCAGGAGAGGTAGGGCTCAGACAAGAACATAAAGTCAACATCCTCATAAAGACATCAACCCGGTCGCATATTAGTTGCGGTATATCAGAGTCAAATAGCACCAAGCATGGAGATGCTGGGAATTATGATCCTTAATAGCTTGGATTGACATGCAATTACCTCAAATATTAAGGCGCGCGCACTTTCTGATCGTAAGAATAATTTATGCACTTTTATGATAAATGTTGTCAAAAGTAGGATCGTATCTCTGTTCAAATCTTGGTAAACGATTGGAGTCTCCGATGCCAGTGTGCACTTTGAATGGCAAAATGGCAATTTTCGACTGATGCTACTACTGTCAGCCATTCTTTGCTTGCTTAGCCGCGGCAACGTAGCCAAGAGTGCAGCGATCGCCAGCATCCTGAGGGTCGGATGGACCTTTCTTGGCCAATTTCGTGCGCTGAAAACCCAAGGATTGATTTCATTCATGGCAGCCCTTTCCGGAATATCATCGGGCTCTTTAGGCAGCGTGAGATATTACAAATTCCACAGGACAGAAATTTCAAAGGATTTCTTAAACTTCGGAGCCTTTTGGGACACTTTGCTTCTTCAGGTTCCTTGGAGCAGGCTGGACCACTTGGCGCTAGACGATCCCTGGTCACACATACATGGGCACATTTGAGTTCGATGGACAAGTTCTGAGAGATCTCGCTCGGGACAGGAGGGATCTTTGGGAGCTGGAGTTGAAAAGGACTCTTGTTAGAAGGGCTCTTTTGGTCGCAGGGACCAATGCGGCTGAATGGCTTCTGAAGAAGTTAGATGATCCCTGAAAGGATTCGAGCCTCTGAAGTTTAAGAGTTTCCTGGGAGCTGGAATGCTCTGGGAATTTGGAGAATTTCAGGTATCTCTGAGAAGTTGAGGGCAGCCCTAAGATCTCGGGAGCGTCCGACAGCTGGAATGCCTGCTGAGAAGAGCTGGAGCTGGAGGGATCCCCTCTGGGAGCTGGAGGGATCCATTGAAGCTACAGGGTCCCCTTGAAGCTGGAGGGTTTCTGGTATCAGTATGGCCTCCATGTAGCTCGATTGCTCCTGCAGGAGTTAGGTGGTCCCTAGAAGGATGTGGGATCATGGAGTGTGACTGCCCTCTTGCAGTTGAATAGCTCCGGTAATTGCGAGCTGTTGAAGGACATCTAGGACTTTGTGGACTTTAGTAGCTGAAGTAGTCCCGAGAGACTGAAACCCGATTGGTAACAGGAATGGGCTCCTGGGAACTGGAGGAGTCTCTTAACACGCGCCCTGGAGGGGGGGGGGCGAAATCCGCCCACCCCTCCTGTTTTTCGCAGATAACTCCATATTTTACCGGCCGATATACGTCATTGTTTGTGTACCTGCTTCGAAACGAACGCAGCTTAAAGTAAGAAAAACGAAAATCGACCGAATATTTTTCGAGTTAGGGGTCGGTAAACTCAAAAACATTTCTCAGCGCCAGACCACAAATATCGGCGCTGATGCGCTTCCGCATATCGGCAAAAAGGAAGTGTTCTTGGCAACACTAGCGACTTGTTTGATGTAAATTGTTATGCTACATTGTTCCAAAGCCATGTCAGGTCACCGAGGTCAAGTCAGGTCAAGTTTATGATAGGTTAACACACGCCCTGGAGGGGTGGATGGCGAAATCCTCCCACCCCTCCGAGTTTTGGTACACAGCTCCATTTGGTACTGGCCAATATGCGCCATTTTTTCTGTACCTGCTTAGAAATGACCGGCGCATTGTTTAAATCAAGACAAATTAAAATCGGCCGAAAGGTTTTGAAGTTATGGGCCGTTAAATATTTTTTTTTATCGCAGCCGCAGACCACAAAAATCTGCGCTGATGCGCTTCCCGTATATTGGCAAAAGGGAAGTGTTGTTGACAACACAAGCGGCTTGTTTGATGCATATTGTTATGCTATATCATTTAAAAGTCATGTTAGGTCGCCGAGGTCATCATGACAGGCTAATGGAACCAAGCATGATCAACTGGAATGTTGTCATAAATGAAATGACTGTCATGCGATTGACGTCACTTTGCATGTTACTCCCTACACATCCTATTGTTTGTCATTGTGTGCCTAAGTGTTTCTATACTTTATTCATGTATTTCACTCCTTTCTTTGCGAAGCCGATTGTGCCGAGCCGCCCAACGGAGCAGTCAAGTGGGCAGCCCGGTTTCGGTAACTGGAGCAGGTAATGACCTGATAAAGTGCTCCTACATGGGTGACCTGAGGTCAAATGGCGGATCTGGCACATGCATTACATCATTAGTAATGTCCAAAACATCATTGATGCCAATTTTGGGACATTTAAACACAATCACAGCGATCCATACCCATGACAAGCCAAGCCACGCAAAACCAGAAAATTGTGTTATTGTGACCTCATTTAACCTTGAAGATATTGACCTAAGGTCAAGCAATTTGCACACAATAGAGATTACTACCATGCCCATCCACCCTGCGATTTTTCGATGCTCTAGCCTTAATGGGAGCCGAGATCTTAGGGGGGGGGGCGGATTCCACCCCCCCCCCCACCTCCAGTGCGCGTATTTTTCAGAGGCCCTCCAGGGCGCGTGTTAACGCTTTAGATGTCCTTGCAGCTGGACGAAATTTAGGAACGTAAAGCACTGATGGTAAACAGGCATCGGGCCCCTGCAGAGGATTCGATTCTTCTAAACGAAAACAATGTTCACTGATGCAAATATAAAGCAAGGAATTCCAGGAACGTTTTCTATTTCTGAAGGTCCAATCTCCACGAGCCGCCCTGCCGTCGGCCAACTGCTGCCTATGGCAATACCCAGACGTGAGCTTTAATCTGTATTTAACGAAGCAATAGTAAGGACGCATTTCACTCAATGCAACCGCTAAACGCCAAGTAAAACATAAAACGAAAATTGAAACGTCTCAACAAATGCGCGAGGACAGAAAGTCTGGAACGTCGTCGGGCGCTGGACTTGGCCTGGGTGATGATGAAATCCAGACTAAACACGTATTAGGAAGTGACGTGCTTCGAAATCGTTACAGAAAGGCTAATCCGGTTGTAGTAGAGCAGAGGGAAGTTTGCGGCGCGGGGATGGCCGAGTGGTTAAGGTGTTGGGCTCTGGGTACCGAAGGTCCCGGGTTCGACACCAGCGCCGGTCCGGACATTTCCCAATCCCGCGGCCCACCAGCGAAACAGTGAGGCCGGCGCCATGAGCAGCGAATGTGCAGAAAGTGCGTCGTGAACCACCCAATGAACAAACTAACAAGAGGGAAGTTTCCCGCTTGACTTCCACGGAACGGGAGGCACGTCTGATGCACGTGGCTTTGGCTACCTTCGTAGGAGTGCCATGCCACGTGGCAGATCGTAGGTAGCGTTGTCGAGGCCAGGCGACTGTGCGGAGCCTGTTGTCAGGGCCCGCCACTTGGTTATGCCCCGCTCCTCGTCAGTGCCTGCAAAAGGCGCTGCTCAGACAATGTCATCGGATGCACACTTGTCAGTCCGACGCCTGCCAGTGAGAGCCCCTTCACTAGCTTGACGTCAGTGAGGCCGGTCATGGGCGGCCGTGAACAAAACTTGCCGGATCCCAGCCATGCCAAAACAGGATCCCAGCCATGCCAAAACCGGATCCCAGGCATTCGGTCGGCACTTGCCGGCGCGCTTACCGATGCTGTTTTTACGAGACGGCCCGCAGTGGCACATACACGCAAGCACGCGCACATGCACGCGCACGCACACACAAACACACACACATACACACATACACGCACGCACATATGTGCATATATGTACGGATGTGCGCACTCATGCACTCACTCACGCAGGCACACACACAAGTACACACACAAGTACACACACACACACACACACACACACACACACACACACACACACACACACACACACACACACACACACACACACACACACACACATACATTCGCACATTCAGATACCAATCCGTGTACAATAGGGATTGAAGCAAACCCGTCTTCATCGATATCCTGGAACTACGCTATCAACTTCAAAACCATCCAGAGTCTCAGACAGCGTGACCGTCACCTGGAATTGTGTTGTCCAAGATGCAGGCTATGAGGCCACCCAGGAGCATGGCTGTAGATAGCATGGTGAAGATGATCTGGTCGAGTGTGGCGTTGCCCGTTTCGAGCTGCTCGGCATGAGTCGCTGCGTAGTCGGGCACAATCTGAGGCCAATTTTACTCAAATCAGAAACGGTGTATTGCAAAGACGATATTGCACTAACATCACGAGCTAACAAAACTGCACAATACGAAGTGCATCGTTCGCTAAGCACGATATGTATTTCGTGAGTTCCACCATGTGGCAGTGCCTAATAAATGACTTAATATGTGTAAAAGCAATTGTGTTATTGACAGTTATATACATCCTCTGTACTTCACGGAAGATGTTCTCTGCTAAAAATTGTAAATATACCGTTGCAAATTACATTGTAATTGATAAATTACGCTGTACTGTAATTACGCCACAAATTACACATAATTTCGGGTGTGTGCAGTATGATTGATGTCATGGGAGCAGGGATAAGAATGTTTTAACTTGATTTGTTTTCGACGAGATTCAGCGGCGGTGCATAGCAAAGGTTTATGAGCCGACATTGATGGGGTCCACAGCCACACGCCATTGTCCGATGGGCAGGTGACACAAATATCTCCCCCTGCTATTCTCATGAATGGCTGGGCCGATATTAAAAAATCCTAAAGGCAATTGACAATGTCGTTGAGTGCGATCTCAGAGCACTTAGGAAATAACGTTTTAGGTCAGTAATAAGGTCACATATCAAGATCAAGTGTTTAAAATATGAGGTACTGGAATTCGTGACTTTCTCAGCAACTTATTGGTTTCAAAAGTGTAGTTCATGGTGCTAGATAACTGCGCACTGATTACACATAAATAAGGTGCCCAGTGCCCATTGTGCTGCATTAGGTCGCAGGTTAAGTTAAGGTGCAGTCCAGCCGAGAGCTGGAATATCAGCATTTACTTCTCCTATCTGAACAATTGAAATATGAAGTGGGAATGCTTAGCTGTAATATCAAGTACTAGATCCATGAGAAAAGGCCGTTGTTTGACCGTTGTACGCCATGTAAGATCAAGGTCAAATGGATGACCTTAGTGGTGGATAAGCGGATGGATGCACTATCATAGTTCGTAATGGAAAGCCAGAAAACCAATCGTGAAGGAAATGGCCTCGTGCACTGAATAAGTGCTTTAACAACGAAGTACAATGGAAGCAACCTGTGAAGAAATAACAATTGCACGACCTTCATAACCACGAGAAAGATGCTTAAAAATACAAGGTATTATCATTTCACCAAGCACCGATATTTCGTTGTTCACTCACGATCCATTGGGCAATTGAGCCGTTCAGTTTTCGGCTTGGGAGGCACCAGGCTTTTTGCCCCTCTCTGTATCTGCAGCTGAAAGCAGCTCTTACCATGCCAATTTCAGTTTTGATTTCCCATAATTTTCCAAGGTAGGAGACACTGTGGATCCCCGAAGTCCAAGCACTGCAACTTGAGGAAACTAAATATTATAGCCTCAATAAATCGCACTGAGCTTTCGATTGTCGTTTGCACCAGCGGAATTGTTCGCACCGACAAGAGGGGCACACCACTTTCCCATCCTATAGTCCCATGTGACGTATTCTACATCAGCGTCACGTTAACAACAATACTAATTCGCAGCGGTTTGGATTGTTCGGAGAATCAATATGCACTCCGAAATGTCTTGACGCCACGAAACCCACGAAGACGAACACCAGCTATGCTACGATGCTACCTGTAGTAGAGCTCAAAACATTCCCCGTCCCGTCCCGTCCCGTCCCGTCCCGTCCCGTCTCGTCCCGTCTCGTCCCATTCCGTCCCGTTCCGTCCCGTCCCGTCCCGTCCCGTCCCGTTCCGTCCCGTTCCGTCCCGTTCCGTCCCGTTCCGTCCCGTTCCGTCCCGTTCCGTCCCGTTCCGTCCCGTTCCGTCCCGTTCCGTCCCGTCCGTCCCGTCCGTCCCGTTCCGTCCCGTCCGTCCGTCCCGTCCGTCCCGTCCCGTCCCGTCCCGTCCCGTCCCGTCCCGTCCCGTCCCGTCCCGTCCCGTCCCGTCCCGTCCCGTCCCGTCCCGTCCCGTCCCGTCCCGTCCCGTCACGTCACGTCACGTCACGTCCGTCACGTCCCGTCACGTCACGTCACGTCACGTCACGTCACGTCACGTCCCGTCCCGTCCCGTCCCGTCCCGTCCCGTCCCGTCCGTCCCGTCCACGTCCCGTCCCGTCCCGTCCGTCCCGTCCCGTCCCGTCCCGTCCGTCCCGTCCCGTCCCGTCCCGTCCCGTCCCGTCCCGTCCCGTCCCGTCACGTCACGTCACGTCACGTCACGTCACGTCACGTCACGTCCCGTCCCGTCCCGTCCCGTCCCGTCACGTCCCGTCACGTCCCGTCACGTCCCGTCCCGTCCCGTCCCGTCCCGTCCCGTCCCGTCCCGTCACGTCCCGTCACGTCCCGTCACGTCACACGTGCGGACGCGGTCGCTGCTAAACAATTATCAATGGGTGGCCCAACACTGAGTACTTCCACGTGGCATCACCCACGCCTCAAAAGGCACGGCATGAGCTTAACCATGAGTCGACATGAGGGATAGTTTCCGAATGAGAATCACTCGAATCGGAATGACTCGTGAATCGCAAAATCGAGACGTTGGTAAGAAAGCAGAACTTTGTGTTTGAATTGCACGTTTGCTATTACAAGCCATATATAATTGTGGAACGCGACCAAGCACAATTTGTCGCTTGTATGACGCCGACCGTTAACAAACAGTGTGATTACAAAAACAATAGTATGATATTGGCAAAATGTGTCCAGGGTAACGCCACTCGCCGGCGGCGAAATCGTGTCAAACAGCGGTGAAAGGTGCGCCTCGTATGCAGGGAAATTACACAGTGAGGTGTTGTCAAGGTAGCCATCAGTGGACATCACACTGATCGGTACACGTTGAGATGTATGCAATGTAGCATCAGTGGACAATACACGGAACGGCACACAGTGAGATGAAGTTAGGGAAGCCATCAGCGGACAACACACGGAACGGCACACAGTGAGATGAAGTTAGGGAAGCCATCAGCGGACAACACAAGGATTAACTAGACAACACACGGATCTGCGGACAGTGAGATGTAGTCAACGTAACCAGCCATCAGTGGACAACACACGGATCGGTACACAGTTACATGTAGGCAAGGTAGCGATCAGCGGATAAAACACGGATCGGTAGACAGTAACGCTTAGTGAAGGTAGTCATCAGCGAAAATACAGGGACCAGCAGACAAGTTGTTTAACGTTAACAACTGATGTCAACAAGGTTGGGCACAAACGTTCGCTGAGAGAGTATGTTGGTCAGACAAAAAGCGAGCCATGCAATGCTAGAGGCGACATAACACCTGCCTTCATTGAGAAATGACTGTCTTCCTGAACCTACCAGGGAAATGAGAATAGATGTTCCAATGATGAACATATTCCTTGTTGACTGCAAATCAATGAATTGGAGAGACGAAAGGCCTGCAATAGAAATAAACACACGTTATCGTTCTGATAGCGGGGACGCTGCACATCTCTTGACCGTTCGAGGCGAAAGAGTTGCCACCTATCGGCAGATACGTTGAACCACTGCATGTGGGATAAAAGTGTGACGAATTAGGCGCACTACCAAAAACACTTTGGAACAAATGCAAAGAAGCCAGAGTGGCATGCATGGAATATAGTTGCACACTGCTGATTGATGCTTCATTACACTCCAATATGCACAAGTACCTGGGCACTTTGCCTCACTGATACTTCATCAACATTCCCATACTTTTCTGTTTAAGTTCCCAGTGAAACATTTGCAGTGTACATTTCACCATGAGGGTGAAATTCAGTTTTTAAAAAATGCAGTGTGCATAGCAATACAGTTTTTACAATACACCATCGGTGCATGCACCTACAACTTGTCTGCATGTTGAAAAAAATGCAATTGTGATTAGGAACCACCTGCATAAAATGTGCAGCACAAGAGCAAGGGAATGCACAATCATTCACATATATATTGTATTAATGAAGAAAAAAATCAATATATCTGGGCCGTGCACCAAATGCAATCTAATATATTTTCAGAAGTAGTCTTCCATGATTTGCAGTCGGTCTTGAAAGTAGGTTTCGATTAGCCAGATCAATGCTGGAGCTGCTATGCAGGAGAGTAGCTGTGATAAACTTGAAAAAGTACATATATAACCAAACCCACGATAATGGGGCTAGGGGCTCATGCACTTTTGGTATTGCTAGTACAAGACCACCAAAAGAATCAACGCCATGCAACACCAATATTCTTCATAGAACTCCTAGTGGTCACACAACACTGGTATCCACCATTAGAGTTTGGGTGCACAATCAAGCTCCATTTAAGGGAAGATGGAAAGGTGACTAAATGTTTCAGATACTTGTATTTTAACTCAAATAGAGCATTTATAGAAAAATGCGTAAGAACACGATTCTTAAAATGATTGAGTTAGACAATGTGACCACTCATCTCTGGTGCAAATGCATACTTTTCGGTTGGTAAGGGAATTTTTTAATGGGAATGGGTGCGATACTATATACCGAAGAAAGGGCATAATATTTTTTTAAAGGAATTATTGTGCTTCATGATATTGACGAGAACAGGTTTGTACACATTTACTTCCATCAAACAGACAAAGTGGTTATTGTTGGCAGGTTAGGCTATGTCAGATTTTCTTAAATTTGAAATGATTTGGTTTTACTGCAATTTGAAACAAATATATTCCTTTAAAAAACGATTTTGGCTAGATTATGTTTGTCCTTCAAGGTGCAAAATTGTGAAAGGGTGTTATTTTTTGGTCCCTTATGTGGGACGTTAGGCTAGGCTAGATTGACCCGCGCCGTCTCTCCGGTCAAATCCTCACACCCCGTCTCGGGGTGGGGTTGAAGACCCCTCTTTAAAATCCCAACTAAGCATCACACGAAAAAGAACGAGGTGTCAACGGAAAGCGCTTGACAAGTAGTGTCTGGGTCCACCCTCCAAAACAATTTCCCCCCAAAAGTGAC
Organism: Imbricaverruca yamaguchii; assembly: GCA_034440575.1. Lineage (NCBI taxonomy): Eukaryota > Metazoa > Arthropoda > Thecostraca > Neoverrucidae > Imbricaverruca > Imbricaverruca yamaguchii. The sequence continues at coordinate 857,221 of JAOTOL010001660.1, forward strand.
GTCACCAGAGGGATATATTTTTACGACTTTACATGTCTTAAATAATGTTTTTGACTCTGGGGAGTTCATTTTGGGGGATATATGAAACAAATCATTTGGAATGAGAAAAGGACAGCGTAATCGACCAGGGCTATGATTTTTTTTGGCCCCGCGAAATTTTTTTACTTTAAAAATTTTGAGTTTTCAAGTTTCCTTTAATTTTCCTTTTCGAATGGGTAAAGCAGACCGAGAAACGCTGTTGGAAGTCAACTTACTCTAATAATAAGTGCTCACTTTAGCCAGAATCCTCTATTTGAACTGCAATTTGACAATTACGCAAAACTTATATGTAGTCAAAAACGGAATAAAATGACAAATTCATCTCATACGTTTTGTTGCATCCGTAAAGATAAAAAAACGCTGAAAGTTTCATTAAAATATCTGTATCTGTTAAAGCATCACGACTGGTTGAACTTTGTAGGAGGTGACCTCACTTGACCTTGACTAACTCGTTGACCCTAGATGACCTAACCTATGAGTTTTGAATCCTCATGTGAAATTGATGTCGGAAAAGGTATGCCAAATTTGGGCGCGCCGCCGCGCGCCGTTCGTCCCCTATCCGCGACAAACATGAGGGGGGGGGGCGGTTGAAAACCCCCCGAGATGGGACTGGTTAAGTTAGGTTACATTGCATTATTATCTTGTTCTTAACATATGTTTGAATGCTATGTTGCCAAATCTAACGGAACCTTTTAGTCCTTATTTTGACTCCAAACTGAAAATTAACCATTTACACAAGAAATGGGTGGTCACATCATGCTGACCACATCCCATAAAAATTGCATTGAAAACTGAAAGTGTAAGGATTTATAAACACCAGCCCAAATTTACCTCTTGAAAATCTATACTAGCCTAACATGTTTTAGATTAATTTAAATTAATTATCTTGAGACAATTCACACACATTTCTCAAAATGTGGAAATTATAATAGAAGCAACCAAACCTAGCGCGATCACCTTTGCTTCACAGTGGAAAACATGGGATAGATTTATCTTGCATCCAAACTAAACTTCATTAACATACTCCAGAGAACACTTAGACTGTTTAATTGAAATGGTTGATTTGAGTTGGCGGACTTGTGTATATTTGGTGCAATCAATCCATCAATCAGCTCAACACCAATAATTGGAGGATTTAGCATTCTGAGTACACAGATCCATGAAGAGGAAGAACCCTGCGTTCTTTTACGACGTATTGAACTGATTGGTAGAGCGTCGCCAACCTCTCACGCCGATTGGTCGGGGGAGGACTCGATAATGCCACCAGTTGCGAGATTCCAACCCACAATCTTGCGATCAAGACTTCGATGCTCTATCTATACAAGGCTCATCGGGGTTAAGCATGCAAAGAGTGACGGCGGCCACACGTAGATGGCCATGAAATCAAGGTGGTTGAATAAGATATTCGCAACATGAATAATTCCGCAAGGCTTCTACGTTTGCATGATGATGTCAAGCATATATAAACATTTTGATACCATCAGGGGTCAGAAGCTCCTGGTTTTATAGTTTGCTTATGCTAAGTTGTCATTTCCATATTGGATCTGTATACAGTTCTGCAAATCAAAACAAGCACTCAACCTTCACAGTCCTAACATGCTTAGGTATAGTAGCAGAGTAATGCAATGCTTGCAGCTTTTCGAGAGCCAAGCCTTGCATGAGCACTGCACCCAGAATCTCCAACACTCCACCACAGCATGCAGCTCATCGGGCTTCTCGCGTAGGTGGCTGGATTTTATGCAGTGCCTCCACCATACCCTTGCCTTGTTCTTTCTCAATCGTATTGCAAAAAAAGAGATAAATCTCCTGCATCTTGTACGGCCGCGGTAGCTCAGTCCGTATAGTGTCGGACTCTTCATCGCAAGGTTGTGGGTTCGAATCTCGCAACCGACGGCATTCCCGAGTCCACCCGCGACCGATCGGCGTCCGGGGTTAGTGATGCTATATGACCTGGCGGCCGAATGCGTCGTGAAAAAACCAAAGGTTATTTTTGTTCAGTCTCGATCTCGATGGCACAATGCTTTTTGTCGCCGATATATTCTGAGAATTGCACACTTGATACCTTCGGTATGGTAGAATCCATCTGTGTTACTCTGAAGCAAGCTCAGACAGTATCACGCAATGCGAGGTATTGTTTGTTGTTTTTGTTTAGGTTTTCCCTCCATCTTTTATTTTTGTGGTGCCATCTGGCAGCAGGTTGATACGTTACCATACTTTACGATGTTCCTAATCTTTATGTTGGAAACAAATCGTTTGAAGTATTGAATCGCAGCTTCAGCATTGAAAGACCATTAGTGGCCACAGTGCTGGTATAGTCAGCAGAATTATACTTAGAATTCCGAGGGACAATCTCTCAATACGAGATCGAGCAAGCCGAAAGTAAATACTGAATCTGGTCATCGCCGCAACCACGCCTGAACGCAAGAAGCAATATATATATATATATATATATATATATGCGAGTGTGTGTGTGCGTGTGCGTACTATCTGATTTTGGATACCTTATCTGGATTTACTATTAATTTGAGCATCAATAGGAGATAAATGCTTTTCTGCAACATAGCGGAGGAAATGGTGTCAGTGATAGAAAACGAGTGCAAATGAAACAAAACCGCTTACTTTGTTATAGCTAACGTGAATAACTTGAGCGAGGCCGATAAATATTCACATGACAAACGAAACACTGCCAATACAATTATAGTGAGTGCAATCTGAACGAGTGTATGAATGTCTGAATTTAGTGAAACTAACTCGGTGTTTTGTTATCGATTTCTTCCAAACGATCTACCTATCCTTAATGTATGCTGACTGAGGTTAATCAAAGCGTTTCGATCAGTAGGGCTTTGCTCTGTGAGGCTTGGAAATTGTATCCAAGTCTTTGTATACTAAGACGTCAAGGTAACGGATTTATAATTGTTTGCATTTGTTCGACTTCCTTAACCCGTCCCGTCTCGGGGGTCTTCGGCCGCCCCCCCCCCCCAGGTTTTTTTCGCGGATAGTGGACGAACGGCGCGCGGCAGTGCGCCTAAATTTGGCATACCTTTTCCCATGTCAATTTGGCATGCTGTTCCAAATTTAGAATTCAGGTCGTCTAGGGTCAACGATTTAGTCAAGGTCAAGTAAGGTCACCTCCGAAAACGTTCAACCAATTGTCACGCTGTAACGGATACAGATATTTAAATGAAACTTTCAGAGTTTGCTTATCTTTCGGGATGCAACAAAACGTATCAGTTGATTTTTTTCTCGTTTTTTTTACTACATACAAATTTTGCATATTTGCCAAATTGCAGTTCAAATAGAGGATTCTGGCTAAAGTAAGCATTTTCTATTAGGGCAAGGTGACTTCCAACAATGTTTCTCGGTCTGCTCCACCCATTGGAAATGGAAAATTAGAGAAAACTTGAAAACTGAAAAAAAAATTTAATGAAAAAAATATTACTTTTTGGGGAGGGGGGGGGGGGGCAAAACAATTAGGGCCCTCGTCGATTTCGCTGTCCTTTCCTCGTTCCAAATACACTTTTTTCATATATCCCCCAAAATGAACTCCACAGAGCGAGAAACATAATTTAAGTCGTGAAAAGTCGTGAAATTATAGCCCCCTTGTAACGTCACTTTTGGGGGAAATAATTTTGGGGGGTGGACCCGGACCCTACTTGTCGAGCGCTTTCCGATGACATCTCTTTCGTTTTCGTGCGACGCTTAGTTTGGATTTTAAAGGGGTGTTACTAACCGCCCCCCCCCCCTTCCCCGGGACTGGGTGTGAGGATCTGACCGGAAAGACGGCCTTCTTTATCTTAATGTTCTTTATATGTATTATAACCATTTCTTCAGCTACCTGTCACTCAGCTAGATGCTTTCCCTAATTCAGTGATATGTCACTAATTCAATGGTCCACCGCGTTTATTGGTTCCAGTGTTCATCGCATAGAAAACGAAAGGATTTCTTCATATCTCCATTACGGCCTTCCAGCAACCATATTTCTTATCTCCTTTTTGATTCCCCTATAGCGTTTTGTAATAATCACTTGTATTTCGGAGGTCTTCTAGTTTTCCGGACAATTTCTCGACTTGAAAGCCCGATAGCATCGTTTTTGGAACTGATTGCTCTGTTTGCGTATTACGATAATTACCTTTACGTTTTTTACCATTTACCCATTGCTTAAGTATAACAGGTAAGAATAATATAATGAAATAATAACAGTGCACAAGTAATCGTCACATGAAATATGTACCGTGTTGTCTGCGTGTCACAACAATAAAAATAACCTGCAATTTTATGCTTTCTACTAAAATTTATGTTTGAGTTTCTATGACAAAATATACGATCACTATTCACGACTCTTTCGTCCTTATGTCTCAAAAGTTGGAGGGCCAGCTCGTTCTTGGCCTCCCACTCCCCCCCCCCCCTACTTTGAAAAGTGTGAGGCTATGCCCCCTTGGAACCTTGGGTTTTTTACGACGCATTCAACCGCTAGAACTAAAACCACCCACTCACTATTGTAGCCACTTTTCACCCACACCTTTATTCCGGCTAGCTTTACTCTCACTCTCTTGGAATTCCTCATACCTATTGTGAATTTCAAGACTAGAGTCCATTTCCTTCACCGACGCCATCCATACAGTCATATCCTCGCATCCCGTTTCGGGAGGGGATCCTTTTATACCCCTTCTAATTTCCAAACTAAACGTTGCACGAAAATTAACGGGGCATCATCGGAAAACGCTCGACCGACGAGTACGGCCCGAAACCACCCCCAAAGTTGATCCTCCAATCGTCGCGTCACTAGGGGGTTTAAGCTATCACGACTGACACCGTATGCTTGGCTCTGGTGAGTTTATTTTGAGGATTTTCTAAACAAACCAAAAAGATATTTGGAATCGGAAATAGAAACAGGAATCAACCATGGACCTAACATTTTTGCCCATCCCTATTGAAAAGTATATATTTTCAAGGCTCTGAAGCTTTAAATCTTCCTTAATTTTTATTTTCTAATCGGCAGAGCGGAACGAGAAACGTTGTTGTAAGTCGACGTACACTCACAACAAGTGCTTACTTTTGGCAGAGTCTTCTATTTTTCCGTAATGGGTATATATGCAAAACTAAGCCATCGAATACAAAAATAATCACAACATTCATCTAGTGCATTTTGTTGCATGCCAAAAGACAAACAAACGCTGAAATTTTCATTCAAATATCTTTATCGGCTAACACCCTCCTTGGACAGCCTCCGAAAACTACGCTAATTGTAGGGGGCGGATTACGCCCCCCTAAGATCACGGCTCGCATTAAGGTTATATCAACGAAATTCACAGGGTGGTTGGGCATGAGGGTGAACTCTATTGTGCGCAAATTTCATGACCTTCGGTCAATATCTTCAAGGTCAAATGAGGTGAAAATAGCAAGATTTCCAGTTCTGCGTGCTTGGCTTGTCATTGTGATGGACCGCTGTGATTATGTTTAAATGATCCAAAATTGACATTAATGATGTTTTGGACATTACTAATGATGCAATGCAGATGCCAGATGCCCCATTTGACCTCAGGTCACCTATATAGGAGCACTTTATCAGGTCATTACCTTCTCCAGCTACCGGAACCGGGCTGTCCACCCGACTGCTCCGTTGGGCGACTCGGCACAATTGGCTTCGCAAAGAAAGGAGTGAAATACGTGAATAAAGTATGGAAACGCTTAGGCACACGATTAAAAACAGTAGATTTCGGGATGTGTATGGAGTAACCTGCAAAGTGACATCAATCGCATGACAGTCATTTGCGTTTATGATGACATTCCAGTTGACCAAGTTTGGTTCCGTTAGCCTGTCATGAACTTGATCTGACTTGACATCGGCGACCTAACATGACTTATGAATTATATAGCATAACAATATGCATGAAACTAGTCGCTAGTGCTGCCAAGAACACTTCCTTTCGCCAATATACGGGAACCGCATGAGCGCCGATTTTTGTGGTCTGGCGCTGCGAATTGTTGTTATTTTAACGGCCCCTAACTTGACAACTTTTCGGCCAATTTGCATGTGTCTTGCTTTTAACAACGCGCCGGCCATTTCGAAGCAGGTACGCAGACAAATTATGTATATCGGCAGGTACAATATGGAGTTATGTACGAAAAGTCGGATGGGTTAGCGGATTTCGCTATCCCACTCCAGGTCGTGTGTTAACCTGTCATGAACTTGACCTGATTTGACTTAGATGACCTGACATGACTTTGAAACAATATAGCATAATAATGTACATCAAACAAGTCGCTACTTTCGCGAAGAACATTTCATTTTTACCAATATACGGGAAATGCATCAGTGCCGATATTTGTGGTCTGGCGCTGATAACATTTTTCAGTTTAGCGACCCCTAACTCGAAAAGAAAATTAGGGCGATTTTCATTTTTCTTACTCGAAACAACGCGCCGGTCATTTATAACCAGGTAGACAAACAATGGTGTATATCGGCCGGTAAAATCTACAGTTATCTACGAAAAATTGGAGGGGTGGGCGGATTTCGCCCCTCTAGGGCGCGTGTTAAAGCTTGACATTTGGTTGGATTTCTTTGAAGGTGAACTTGCATGCCTTGACATACTCGTGGACTGTAGATGGCCTGATCTCAAGATCTTCACAAATTTGACATTGATGTGCGAAAAGGTATGCCAAATATCGGCGCGCTGCCCTGCGTCGTTTCTTCAATATCCGTGGAAAACCGCGCTTGTAAAATGGCACCCACCAGTTTATTATACGTTGTGCATTTTAGTATACTGCATATTGTTTTGTTGTTTCTTTTTTGCGTTGTTTTCTGTGTTGTTTTGCTTGGTTTTTGCTGGGTTTTTTTTTCAATAACTAATCTAGCTCCTCTCTGATCAAGGCATCAAGCAAACTAGCAACTAACCTAAGTATCTAAGTCATTAAATCTTTTACCACCTTTTCATCACCCAATAATGCCGTAGGTGCTAAAATATAGCAACGCAGCCTTGCATTTTCGTTGTTGGTATACAAATGTCTTCACAATCCTCCCATATATCGCAATGTGCTCGTATTATTCAGACTCTTTCGGATGTCGCAGTAGTCCCATTTGTCAGCCTGCTCATCTTGTAATCCCTCTGATGGGCTCGTTCAAAGTGCATTGGCTCAAACTACATCAGCTCAAGCGCCGCCGATCCACGGAAAGCAGATATGCAAGACAGACAAGATAGAGATACAACATGGAGACAACCAGCGCAAGACAGATCGGACAGACAAGACAAACAGGAAAGACCCGACGGACAGGACAAACAGGACAGACAGGACAGACAGGACGGACAGGACAGACAGGACGGACAAACGAACGGAAGCATGGGCTGGCATTTGTGTACGTACATTTCTTATTTGTTACTTCTTACTTATTAGTCGGACGGGCGGACAGGACGGACAGGACGGACAGGACGGACAGGACGGACAGGACGGACAGACGGACAGACGGACAGACGTACGGACGCACTTACCAAACGGAGGGAAGCACTTACCCATGCCCGTGATCATTCCAAACAGAGGTACGAAGGCTCCGCCATACACTGGAGTCGGAATGGAGATAAAAAGAGAGCCGAACTTGCCTACCGCGCCAAATAGCACCATAAAGATAGCTGACCATTGGATGACTCGCCGGCTTGCCACCTGACAACAATGGGACAATTATTGTGATAACGTCCACCACCACAACCCTCATCGTCATCACAATATGCCGGCTGTAACTGGAGCAATTACTAACACGCACACGGCTATAATACTGCACTGAACAACCAAATGGTGTATGCGTGAGTGAAAGAGTGTTCATACGACTCCATGCATCCTTGAGCGGGAGCGACATCGAAGTCCGAGCTAGACCACGTAACTCAGAATCTCGAGACTATTCTTGGTTGATGAACTACAAGGAGGAGAAACAGTGTGACAATCATTGTGCTAGTGATAATACACGTTAATGTCAGATCTGAACTTTTAAGCAAGACTACGTGAAAACGAAATCACCCTACAGGCCTCGAACTCAAGGTTCTTCGACATGACGTCGATGGTATTCGCCAATAGCTTGCATATGGCCCACAACTTCTGAAGTAAACGAAACAATGTGGTCCACATCATCGAATGATATAATTGGTCACTTCGACAAGAATAGCCAGCCCACAATCATGTCAGAAGACATGTATGTAGAGTAAATACGCGAGATGAAGGTGCGGGCATAATATCAAACGTGCGGAGTATGACCAGGCAATGAATGGAGAAGGAAGGGGCGATATACTTTGATTGGGACGAGCTGAGAACGGAATTGGATGCGAAATCGCAACGCTCCATGTTCGCATCTGGAGCAATTTGAATGGCGGGAGATCCAAAGCCCGTCACTTTGCCTAACCTACCTAGAGTTTTGTCAACACCGGATTTACCCAGTCATACAAACTCTGTCGCCCTGTATTTCACACGATCTTTTGCTTGTGTTGTTTGAGCGTGATATTCCAGCTGAACCAGTGCGGAAATTCACCTGAACCACAACGCGGCCTCCTGACTGACTGACCGCCTATCCAGCGTCGCGCTGTGGAATTTCGATGGTGCACCAACCTTTGTGATGCCGATGATGCCAATGTTGCCGCTGTAGCTGGTGGAGGCGTTGAGGGTGGAGAAGAGTGCTGACAGCACGCCGCCCATGCCCTCGATGGCAATGCCACGGTTCATGGCGTGCGTGGGCGGAGAGGTCGCGCCTGAGGCCAAAAACATGCACTGCTTAGCGTGCCATGGATCCAGCCACATCAGGTGGACACTGGGCAAAGGTCGACATTCGACAAAAATTATCGCTCCGCCGAGCCCCGCTGGGTTTCGAACAGGCGTGGGAGGTGCAAAAATCAGTTCAAATTACACGAATGTTGAGATTAGCGGGAACAAAGTTGCACGTCATAGCCATACAACAATCCTGTCGCAAGATGTGTGTTGTTTGATATGTCCATATCTCCTCTGCTTCGATGAACTTCTTGTAATGGAGTGTTGTTTTATATAATTATTGAGGGTGAATTTCGGATACGAGCCCTTTGTGAAACTACCAAGAAATTGAAACAACCCACATGATCTGCATAATACAATATACAAGGTAAAATGCACAGTACAACTTGTGTGCTTAACATTAGCGGCACCGACAAGAAAACAAACCAAATCACTCTTGGGAAACATTCATAATACATAAATGGGTGCTTGGGGAGATGGTAGAAAAAGAGATATGATAGCGCGTTTCGCATTACCAAGCACCGTACAAGTTGGGGCTCAATATGTTTTGCTTGTTATTTATCCAGATTATTTTCTCCTGAACTGTCCATAAAATATACTTCATCTTCATTGAACAATATATATGAGGGTTAACCGCCGCACTTAGCTGAATGCTGGTATAAATCAAATTTTGTAAATAAGTGTGTTTGTTAAGTTACATAAGCTTGCATTAGCGACATTAATAGCACAGGTAGACTGCTGAGATGAATCTGTTTTCATCAGGTCATGCGGTTATGAAGCGATTTACAACAGGTTGTACGGTCACGTAAATAAGTGTGTTTGTAAATAAGTGAAGCGATTTACAACAGGTTGTACGGTCACGAAACGGTTTGTATGAAGTAATGCGGTTATGAAGCGGATTACATCAAGCTATACGGCTATAAAACAGTTTACATCAGGTTATGCGGTTATGAAGGGGGTTACACCAGGGTTTAAGGTTAAAAAAAAGTTAAAAAAAGTTATTTGGGTATTAAAAAAGATATAAAAACGAAGTAAAGAAAAATAGGGGGGGGCGTCAGGCGTTCTAAGGCCATACAGTGAGCGGAGGTCGAATGCTTCACAAGAGCCACATAGGTCCACCCGAGTTAAGCCTGTCACGGGAGGATAATATCAGACGAGAAAACAAAACATTGAACACCCTATTCAATGGCACATCCTAAGTTCTAAGATAGTCATATCTCATCGTATTGTGCTACCATGATCAGTCTCATCATCATCACATACCCAAAGGAACGCCCATGGTCCAAGATATCCACTATCATGCACACTTGTGGCTAGCATACTTCCTCATTTATAAACATGATTTGAGACCTACTATGATCAATCCTACTCTAGCCCCCCCCCCCCATTTTTTATCTCCCTACCGCACAACGTAGAATAATACAAAAATGTGATTGTTGGACCTAAACAAATGTACCCACCGTACTTTTAAATATCTTCAACGTGGGCCACCCAATTACATCACCAGATAGTGATGTAATGTTCTATTGATCAACCACGGTTGAACTGAGCATTTGTTGGCGTTTCACTGTTCTACATCTTTAATTATCTAACCTGAATTGATGAGCCCTATGTTCAAGAGTGTAGGATCGCAAGACCAGTTCTGCGGTGGGGGTAAACCCTGGGACGATCAACTTATGGTTCATCCAAATACTAATTTATCCCCGTATTTGGGGAAATATATTTTGGCATGTTGAAAAAAAAACACTGATTTTATGCATAATGTCCTCCTTTTTCCCGTTTTGAATGAGTCTAGCTTACCCGGGGAGAAAATAATCAGGAAATGGTTCATCAAATACCAAACTCCAAAATGCAATCGATGCTAAATGAGCAGTGTGATGATCGACTTGGAATTTAAATAGGATTGCTGATACTATTTCAATTTGTTAAAGAGGACAGTCACCATCCATGTTAAATAATGTTTAGAAGAACCGCAAGAATACTGTTACCCCTCCAGAGGTGCAAGCTCACAAGATCAGTTGGGGGAAGTGGAGAGCTCAGCCATGGGGCGATCAACCTAGGGTACCTCCCATTACCGACTTGGCCCAGGATTTTGGCCACTTTATTCAGTCATCTTGAAGCAAAAACATTCATTTCACAAATATTTTTCTCTCTTTTCCAGTTTTCTATGCACCTAGCCTATCCGGGGGGAAAATTATCAGGGAATGGTTAATGAAGACCTACTACTGAATATGGAGAGTCCACTTAGTGCCGAAGCGACTTCTTCCGATTTGGCTTCGGATTGTGCCTAATTTCATTCTTGTGACCCTACACCTCTGCCTATGTGGTACCCTAAATAGAAGAGCATCATTCAGATCTACCCAATCTAACCCTTTTAATATTATACATACATCAATCGTATCACCCATTAATATCTTATGCTATAGTGAGTACATGTACCATGCCATCAGTCTCTCCAAATATTAAAATGTCCTAGTGTACTGATATGCCCAGTAGTTGTCCACTATACTCTTTCTAGCGTACCTAAAACCTATATATCTTTCTAAAGAATGGCTCCATGCTTTTATACAATATTCAATGTTATATGTGGGGTCGCACATCTCAGACAACTTGCAATTATTTCCTAACGTCGTTTTTATATTCAACCTTCCTATGCACAATACCCAACATTCCAAATTGTTTCTTGCTGAATTGTTTACATTGTGTCCGCTTTTAGGTCATTTGAGAATAACACGCCTAAGTAGTTTGTACCTTAAATGACATCCAATTCCATACCTTGAAATGCATGTATAAAAGTCCCACATCAGACCCCATATAAAAGTCCCCCATCAGACCTTAGAAGTATCACAGCTGAAAGACATCAACCAAGCACATTTTCGGGTTCTCTAAGAAAAGATCGACACTACTAGATTGATCGCCATTGTTAGTCATATACATCAACTTCATGTCCTCAGCAAATCTAAACACCCTTATTCCTCAGCCCTACCTCAATACTGTTCACAAGGATGGGACAAAGAAATGGACTAAGAACGGAGCCCTGTTGCACCCCTGTCAGAACGTCATTCTATTAAGATTTGCAAACATTTAATGGTACCGTTAATGGTACATAATGGTACATAATGGTACATAATTGCACCGGATTACGCTGTTGCTAGCATAATTCACCATTTATAAACATTGTTTAGGACACCTAGTGTACCTTGTGGCCTAATTGTATCTTTTTTAAGTGAGGGCTCCGTGCCTATGCATACACTTTGAAATTTGCACTGCACACCAACGGCACTTAACAGCATGCATACTCTTTGGAAGTAGCACCTACAGAATATAAATTACATTAGTTGCCTATTAATTAAACGTACCATGCATGCACTTCAGCTACGCATGCTCCTCGTTTGCCATAATCACAGGAATGTGTGTCAATTACTGTTGAGCATGGCATGGCATGACAGGCATTGGGACCTGGCCTTCCGAATGTTGTCTTGGCTCTCAATGATCTCCTTTCGTAATGACAATCATTTGAAGTTCAAGTAGGATCTCATGTTCGGAATGTGTGGTCCTCTAACCTATACCAGCTTATGGTATATGAACATGAAAAAACATACGAGGAGCAAGACTACTACCAAGTAATCAGATCAGATCATACGTAAGGTAATTAGCCCCACAAGGAAAGGCTAAAAATTTCTTCCCTGCTCATATGGAAATGAATGTCACTATCTTGAATAACAATAGGTATTTACCTAACATTAGGCGTCATGGGCGGACAGAATACTAGTGATGCCTTTTCGAGTGGTGTGTTTCTGATGGAACACCACCTGAGTGAGCTTGGTATGATTAATTGTTATATTATAGTTTCCACAGGAGTTGCAAGTCCAATGGTCAAATTTGGACAAAGTTTAAATAAGCTCTCATATCTGTGTAGTTCGATTTTTTTATTCTTGCACCATGTCACCTTCCCTCAGAGTGAAATGGCAGCACTTGGCTATTAAACTTCTTGTAATGCAAATGCGTCACACAGATTCTGTGTAATCTGCTCACGATTTCCAATGTTCTTAAAGAAACGGAAATCAAAGGTGCGACATTTTGATATCACATTGAATTGCTTCCATGAAGTTTAAAGTTTGTTATTTTGCACCGAATTCCAGGGTTGCTGTCCCATTATCACCTTCTTTCATTCAATACGATTTTTCAGATGTTTTGCCTAAGTGAATCAATCTCCAATGGTTTCAAATAAACCGTCATAAAAGCACCTGCCTTCTGATGCCATGCTCGACCGGTTGTGCAGCACATACCCCTGTCACCTTTCGCTTGAAAACTCACATCAGCGTTTTGACATGAATATTCCAGACATTATTGTGGTTCTGGCATGGCTCGATGCGTGTCAACAGCCAACATTTGCTGTCCAGAGAACCCGTGGAGTCGCCGAGGCGGCACGGAAAAAAAGCAAGGTTCGAACCCCGATCAACACCAAGCAACGTAGGCTTTGCCATGTCAAAATTTCGTTGGATGAATTCACGGTTCCCGATGCATTCTTTCTATTCGACGCCGACGAGCGTAACGTTCTTGAACAATATCGACTGGACACTGTCGGCCTCAACTTCAATGGTGGTGGAGATCATACCACGGCTTAACGTTCATGGAATGGTTTCACGCACGGCCGGATCGTTGGTGGCAGCCGGTGTGTTATTGAATGTCAGCATAGGCAGTATATCCACAAGCTCATTTATAACAATGTCAATGCGGTCATTCCGATTGCATACAAGCTTGACGATGACTGGAAATTGACAGAGCAATGGAATGAGTCTAGCTCGCGCTAATCATGCATCCTCTTTACAATAAGAGTGCAAGCAAAAAAAAATGGTGTGCCAATGCAGCTGATTCGTGTTATTACATACTTTTCAGACAATTTGTTTGAACTACTGAGCTATCAGAATCAGCTGATCCAAACACTTCCTTAGAAAAACTGTCGTTGAAAAACAGAAGGAAATATCATTTCATTCAATTTCGTGTCAACGTCAAAAATTGGATAGCCAATCTGCTATGAAATCCGTATCCGTTTATCCTCACCAAACTATCCGGTCTGATCCGTTCTCTGCGCCAAACAGATATCCGTATGGATATCAAACCCGTGTCATGCTTCAAATTGCGCACGACCCTCTTTCCGACCACCCTGGTATCAGCGGCTGGCCAGGTTTTGGCGCGAAACGCACCGAAACCGTGCCCGCCGGTCGACACTACCAGATTCCGACCTGTGCCACCGGCACGTGCTTTACACCGGACCTGCCCCACTGGCACGTGCGTTATACCAGACCTGCGCCACCGGCGCGTGCGTTACACCCGACCTGCGCCACCGGCACGTGCGTTACACCCGACCTGCGCCACCGGCACGTGCGTTACACCCGACCTGCGCCACCGGCACGTGCGTTACACCCGACCTGCGCCACCGGCGCGTGCGTTACACCCGACACGGCCGGCAAAACGTCACGCGGCAATCTGAGATGCCATGTTCTATCGACGTGGTGTCGGCACACAATAGAATGCGTGTCACCCACTGACCGTGCCATATCCAGCATGTTCGCCCATCCTTCCAGCTACCTTTGTGTCGTGGGACAGTTTTGTAGGGCATGATTGTCCTTCCCTGAGATTGGTGGTACTTGGCGACCGCAAAGAGAACACAAATGTTTCCTTATGGCATAGAAAAAGCCGCGAACAAGTGGAGTTACAAGCCGAGGAGGAACGCCTCACCTGACATCTTGGCGCAGGTGAGGTAGTCGCCGATGGACTCGACAATTGATGCGATGATGCCAGCTGTCATTGCCAATACCGGGCCAAAGTGGACTGTGGGCGCTCCATACTGTCCGGGGTAAGGCAGCCGGAACCAAACGGCTTCACTCAGCGCCTGCTCCACGATGTCGGGTCAATACAGATTGTCGGGCCGGGCCAACACAGATCATAGCACAAAATATCCCGAGACAGGCTACTAAGCCACGATGTCGAGTCAACACAGCTCATAGCACAATAGATCACTGTACACGATCTAGGAGGCAGATCACTATGCCACGATGTCGGGTCAACACAGATCATAGCACAATATATCCCGAGGTAGATCACTAAGCCACGATGTTCGGGGAAACACAGCTCATAGTACTTTCTTAAAAAATATATTTAATCAGAATTGTTGCTGGGGTGGCTTGAGGAGCCAGGGTTCTATTGCTAAGCAGAGCTTGTTGCGTGAACCCTGGCCCCACCACCCGATCCATGAACTCCAGTTTAACGGCAGAATTTAGACCGAAAGTTTAACGTACCGCCAATGCACCGACACGGCCGCCCGGTAGCTCATCCCCGGCCTTATCGGGCCAGCTGCCAACTGACACTCCCGGCCGGGGGTAAAGGCGAGCATACGAAGCGACTCGAACCCTGTGTTGCCAGTACAGGGAAGACCAGTGCAGGCCAGCGCTCTAACCAACTGAGCTACGGGGGCGGCAAATAGACTGCAGCTCCTGAGTCGAAGCACTGCTATCACAGATATCTGACTACTACAATCGGACTATATACCTTGCACGCCCATTTTTCATTGATGCAGGTGTGACGCCGGGACATTTGCCAAATGTGGCAACGTGTGCATCTGTCAAGCAAAGTTCGCATTTCAAGGCAGTACTACATATAACTGTCATCCTCCCCTTACTCATATCGAATCTGCTAGAATCCGGTGAATGTATGACGCTCTGCAAAGACGCCTTTTTCGCTTGCAGTTACTTGCCTATTTGACAGCATATATTTATCCCCTGCAGATAGCCAATGGCGCTGGCAAGATCGATGAAAGCATATGCGTTGAATCCATACCATAGCATGAGCGGGAGTGTAGGCCGAGCACGAGCCGATTGCAACCAGAGATGCGTTGAGTTTGAGGTGAATCGAGATGGGCAGTATGCGTTGGCTGTAATGTCCATCCAGAATTAGGATTGTCACTGTTTATGCGCTAAAGGGGCATTGTCTCCCTCAGTCATTAATCCCCCCCTCCTTCCTCCTCAGACAGGAACTTGATCATTGGACATACGGGCATACACCAGGTACAAATGGTTTTCGGGGAGCTTTGACCATGAAAGAGGTTGCTCCCCCCCCCCTCAACCAACAACTCCACAAAGTGATACCCATGTCTACGGTATATCAAGATACATCACAACAGATGCATGATGACCGTCGAGAAACCCGCATCATGGAAGCTATTTATTTATTAATTTATTCATTTATTTAACAATGCATGCCCTCCACGTGCAGTGGCTGTTACGGACAGTCTGGGCTATCCGAAAGGAGAATTCGGTGTACCGAACTAAATAGTTCTGTTATCTTCCTTTTGTGCTTACATTTATATTTGCGTCTGTTCTGGCCAAAACGCCGTACTTTTTCTCCTCCGACCCATTCTCCGGAAATGGCGGCAGAAAGCCACCCAGTGTCAGTGCAGCGCAAACCGTCCAGCCAATCAGGATACTCAGAAGAATCTGCAAAATGGAGCGCACACAATTATCAAACAGGCATGCGCCATACGGTGTGGTGTTCATGCATGTTAAAGCAGCATGGGAATTAATCGCTTCCGTAACTCATCGTGCATAAATCAGAAAGTGCATGCGTTGAACGATACCTCTACGCTGGAATATTGACGCAGGTAGAATGGATTCAAATGAAACAGTTTTGCGCTGATTAACATAATTACACAAACAAGACCCAATGGAATTCCTAGTGCATTATATATGTATATATATATATAATGTATATATATGTATATGTGTATGTGTGTGTGTATGTGTGTGTATGTGTGTGTGTGTGTGTGTGTGTGTGTGTGTGTGTGTGTGTGTGTGTGTGTGTGTGTGTGTGTGTGTGTGTGTGTGTGTGTGTGTGTGTGTGTGTGTGTGTGTGTGTGTGTGTGTGTGTGTGTGTGTGCGAGTTGTATCATCCGGTCTAGCCAGGTCCAGTAACGCGATAGATTATTCTAGTTGGGATATTAATGGATCGTTGATACACTGAGACGGGTGATGCACTGGGGTGGCTGAGGTGGCTCTCTCTCTCTCTCTCTCTCTCTCTCTCTCTCTCTCTCTCTCTCTCTCTCTCTCTCTCTCTCTCTCTCTCTCTCTATCTCTCTCTATATATTCTCTCTCTATATATATATATATATATATATATATATATATATATATATATATATATATATATATATATATATATATATATATATATATATATATGCTCGGTTGTCGGCAAAACTATTCTCCTCATTTGTGGACACTGAATTTGTAGCATAGATTCGCTACATGGATATTTTTTATAAATGCAATCAGAATTGTGCTCATGTGATGCAGTAGTTCAGATCCTACAGAACCCGGGATCACCTTCTAAATGCTGTCGACAGATTCTTGATGTCTAAGTACTGGATTGCTTCTCGAGAACTTCGAACTGCTGGATCCATGGTTCGATTGGAGAGTATGCACAACATTTTTCTACTAGTCGTCAGGTTGTAGAACTGGCTTACGTACCGGTACCGGTAAGAAGTATCAGTCTTACGTAAAATGGCAATGGTTAGGCATGAGGTCTAGGCATCACGCGACTTCATAAGATATTAGTTAGATATTCGATGAGGATGTCGATTTCGTAAATGATCTTTCGTGGCCTAAAATTGAATGCGTGCCTACCCTAGGGGTTTCCGCTTCATGACCCAGGATGCGGTTTCATAATTCAGCATCTGATATGGTCTATGGATGGATAGATTCATGGTTTCTGAGTTTTCCCAAATATTTAGAATATCAGCTCCTTGGAAGAGACTTGGAAATATTACCTGTCAAACAAAAAGCTCGACAGAGGCCTTTCAGGATCGCGACAGATCTACATATAGATGCAGAAATGCTAAGTCTCTGATGCGTCCTCCTTCCAATTCGCTGGGAGGCTCGACCAACCTTGTTGGTCGAGACACGCAAGGTGTAGGTAGCTTGATTATCATCAGGAAGCATTCCCACCAATACAATATACGCTGGATGGTGGCGGGGGACGTGTGTGGGGGGGGCTATCTCAGGGATTTGAAAAACCTAACTGAATCTCCACGGTGTTAGAAGGGAAAGCTAGTTCGATTCTCGCTGAGAAGGCTTCACAGAACCGGAGGCAATGCTCAGTGTAAGCTTGTCACAACGATCCTGGTCCCACCTTCCGATTGACAATTTCGCTTCTGTATCACAATTTCCACCGTGCCCTGGCAGCCGAGCGGAGGCCGACTGGTGCCGGCGTATCCGACCTGGCCTGGACAGGGGACAGCCGCCTAGTGGCTGCCCCGGCCGGAAGAGGTCTCAGGCAGCGCGAGACAAAGCACGGAAATGGAGCTGGCACTGCGGTGCAATGGGAATGACTCGATCCATTGATACAATGGATTGACTCGGTCCACTGTGCACAATTCCATTGAAGACCAGCGCCCCATCCTTTAAGCCAAACGGGCGGCATTGTGTGAACGGGCGGGTGAGAGATCGACCTGGATTCAATTTGGCCTCTCTATGTTGAGGCACATACATACCTACCTATATACCTATATACCTATACGCACATACATACCTATATACATACCTATCTACAATTAAGCTTGGAACCATAGCTTTGGCGAAACAAGCCAACTTCTCCATTTCCACTGCCCAGCGGCCGCAGGATACAGGCTATACGGGCATTGCCATGGATTTGCTCTACCAGGTGCCTGTAGGATACAAGCTATACGGGCATTACCGTGGGTTTGCTCTGCCAGGCGTCTGTAGGATACAGGCTGTACGGGCATTACCGTGGATTTGCTCTGCCAGGCGTCTGTAGGATACAAGCTATACGGGCATTACCGTGGATTTGCTCTGCCAGGCGTCTGTAGGATACAGGCTGTACGGGCATTACCATGGATTTGCTCTACCAGGCGCCTGTAGGATGCAAACTGTACCATGGATTTTTTTTCCACCAGGTGCCAGTAGGATACAAGCTATACGGGCATTACCATGGATTTGCTCCACCAGGTGCCTGTAGGATACAAACTGTACCATGGATTTGCTCCACCAGGTGCCTGTAGGATACAATCTATACGGGTATTACCATGGATTTGCTCCACCAGGTGCCTGTAGGATACAAGCTATACGGGCATTACCATGGATTTGCTCCACCAGGTGCCCGTAGGATACAGACTGTACGGGCGGTCAACAGCTGGAATATTCGTGGAATGAGGGACCACCTCCGCATCTCTACACAACATCACGATGATGATCCGAACGAAATGTAGCTCACGAAATCTACTGCACATTCCTTACCGGCAGAAGTTTGAAGATAGGTACCCAGAGGATTCCTCTGCGTTTTGGCACCCAGTATGGAAATGGCACCGATATATTATGCAGGTATTGACTGAATAATACCACCAGACAAAGAGTTCTGCAAACGAAACACGAGTGCTGTTATATCACACCAGTGATGGTCACACAACAGGATGCACTTTACAAGAAAATTGCATTGGTTTTATGTGGTCGCTCTAATGACTTGGCCATTTTAGAGCGCTCTTAGATATCTGTCCGCATTTCGATTGACCTTACAAGGCAATCTGCAGGAACCTTCCAGGTGAGGCCAAATAGATCAATGCTGGGAGGTAGTGAGCTATTCAGTCGTTACCGTAGCTGTCGTGCTCTGGTCATACGGTAGGCGTAATCTTGTGGTTCAATATCAATAATATGTATGCTGAAGGCGCAGTGTGACTCCATGCTAGACATAATGGTCAAGGTTACCGACGGAGAAAACGCTAAAGAATGACAATGGATGATTCATTGTTGAAACTGATGACTTTAGGAGAGGGTTTTGGCCAGGGAAAGATAATGGGTGACACCAGCATAAAGCCATATGTTTTTGTTCTCTGAAAATTTCCGACTAATAATTCCCAAAGTCTTCTAGTCGATACATTTTTATATTTTGAAATGAAAAATTAAACACGAAACAAAATCTAATGGTAATGTGCTATGCATGGTGATCTGGTATCATTTGGACATTTTCGTTTAAGAATCATGTTTTCTTTTCTTTCTTCCTCTCCATACTTGGTCGTCCTTTCTCTTTAGTGTAGTAGTAGTTTAGGAAATGCATGTGCAACGTTATGATTTTGTATTATTTCCCCATTAACACCTATAGCAATTATTTTCGTGGAGCCTTCGAAGACGTTACTAGCATTGCTAATTGTCTGAGAGGGCTTCAGGAACATCTTTTACTAATATCTGGTGGCGGGATCTGTCCAGCAAGAAACAGGAGCGGGAAGTGGTGTGACCTGCCTTGATTTGCTTACCATGACCTACCTCTCACCCTTGGAATTTAACGTAATTAGGTCGCACGGGTATGGAAGGGCACTCCTGCCTACCTATTAATGGGTAGGGGAATAAAAAATAAAAATAAAAATCTCGTGATACTTCTTACATCAAAAATTGCACCGGTATGCAAATGTATGCTTGCAAACAGTGTATTAGCCATATTCACTTTGTGGCTCGCAACGTACGTATTTTAGCTTTCGGAGCGCTTGGCACACCTGTACTTTCGGGTCATTTTAGGTCATACCTCAGTGACCTGACCTGATATCTGCTTGAATATCGGGACAACATAAGATGATATTGCATGCAACTATGTATCTTCCAATTTACTATAGACAGCGATTAATAATCAAGACTATGCACCAGAGAGCTTTCTTTGTCAGATTAACCCGATGACCTGATCTGAGGCTAAAATTAGTATGACGCATGTGCATAATCATTTGTCTATATGTATTTGTATAATAATTTGTATATTCTTTCATATTTCGTTTCGCACTAAATCTTCTAAGGTTTGCTCTACAATATATAAAACAGCCAATAGTGAAATATGGGTGGATAGATGAATGTGGAATAAAAGTAAAGCAAGAATATAAGCACAGTTTAGGTGCACGTGGTGAATGGAGAGTTGTACTACAAAAGTACTTTCTGACACATTGGTGTCCTGCCAACAAATATTAATAAAAGCAGGAATATATGCAACATTAAAATTATATTCTCTATTCGCTCGCCAGGTTTCAAGTCATTTCTAGGTTAGTTCGCTGAGATATTCCCTTAAGCGCTCCGCCACGCAGTCTATTGTGGATATATATAGCTAGAGCGGGGTAATTTCACGTGTCAAGTTCATTCGGGATGTCACCAGCGCTCTGCAATGATATTGGAAACTATTCGCGTTTTTTTAGGTACCTCGGAAAATTTTAAGAACCAATTTAAACATTTTTTATACTTCTCCAACACTCCTCACAGGGTGGAGAACATACGGTTTGCTTCGGTGGTACTCATTACCATTCCTGAGTTCCACTTGAAAATTATCATCTTCAACAGCTTGCCACACAACTCCAGGTAGTTGACCTTGACAGGATCGATTACCACGACTTTTGCATGTGTTATCGGTGCTGGACGGAGCATTCATCTTGCATATCATCAACTTTGAAGCACAACATGCATTTGCCGAATGCACAACCAATGCCAGAACATTAGGACGAAAACGGGCGGCTGACTACATCTCGACCCGGACCTACTGCGCCTGACTTGGAAGCTCAAAATATTTAAAGGAACATCAAACGCCAAAGTACATAGGTACATACAGCATGCCGTTCAGCGCATCTCTAACATTATCGCAACACAACTGAGGGAATGGGAGGGTGCAAGTCGACACCCGCACTGCACTGGATGGATTATTATCCAGCACGGAGTGAATTAATGTATCTGACGCTGATGGAACATCATCCGATTCTTCAAAATTCACAGCTTCATTACCACCCGAGAAAGATGGGATCAGCGGGCCTCTCATAAACGCAGCACCTCTCTCATAAACGCAGATCAAGGGAAGTTCGGTGTGCAGCGTATTGCGGGGTGCTAAGGTATGGAGTCTGCGTGGAAAGAACATCGATAGATGCAATGACAGCGAAAGAACGTCGCACATGACTGTCAAAATATATGTAAATGCATGCGCTTGGATCACAAACCGGAGCTCGAAAACGCATGCACATTCAACAACTTGTGACGGGAGAAGTCGCACATTGACAAACAAACAGCAGCAGTACGCAATTGCCATATTCCAGTACCTCAACTGCAGCTCCGATATCGTCTGGTAGTTTTTTTTTCGCCGAAGGCAGAGTGAACGTCCATCGAATGATGGGTGAAACAGCAATTAATACGCTCACATTTCCCGTGTCGAGCTTTCCATGTGCCATAATCTGTAAACTCGAGGTGCATACAAGTAATCTTGAAGAAGTTGAAATCTACAAATCCATATTTTAGTGCCTTCTTCTCACTTGCTGTACACATAACCCAAGATCACGGCTCGAAGATACAAATGAAAATACAAGACAATGAATCACAAATATGGAACACATCGCATGGGTTTGTGCTTTGGAGGATTTAACGATGCATGGCATTCCAGCATTTAAAGACATCAATTCAAGTTATCGACCTCGAAGAAGCAATGCTCTGACGTGTGTTTGCAAAACTGCATGAGTCAGGGTCAGGGTCAGATACGTAAGTCAGGGTCGTTACTCGGGGCGTCCAAAGAAGTGGCCACTTCGATTCGGAGCATGCTATAACCCTGTAGTCACGGTGTTCTAAAAATAGAAGTGTTCAATAGGCGGTTTCACGCCTGCACTGGTGGGAAGTAATAGTCATGACATCCCAAAGGCGTGGTCAGGCCATAATAATTACGTTGATCTGAAAGCTTTTAGGCCCGAGATTGGACCAGTATAATATATGAATCACCAGAGTAGGTACAGTTACCTAACACGACAAGTTTTTGGACTAGTAGCAGCTCGTTTATGTACAAACCCTGAAAATGCACACCCACATCCGCACCTGGGACATCATCTAGTTGGAAATCGGGAAGTCAGACCACGCGAGCCTGACTTCGGAAGTAAACTCGATGACAACAGCTGTTTGTCGAATTCAGCGGTCTTCAAATGCCAAATTGTCCGAGCACTCGAGCACTGCTTAATATCGCCAGCCCGCTGCGACCGCGGTAAGTGAGTGGACTCTTTATGACAGCTATGGCGAAATATAATCCACGTTTTAAAAAAATGACGTCATTATCTGTGCTCTGATTGCACCATTTACGCCGGAAATGTGTTAGGCAAGCCAACAACCAAGTTTGTCTCAAATGTGCATATTTTGGATGTGTTGCGGTCTTTGGTATCCTGTAAACAATGCATCCGTTGTTCTTTCTTGTGAGTATGATATTCAAAGACAAGGATCAAGTCCCCCCCCCCCAATTTGGTTTCGTCAGGTAGGAGTACGGCGACATTTAAAGACGGAGCTTCGTGTGGTGCGGTACAGCGGACTCCATTATAACTGGGTGGATCCAGCACAGAACGACCAGAGGATGTCACCCTGATGTCACCGATTTCGACGATACCTTCCTCCCAGGGGTAATCGATGGTTCTGATCACGGCTGTGATGTTTATGTTTTTCCTCCGGTAAGCGGTTTTAAAGTTATAGCCTCAGGCAATTTGACGATCCGCACGTGCAGGATTATTGTTGAGTTCAATTTTCGCCATTATGCTGTAAGGTATGTGAATAAAACTATATACCGGGTTGTTAGGAAAGGTACATAGATTAACCGTGATTCATAAATGGAAATGTACCTCTCTTAGAAGTTCGACAAAAAAAATCCCAAAACATGGACATTTTTAAAAACATACTTTTTCTATGAATTCTCCGGATAATTTTCGACTGCATGCGATTCAGCATTCTTTGAACTACGGGACCAATCAATAAAAAACGTAGAACGGACAAAGAGTAACGAGTCGCATACCCTTAAATGTACCGATGTCACCCCCCTCGATCGTTAAATCCGGCCGCCGTGCCGCCCGGGTGCGGCCCCGCAGCGACGCGGCGATGACGCAGCCGGGGGAGGCATGACTGCATGATGGGGGCGTGTGCCAACTGTCCCGGTGAGGAGGGTGTGGCGGATTTCATTTTGATGATGATGTCTGACGATGCCCCTGACGACGATGACGGTCTCGACGATGAAATCCGCTACCAGCAGTGGGTCACCACTGACCGCTGCACACTTACGGAGGTGATCGCCAGTCGTGAGGACTGTGTACGGACACTCAGCCATCAGATACAGGAACTCACCGTACACCACTACCGAACATTAGTTTAAAGTAAGTTATTCTGAGAACTGAAGGAGGGAGTGGATGAGGGACAGGTAGTGGTGCACGGTGACTTTTCTGAGAAGTATTCTTTCGTAGTTCAGGACGCTGCTCAGGGATTTTATTGAGATTCATCTCAATGTACCGTACACCCTTTCATAGTGTATTGGCGGGAGGGGGGCGTGTCATATCATCAGAGTTATTGTTTCATTTCTGATGAAATGAAGCACAACACTGCCATGGTGCACGCCTTCCTCCGACGCCTGATACCCGAGATGAAAAAGAAAGTACCGAGGCTACAAAAGGTGTTTTATTTTACTGATGGCTGTGCTGCCCAATACAAGAATAGGTTCAACTTTGCGAATATGTGTTATCATGATGCGGACTTCGAAGGCGTGAAATGTGAATGACACTTTTTCGCCACTTCACATGGAAAGGGAGCGTGCGATGGAATCGGGGTACGGTGAAACGTGCCACGTGACCAGAGAGCCTGCGGCGCCCTGTCAGCGGCCAAATTCTGACAGGCGAGGCAATGGCCAAATTTCTGAGCGAAAATTTCGTGGGTGTCATCCATACGATATTTGTATCCAGCTTTGAGGTAGCAAAGGTGGCTACTGAGTTGCAGGCGCGGTTCGATGCTGCCAGAGCTATCAAAGGGATTAAGAAGCTCCACAGGTTTGTCTCTGTGAGTGCCACCACCATGCGCGTCCATGAGCTGTCCACAGACGATGGTTATGATGTTCGAGTTACTTATTAAAATGACCAGGGACAGTGAAACAAACATCGTAGGGATGACAACCTGCGTGCAAATGTGCGATGTTATAAATATGCGCGACCGGCTGTTGTGCCCATTGTCTTGCACAGTGCGCGCTTACCTGCTCGATCAAGTGCGTTTGTTCCGTCATATAATCGTTATTGATCGAATGACTTGTTGTTGTGCTGGTTTCTTTCAAGAAACTGAAACCATTTTAATTCCTTTGGGGTTCCTGTTTCAGTGCTTCATTGCAAACGTGCGACTCATATGGCATGCAAACGAACAGTCCAGAAACATAGTGTTTGATGTGTTGGATGGTGGTACGATGGTATCAGCGGCGCATTTTGTGATTTGTCGAGGGGGCGGATGGAGAGGCGGTGGGCGACACGACGTGGGCCCGAGGGAAGCTACTGCGATAAAGTTCACAGATATTCAATGGTTAAATCGGAACAAAGGACTGGGCACCGGTTTCGCATTGAAGGGACAGGTTGTCGCAACCAGTGTCTGCCCTCTCCCCCCCCTCTTCCGCTGGCATCACATCACACGCTTGTCAGCGTCGTCGCTGCGCGGCCGCGAGCGCGGGCGGACGGGCTTGAACGTGCGAGCGGGAGAGACATCGGTACATTTAAGCGCATGGGGCTCGTTACTCTTTGTCCGTTCCACTTGTTTATTGATTGATCCCGTAGTACAAAGAATGCCAAATCACACGAAGTCGGAATATTTCCGGAGAGTTCATATAAAAATTAGTTTTGTAAAATTTCGAACTTTTGGTATTTTTGGGTCAACTTAAAAGAGGGATACATTTTCATTTATGAATCACGGTTAATCTATGTACCTTTCCCAACAATCCCGCATTTATTTTTATTCACATTCCTTAAAGCATATGGGTGAAAATTGCCGTCGAAAATATTATTCCACGTGCTGATCGTCATATTGCCTGAGGCTATAACTTCGAAACCGCATGCCGCAGAAGAAAATAAATATCACAGCCGTGATCAGCACCATCGATTACCCTCAGGAGGAAGGTTTCGTCGAAATCCGTGACAGGAGGGTGTTAAATCGACACCTCGGCTAGATGATCTGTGCGGGAATTCCTCAACTGTCAATGTTAGGTTTGAACTAGCTTGCAAAGCACGGCATTCAAAAGGGGTCAAACTCACCACACTCTTACATTCTGCGAAGGGATACCTCTCCATAGTGGTATTTTACCAATCCCTGGAACAATTCTCAAGGACTTCCAGCCTCCTAGGGCTGCCAAATTCATCCCGTGGCCCTGTCCTCGGTGATTGGAAAATTGTCACTCGCATCCAACGTCAAGACATTGAATTGCCCAGCATTACATGGCGCTCATTCCACGCATCGGCATAAAACATCACCTACAACAAGGAGACGGGCCAGTATCCAGCCATCATGTCCTCAAAGATCTTGAAGAAGCCGATTCCCAGCATGGTGATGGAGACCACAATGGTGATGGGGGAGATGAAGCGCATCAGTAGGCCCACCGCACCTGTGGAACACCAGTGTCCGCGCATTACCAGCATGGCACGCAATCATGGCCGTCAGAAGAGCGAAGCCAAGAGACTGTCTATGTACATGGTGAAGATTCCGGGAGGGTCGGGGAAACGGTCCAGAGTTACTAGTTTGTCACCCTGCTTACGCTAATTTGCCATTTTCCACATTCAATCTGAAAATATGTACCGAAGATATGGAGATGGAATCCTCGCCAATCCTGGTTTTATGAGAGATCTCCAGCCTTGGCTACATGACACATTGACACAGACACAAGGTGATAACGTGTAGACAACCTGGAGCCTGTGCCCCTTGGCAGCCTGTCGTGACAAGCCTATTGCGCCAAATTCCGGCGGAAGTGTGGGCATCACTGAAAGTAGTGCAACCGATTTCGATACAGTGCAAGGAAATTTGAGTAGCGAAGATCATATCGAACAGCGGAACACGATTTCTGAGATAGCTCCTCCAGTTTGGATGCCAACGTATTGAATATCAATCCGCGTCTGCCGCAAATGGCTCGAGGGCATTTGCAAACTCAAGGCCGAAAATGTTCTCCATCGATAATTAGTGCACGCACCTCACAATTGCACGCACGGTGACGAATGGTGGCGAAATAGCACAGGTACTGCGGTGTCTCGGTATTTTCTGTTTCACAGTTTCCCGCTCTGCTTACGCCGCACAGCCGTCCAGCGCAGCATTTCCTTCCACACTGGCACAGGCCAGGCCTCGGAGCATACAGGTCTCGCGGCCTAACGCACCACCACGTGACTAGCGACCTGCCGAATATCCAAGCCTGCCTGTGCTGGCACGAGAAGTGCAGCCACAAAGCCATTTTCAAGCAGAAATTGTGAGTACCTCAGAGTTTTGGCGAGTAAATCGTAGCAGGCAGTATTGTGTTTTACAACAATTTGTACATTGCTCATAACTAAGTTCAACGGAGCATCCATCGTATGATGTCATTTCAGATATGAAATGCTAGCCGCCCAGGTGGCTCAGTTGGTTAGAGCGCTGGCCTGCACTGGCCTCCCCTGTCCTGGCAACACAGGGTTCGGGTCGCTTCACGCGCTCGCATTTGGCCCCCGGCTGAGACGGTCAGTTGGCAGCTGGCCCGATAAGGTCAGGGAAGAGATACCGGGCGGCCGTGTCGGTGCATTGACTTTCGGTTAAAATTTAAACTTTCGGTCAAAATTCTGCCGTTGAACTGGAATTCATGGATCGGGGGTAACTTTAGAAACCAGGGTTCACGCCACCCATGCACTTGTGTATCATGAGTGATTGACCCACGTACCTGTGGGCTCGCTTGGATCTGTCCCACCGTTTGACGCGTTCTCATTGTTCTGGAGGTGGACGTGCCTCTTCAGCTTCAGGTATCGTTGTCGTGTCACGGTGCATTTCACTGTTTCTAATCCCAGATTTTCGGCGGTCGACCAGTAGTGGCGTTGACTGGGGATTTGATGGTTCCAGAATGTCTGAGAATGCTGGTGAACATTTTGAGCTCATCAATCGTTAGCCGAATAACTGATCTTTTTTTTGCCTATCCGGAGTGGCTTACAGTTTAACTTCAGGATGCCGAAAAAACGCTAACTTAAAGGACCAGCCAAGTATTCCTGTGCGAGCAGTTTCGGAAGCTGAAGTTGCCACAAAGTCCGCAGATGCATTGCGATCACTTCTCGAAGCGTTTGGGCAGTTTGCGATGGACCAGATTTCCGAAATATGCTGGAATTGTTGGTGTCCTGATATGAGGACACCGGGCGTTAATGGGTTGATGAAAACATCCGTGTTTGTCATTATATTTTGGAATGAGAAATTAGCCAGTTACACGACCACCAATCATAGGAATTCTCCAGTCTTATGAGAACTTCAAGTGGCGTCTACGCCGGCGTCTTGTGGTTGCTGGTTTCTTTGTGGTGCTCTTGCATGCTCCTTACAGTTCATGTGTTGTGTTTGTCGTGTTCTCATCAGCACTAATGTTAAATTTCTCACAGCTAGGTGTTTATCAGCCAGTCTTGTGCCTAGAGTTTAAGTGCGCAGGGCAGTGGAGGGGACCACGTACCAAATTGTTAAAAGATTACCGGATGACATGCTTTCAAAGATGGGACTTTTATGTTGTGCTTGAAATAAGTAGTGACAACATAATTTTCCTGTTGGTGGGAGGGGGCAACCTTCCACTATTATTTCTGTTGAAAGGATTTTTCTTCTGTCCCTTGATAGGACTTCTCGCACTGCTTAAGTTGCACCCGCACTTCAAATTGTAAAAATGTCCAATTTTACATATTCCAATCCATGGCATTCGGCCACCAAAGCACCAAAGTGCGCACTTTTCATTTGACGCATTCGGCACACTTCACGTGATCCTTCGATTTCTGCTAGACCCTTTCAATTTGGCAAATTGTTGGTATATAATGGTACTGTGCCATATTGTATGCCTTGCAATGCATCACACGAGGTTCGCGGGGAAAGTTCGACGAATTCAATTGGAATACAATTTTCTTCTTGCTACAATTTCTATTGGAAAAGAAATCCGAGCACCACGGTGAGGCTTGCTGCTTCTTATCTTTACGTTTTTATTCTTCCAGATTGGTTAGCAAACAAAGCCTCTGCACCGGCTCAGTGCTCCTCTTAGCCCCGCTTGGTTTTCATCTAAAGACGTGCGTTAGGGCATCAGCGAAATTTGGCTGAGGTCCCCGCACGCTTTTAAAACACGAAGACTTTTAAACGGTCTTGCTGCTTTTGCGAACCCACGGTGTTTTGAGCAGCGGGTTCGCTTTCGATAATAGGTTTAGGTAGTGCCCGTCTTGAAAAAAATGTGTAGTTTTTTGCCTGCATCAGCCCGTGTTTCAGGCAACTATGCTACACTTGCAGCCCCTATACGCTTTGTGGCCGCGGCACGTTTTGAGAGCATTCGGACATTTTTTGCGTCCGTCACGAATTTCGGGCCATGTGTGACTGTTTTCGGGCCTCCAAAAGCGAGTTTCCGGAACCCGTGACACGATTTTCGGGCTTCAGAGCAAGTTTCCTAGCCCGGATAGATTTTACGAGGCATCTACTGCGCCTGGCTAGCTCCACTGTACACCAGGCGGACATAGCTGATCATCCGCTGAGCTAACAGTTCGGGCGATAAAATTTCGATTAGAAATATTCAACGGTGAACGAAAGCTGTAGAAGTTGATGGAACACCAAAGCAAGGTAATGCATTCATTGGTCGTTCAGCGACGCTGTCGACCACATTATAGAGGACCGGTGGCATTCATGATGATTCTATATTGAGGTTCCATAATGACTTTACGAGTAACGTTCCATTGCTGGTTCATCACGTCATAACGCCACTGTTACCCAAGTCACATTGAACTTGGGTAGCAGTGGCTTATCCCATTCTTACTTGGGTAAACGGCTTATCCCATTCTTCGAATGAGATAAACCGAGAACACGATGGAAGGAATGGCTGCGGCAGGAAATAGAAACGGAGGGCTGCTGCACGAACGAACCTGTAAGCCCGAAGAGCATCTGAATCACTGACGCAACAAGGAGGGCACCCATCAGTTCGCACAGACGCGGCTCCCACAGCTGGCGACGCTCTTCTGACGTCATCAGTGACGTCACATTGCTGGGTGGGCATTGCCACTGTGGCATCTGCATCACGGCTTGTATTGGCGGTAAGTAGGTCCAGCTGGGGCCCTGCACGATGGGCAACCTGCAGGCGACATCAGTGGTGAGCCCGGTGGACAGAACAGCCGATGGACAGAACAGTCCGTAGACAGAACAGCCGGTAGACAGAACATCCAGTAGACAGAACGGCCGGTGGACAGAACAGCTTGTAGACAGAACAGCCCATGGACAGGACGGCCGGTGGACAGAACAGGCGACTCGATGCCTCAGTAGGTAGGGAACTGTTAGTTCTGATCGCAGCCTGTCGGCTCAATTCCCACGACTGCTGGCGCTAGCGAGACTGCCCGCGGACTATGGGAGTGGGAGGCTGGACAGGAGGACGAACAGCTTCCCACTTTCCTGTGAGTACTAGTCCATAAAGCTCTGCACAATCACCTATCAGAAAAATGCATGTCGTCGACGCTTCGGCTTGTTTCACTCCAATCGATATGCTCGATATCATTCGACACCTAATTTGAAACATCTTCACTACGGAGGGGCACGCACGGATAAATATTTTGTAGGTGCTAATGTACAAAGCTGTGCTGAATAAATGCGTCAGAGGGGCCCGATATGAGCATCACAAAATCAACATGCTTATAAAGCTGAACAATAGTGTCAATATAAACAATCAAACAATAAATAGGATCGTAGCCCGAAGGCGTGCGATTTTCCTGCTGCTTCCCCGTGCTGCACGCGTGCCATCACGTTTCTTGGTTCTCTTATCTATTGCTTCCAGTAACCATATTACGGGAATATTCAACTGCACCGCAAAGTTTTTGGGGGTGGGCACATAGCGCATAGTCTCTCAAATCTACAAAACTCACAGACCGATTTTATAGCGAAAAAACGTCCTGTAGAATTCTTGTGGTGTGATTCGTCCTTATGTTCATTTTTTGCATAGGTGGATATAGAAGCAAACACGTGGGAAGGTGCGAAGTTTTCCAGTCTCCACTGCTTACATATTTCTTAACTGCTTTTCTAATGTCTTAGGGCCTTCGTTAGCCAATGCAGGGAGAGACCTGTCTGCTCCCTGAATGATGGTAGTCACCTGGTACTCCCAGTAATGATGATGATATACACTTGGATATACTGAATGATGGTAGTCACCTGGTACTCCCAGTGATGATGATGATACACACTTGGATGTACTGCATGATGGTATACACCTAGTACTGGCAGTCGCCTGGTACTTCCGCTACGATGGCAGTCACCTGGTACTCCTAGCACGATGACTATGAACGGATACTCCTCATTTGGTACTTACGATAGATATGTAGCTTGCTGATTGGCACTCACCTGATAACTACGAAGACAGTCTGTTGGGTGACACTCACCTGGTTTCAATGACAGTCAACAAGGTGGCACTCACCTGGTAGCTCTGGCAGTCAACAAACTGTCACTCACTTGATGCCGATGACAGTCTGCAGGAAGGTGGTGATGCCAGATACGAAAAGGGAGGCGCCCACAATATAGCCTCGCGTCGGGTCATCGTCCGCCATGCAGACCATCGAGGTGGCCACCAGCGGCATGCCCACGGCGCCGCTCAGCATCACCAGGAATTGCTGAAACGTTCGCTCCTCTCAATCGACCCCGCTGCCCGTGACGGTGCTGAAGCAAGCGCAGGTTCAAACGCTTCACACGTCGGCACCAGTTGTGTCTCGCGAGCACCCGAGCTACTCCGATCCGGCATGTGAACCGGGCGCCAACAGCTCTGTGTGTCCGGTCGCCGACCCGCCTGCTGGTGCTCTCGTTCACTTTATTCAAACTGCCTGTCTGGCGATCAGCATCACCATCCGGATGCGACACAGCAAGTTCTGACCGGCACACCACCCACCACTGATGTGCCGTAGCCTGGCAAAAAGAGTCACACTACTGATATACCATAACCTGGCAAAAAGAGTCGCGCGATTTCGCTGTCTTCGCGCAGGCGCACTGGCCAGAATCGGACAACCAACAACACGTGGGTCAAATTCCGACTGGCGAGTACTCAAAAACGATTCTACGGTTTCGCACACTGCACCAATGTGCAGGCAGTCCGGAAGAAGCCGCTCAGTTCCGCAAGAGATCGAAGCTAGCAGCAAGACACTCAGCCCTTCCACAGGTGGCAGGTCTACCACCATACACCATCTAAACCTACACACATACGCACGGTCTACACCCACACACAAACACACACACACACACACACACACACACACACACACACACACACACACACACACACACACACACACACACACACACACACACACACACACACACACACACACACATCCCTTCTCCTTGCGGCTGCACCCTCTGCTCATCCTTACACCCACCACCACCCGCCTACCTCTCTCCCTCTCGACTTCAACATCTCTTCAAGACCTAGACTCGACCGACTAACACCAGGAACATTTCTCTTCAGTGCCATAGTGCAGTGCTTCATCTCTACTTCGTCGTCTACTGCGATGCGTCTTCATCTACCCAGGTCAGTCCGGCGATACTGCCACACCCTCCCACTCTGGACTCCCCCCCCCACCCAACCCACCTCCTGACTTTCCCTCTAGTGCCTTCTGCACGAGCTTTATCTGATATATCTATGCGTGCTCTCTTCACGCACAGTTTCTGATTTATTTGTGTTCTCTTCGTCTTTATCTGCCTCTGCTTTTACACCTCTCGGGCTTTCGTCACCACCTTCTATTCCCTCCGCCAAAACGTACTGCGCTGTAATACACACACACACACACAAACACCTGTCACTCTCACTCTTTACTTAACACCACAAAACAATATAAACACTTAAAATAGCACCACAACATGAACACAGGCACCCACACACCCACAGGAGATTGCTTTGTCTGCCGCCGGGGCGACGGGCTGCCCATTAGGGCACAGCGTCCTTGATATATTTTGGATTCGAGATTCGGCCCTATGATTTTGAGATGTAATCGAGTGTGCTGATTTCAACTTCGAAAGTTGTTTTTGGATCAAAGCATTTTCTGGTCCGTAAATTTACACTTTTCTGCAGGCATGTTTCCTAACTTCATGCTAAATATGGGACTATGGACACAAATAGATGTCTGAAAGTTGTGTGACTGTTATATTCGTGATGTTCACACCAAAATACCTATGATTACCACTTTTCAGCGCGCTAAAGCGTATATTGGATATATTTCTGACGGTTTCTCCGGTCCGTCCGACACATCTCTCACTAACGCCATCCATAGGTGTTTTTTTTCATTAACTCGGAAAATTGACTCATTGAACTAGACATATATAAAAAGCTTGTCCAGTATACATTAAAAAATTTACACTAACGAACTGAAAACTGATGCCTAAGTTCCCTCAGGGGCGGATCCAGGGGGAGGCAATAGTAGGTATGTTGAAAAAGGCAAAGGCAGGTTCGTATACAAAATACAAAAAGTGAACACGTTTCTTGAAAACTTCAAATAACATAATACAAGCTTTGAAGTATCATAGTAATCGTTTGTAATGTAGGAAAACATTGCATAACACACAGGACTACCATTTAGTGATTGGCTGAGAGAAATAATAGAAATATACACAGGAGAACTGCCACTCAGACACATTATCACTTCTCTGGACGGCCCAACAAACACAAGGGACGGATTTCAAGGCCCTGTTGGAAAGATGCATTCGAAGGTTGAAGACATGAGGTATGATCCAGCGTTTGAACGGCTAGCTGAAGGCGAGGAATATGTGGAGATCCCAGAAGATGTACTTGACAGCATGTCAACAGACCAGAAGGTCTCTTACGAACTGTGCCGGGCGGTGAAAGCTGGAAGTCTGCCTGCAAGTATGTAAGAAATGAGGCCTGGCAAGCTGAACCACGCGCGCTGGTTGACAACAGATGAGAGGATAGTGTACTTGTGGACCAGGCAGCACGGGCTCACCGACTCAAACAAGAGAATCCTGAGACGGCTGGCAGAGTTCTGCGTCAACGTATACTTCAAGTGCTACTTTGAGATTAAGACGAAGCTCAAAATCGTGGACGCACCCAAACACATAATAACCCATCTCCGGACCCTTCGTACGCAACCAGAAGAGGTTCAGGCGGCGGCTACCCGCTGTGTTCGGTCTTCCGCCTGGTACGCCCATCCTGCGAGCCTCCTGCTGTCCCTTCTCGCCAGCGAACAACCTAAAGATAGGAAGTTTGCCATCGAAAAGATCACCGGTGTGAGAGGAGGGGCAGAGTACGGGGACAAGTCGCCAAGGACGAGAAAGCACCCCAAGATCAACATGTCCACCTCATCACTTATACAACTGATCGACTGGGACGACACAGAGATCACGGAACCTGTGTTTACGTGTGGAATCGCCACAACAGAACTCAGGAGGATCATATCCATGCCGCTGGATGAGCCTCCGTTCCCTGCGAATGCCCAGTCGACGGAGCGGACGGTCCAGCACGTCACGACAGCCGCTGGAAAGGTCAGGAGGCTCGAGATGGCTCTGTCCACGTCAGCGCCCACCACAGAAAACAGTTGCCAGTGTTCCTCTCCAAGAAGGATATAATGGAAGCTATGAAGTAGGCCAATGACCGGGAGTAGTAAAAAGGCCACACAAAACTGTACTTTATGCATTCTGTCCTTCAGATATCTATTATTTCACTCAGCCGATCAGTAAACGATGGTCCTGTGTGTTATGCAATGTTTTCCTACATTACAAACGATTACTATGATACTTCAAAGCTTGTTTTATGTTATTTGAAGTTTTCAAGAAATGTGTTCACTTTTTGTATTTTGTATACGAACCTGCCTTTGCCTTTTTCAACATACCTACTATTGCCTCCCCCCTGGATCCGCCCCTGAGGGAACTTAGGCATCAGTTTTCAGTTCGTTAGTGTAAATTTTAGATGTATACTGGACAGGCTTTTGATGCATGTCTAGTTCAATGAGTCAATTTTCGAGTTAATGAAGAAGAAAAAAACACCTATAGATGGCGTTAGTGAGAGATGTGTCGGACGGACCTGAGAAACCGTCAGAAATATATCCAATATACGCTTTAGCGCGCTGATAAGTGGTAATCATAGGTATTTTGGTGTGAACATCACGAATATAACAGTCACACAACTTTCAGACATGTCTTCGTGTCCATAGTCCCATATTTAGCATAAAGTTAGGAAACATGCCTGCAGAAAAGTATAAATTTGCGGACCAGAAAATGCTTTGATCCAAAAACAACTTTCGAATTTGAAATCAGCACACTCGATTACATCTCAAAATCATAGGGCCGAATCTCGAATCCAAAATGTATCAAGGACGCTGTGCCCTACTGCCCATGGGCTCGGTCGGCCCCTGAATAGTGGACGAGGTAATCTCCAAATACACAGGAGCGCCCCTCCACACTAAAACACTCCGATCAGGGGCACTACTGATTCAGGCCAATGACAAAATAGACGGTCACATTTTCCGCATTTTTCAAAACATCAAAGGAACACCAGTCGCTATCACACCAGCATCAAACCCAAACACGTCCCAAGGCACCATACTGGCACGAGAGCTGGCTTGTATACTGGCGGAGGCCCTGGCCCTCAAACTTGAGGACCAGAGCGTCTCCGCCGTGTACAGACCGGCTCCCAGACAATGCTACACCACAACACACTTACTCATTCTCACTTTCAAAACACGGACACCGCCATCACACATCAGATCCGGTTATTTCATATGCATACATACTATGTCTACATACCATTACTAGACTATGCATACACAGTCACGCCACGAGCACCCCTCTCGCGACGCTGTAAAAAGTGTCAGCGCTGCAACCACACAGCGGAGGGGGGTTGCCGTGCAAACGCATACACGTGCGGGAGGTGAGAGCAAGCACACACCACCGAACGCCGCAACAGCGGCGAGCTCTGCTGCGTCGCCTGCGGGGGGGGGGGAAGCGGCATCAGATGGGTCCTGTCCTCGGTGGATGCCGGAGCGAGAGGTGCTCCGCCGAATCCACCCAGAGGGCGTGGACCCGTACCGGGCCAGGCCTCGGTCGAGGACCAGCCGGCGGCGTGGCCGGCTCGCCGCACAGAGCCGGGGACGCACACACAACCGTCACCATTACTAGCACACGCAGAATACCCGGCTCTGCCAACACTCAACGCAAACACCTACGCACAAACAAACCAAGCAGAGCAGCCAGAGCAAGCACAACGGCAGTACACACCAATACTAATGCCCGCAAAACACGTCCACCAAACCAGGACCCCCCTCAATCCACCGTCAAGCACAATCACTACCACCACGGCCAACTCGCAAATCAGTATCTACTGCACCCTGCCTTAAAAACCCACCACCACCAAATCACCCAACCAACCAGCATCCTTACCAGCATCCCTTTTTCACAAACATCACCCACACTCAGACCGATCACCTACCCCACACCCACTACCGGACCAGGACACCAACCGGGAGGAGTCATACTAACTGGAAACTTTAACTCACACCACCCATTATGGGACGCCCACACAACAGCACCTGACAACAGAGCACGCACACTCATCACACTAGCGACCAAACACAACCTCACAATACTCAACACCGGAACACCAACCTACCTCGTCTCAATTAGCTCCCACCTCCCTACAGCCCCAGGCATAACCCTCGCATCCGCATGCCTAGCGGTCACCCTATCCTGGGCAGCCGATACAGACCCACATTACAGCGACCACGCACCCATTACCATTGCCTACAACCAAATACCGACCACTGGCCCACCCAATCCCCAGCCGGGCTGGTGAAACCACAAAAAAAAGTTTCCTGAACCCCCTATTCACAATCCTCATCAGCCAAAACAGCCCACAATCCTCAACTATCACCAGAATACTTCGTAGACAACCTCATCAACAAGGCGCATTAGCACATACCACAAACAAAACCACGACACCAACACAAACCTCGCGCGGCTCCCTAGTGAAATGATAAAGGCCACCGGGCGATCCGAGCGAGGAACCACGCAAGACACAGATTCGAAAGACACCGCACACCGGAAACCCTCATAATATGCAAACGGCTCAAAACACTGTAAAACAACAATCGAAAACACACAAAAAAGAGCTCTTGGAAAATATTGAGCACTTAATTTTTTTCTCACAGATTCACCCCTTTCGGTGACATTTGGGCACTTTTGAAAGAATTTCAGCATCGACAAAGACCCCCAATCAAAGACATCACACTTAGACACCACAGCAACACCATAGCAGACCCACAAACAATAGCAAGCGTATTCGCACACCACTACCATCTTAGGTCATCCACACTCCCACGAACCCCCAACCTCCAATCAGGCAAACACGCACACATCTCTACCACACTAGAATTACACTCACATAATTACAATTAGCAATCGCACAGACAGATAACACAAGTGTAGGACCAGACAACATACACTACTCACTTTTCAAACATCTTCCAACATCAGCACTGCCCACACTACTCGACACCTGCAACACCGCATGCGCAAAAAAACATGCATATCCACAATCCTGGCTACATGTTCTGCTCATACCTATCCCCAAACCAAACACGGACTCACCTCTCCGCACATCGTACCGCCCTGTTGACCGTTCAGCCTGCCGCCAGATGGCAGGACAAAAATGCAAAGATGGCGGCTACATTGCAGACAAACAATTCGCGTACGGTGTTGAGTGATACTGTCTGAGCTCGCTTCAGAGCAACACAGATGGATCCTGCTGGACCGAAGCATCGGCGCGCGATCTCTCGTCAAGACGTCGTGCCACCAGTTGGTCTGCTCGCCTGGTCGTAACTGTCGCGAATCATCTTAGTCGTATATATACGACCGGGGTCATATATGGACCCCTGCACTGGAGACGATATGCCAACCTCATGACAGCCCTGCGGCTTGACGGAGGGATTATCGGATCGCCAGTCAACGCTGTTGTGGACAATTCATCAGCATGCTGCCTATGCCAACACCAAACACGGTAGGGTATCCACATCAACGTCCGAAGAGATTCCAGGCCCAGCCATACTACTTGGATCCCTTTCAATGCACTTCAAGACACGACGCCCACACTGTCAAATTCTTAATGTGACATTGTCAGTGCTGTCCTGTGAATGCTTACCTGAAGCCCCAAGATAGCACACGTATACCAAGCTGGTACTTCGTCAATTCCATAGAGAAGATCGTTATCTTTTGGTCTTGGTGAGATTTTGTCCCGGCCGTTTTCTAAATCGTCACTCTCCGGTGTGGTCTGAAAAAATGGCAGACAAACGCATTAAGCATGCTGCGTCGAAAATTGCACAGGACCTGCTCCCTTGCCAATTATTTCCTCTTCAAAGCTCCCTCTTCGATTCTGTGAGATAGTGTTGGCGAATAGCAGCACCAAACGTGCGCCTTTGGTATCTTTGACGAATGAAAGTTATACCAAACCAGCCGTTATTCTTTTTGTAGCAAAAGTCGCAAACAGCGACTTTGCTCTGCATCAGAAGAAATTTGTTCTTTCTTCAGATATCCAACGGTTTGCTATTTGTTTATATATTATATATTGTGAGTGCTGAGTGGTTGTGTGAGAGGTGCTGAACTTGTGGAGTGGAAAGTGAGTCGCTAAAACGACGCAATGCATCGTGACCTACAAAAATTCATCGCGTTCCTGGTCGTCATCAACAAAATCGTCTGTATCCTGTCTCTGCCACCCTGCGATCGCCGACCAATCACCGCGCGACACGGGCCGGCTGCTGACCATGACACCACCGCCTCGGGGCGCGAGACGGTCGGAGCGCGCCAGCTGAGCGCCGGGACTGGGCCGCGCCCCTGTGACCCGGCCGGTGGTGCGGCGGGAGCGCTCTCGCGTGGAAGGCGCGCCAGGCGCGGCCGCCGGGCGGCGCGGAGACGTGATGGCGGGGATGGAGGCAAAGCTGGCGGGGATTTTTTACGAGTGATTCATTTAAACGTGCGCTCTTTGATTCCAAAATTAGATAGTGTAAATCAGCTAATCAATGACAGCGATATTGATGTCTTCTGCTTTTCGGAAACGCACCTGTCTTCGAACCATCCAGATGAAGCTTTCTGCATACCCGGTTTTTACATTGAGAGAGCCGATAGACACTGCGATGAGGAGCGGACGTCCACAGAGAGTTGGGGTGGCGTCGCCATCGCCGTCCGAGAGTGCTACGGAGTCCAGCTACTGACACCCCCTCCCGGACCACTTCACTCCGGCCTGGAGTCCCTCTGGATCCGGGTGAAGCTCCGGCGCGATACCTCTGTAATCGTAGGCTGCCTCTACCGCCCGCCCAGTGGAACCGTGGGTGCTGATCTGGATGATTTGGAGCACCAAATTGACTTCGCAACTAGCCATGGCTTGCCTTTATTCGCGATGGGGGATGTGAATATCGATTTGTTGGACGCTTCAAAACCGGGAGTTGAACGTTTCAACACCATTTTGAACGACTTGTGTCTGCATCAACTCGTGAAGAAGCCCACGCGCGTACAGACGGTTAACCTCCGGGATGGCACACGGCGCACTTCAAAAACGCTTCTCGACATCGCGATCTCCAACGCCACCGACAAAATTTTCGCTTGTGACGTCATGGAGGTGCACATAAGTGACCACCGGGCAGTCACAGTCACAGCTAAAATAGACCGTCCGTCGTTTCAACGCCAAAGGATCACTTTTCAGCGCACCCGTCACCTCCTCCCTGGTCAGCTGCACCTAGCTTTTCTCATGGTAGACTGGTCTGGCCTGTATGAGGCCAACACGGTTGACGACAAGTGGGACGCATGGTTGAACATCTGGAAATGCGTCATGGATGCTCACTGCCCTACCGTCACGAAGTTCGTGAAACGCCGCTCAGTGCCACCCTGGATCGCTGAGAATGCTGACCTCCGCGCCCTGACCCTCCGACGTGACTGGGCTCACAGCCAAGCGGACCGATCCGGGAGTGACGAGGATTGGCGACTCTACCATGAGCTAAATCAACGGACCTCCACTGAGCTCGTGGTCGCCAAAAGCCGTTTCTTCGATAGGACTTTGAAAGAAAATGACAACGTCTGGCCGCACGTTCGACGTCATCTCTTTCAGAAGAAGACAACTCTACCATCAACTGAACCATCACGTTCCAACCAAGAGAAAGAGTTGTTCGCTGACGACCAAAACCGGTATTTTTCTTCAACTGGCAAGCGCGTGGCTGCTGCTTTGCATTCTTTAGGGGATTTAGGCCCAAATACAGTGCATCAACCTCGCCCTCCGCGCGTTGTTAGCTCAGCATTCAAGCTGAAGCCCGCCACTCTTCCCGAACTCTCTCATGCCCTGCGTGATTTAAATCCTACCAGTGCTCGTGGTACCGACAATGTGTCCCTGAAATTGCTCAATATGTCGTTTTCTTCGGTGTGTGTTCATATTTTACACATAATCAACTTCAGTTTATCGTCATGTACTTTTCCGGAACTGTGGAAGTTGGCTGAAATCGTATCAATCTTCAAGAAAGGCTGCCCTGACGATCCCAAGTGTTATAGGCCCATCTCGATCTTGAGTAGTGTGTCAAAACTGTGCGAGAAGATAGTAGTCAACCAGCTCACTGCGTATCTCCACCGAAATTGTCTTCTTAACAATTCGCAACATGCCTATCGACCCCTTCACTCTACTGAAACTGCCCTTGCTGATGTAGTAGCTTATATCACAAATTGCATCGAAAGGCGCCGTGTTTGTCTGCTCGCATCAGTAGATTTGTCTAGTGCCTTCGATTGTGTGTCTCATAGCCGACTCTTAACCAAATTAGAGTGGTACGGCATCGACAGCTCTTGGTTTAGATCTTACCTTTCAAATCGCAGACAGGTAGTTAGGCCCGGAAAACTTGTATGCAACGTATCCTGTAGTGTTCCACAAGGAAGTTTGTGCGGTCCAATTTTGTTTTTGTTGTACACAAATGATCTTCTCTCGCACATAGGTGATGTCTTTAAAGTCGTTGCTTACGCTGACGACACACAGGCAATGTTGTCATCGAAATTGGAGGACATAATGTATGCAAAACGTCGTCTCGAATCGTGCTTGGAAACTATGAGCTCGTGGTACCATGTAAATCTTCTCAAGCTCAACTCATCTAAAACGCAATTTGTGATTTTTGGTTCTCGCCAGATGATCGCGCGGCTACCTAGCATCAGCCTCTCTGTCCTTGGATCTGATATTTCACGTGTCTCATCTATCAATAACCTGGGCGTGACCATGGACGAATCGTTAACGTGGAGTGAACAAATTGGCGATATTGCTAAGAAATGTAACCGCATTATCTTTCCTCTAGCCAAGCATGTACGTTCTCTTACTGAAGAAACGCTGTCGAAGTTAGTGCTTGCACTGGTTTTCCCCCATGTAATGTACTGTTGCTCAATCTGGTCTGCTGCATGTGACACCGAACGCGCGCGAATCCAAAAAGTCATAATGAGGGCGGCTAGGATCATAACTAGGACCTCTCGCTATGGCCATATATCGCATGTTATCGAGCGGTTGGGCTGGCCTAGCTTTCAGCGCTTTGTCGACATTAGGGATTGCTTACTGGTTCATCTTGCAGTGCATCACTCGGGAGCACCTAAAACCCTGCGTGATCTTGTGACATTGAGAAGTGATGTCAGCTCTCGATCTACGCGATGAACACCGTTTTCAGTAGAGCGCCCACGCCTGAAAACTTCTTTTGCGCAACGCTCTTTTATGTACCGTGCTGCAGTTCTTTGGAACAGTCTCCCCGAGGAAGTTAGGGCCGAGAATATGCGACGGGCTTTTAAGTTTAAGCTGAAGGAGGCGCTGAGAAGAGCTGTACGTGAGAATGTTTGAGTATTGTATGCGTGTGTTTCTTAATGTTTCAGTAGCCTCCTGTCCCACCCCATTTTTTAGCGTTTTTGACATTTGATGCTGAGTGTCTCTTGGTACCAATACAAGGAATTGTTTGTCCCATTTATCTAGTGTATGAGAAACTTAGAATATGGAGAAAGGCTTTGACATCAGATATGTATTCATCCAAATTTAAGAGATTCGGGGTAACATTGTTTAAATGCACAACATCGGTAAAGGGTTAGATAACGTCAATTTCAATGACGCTCCTCTATTTAGAGCATAAGATAGCAGTGCAAGTTGAACACGTCAAGGTGTACGACAGCTTAGCGCCAACAGGTTTTCGGCCAATGGGTGGTTGGTCAATGGATTTTCTGCGTGCTAATGGTGTGGGGTGTCCCTCATTGAATGCATTCAAAATATGGTGCACTATTTTTAGGTTGGACAATCCTACCTTTGAGTTGAAACTAATGGTGCGTGGGGTGAGATTTATCCTAGAAGTTGTACACTGTGCAGGGACCTTGACGCTGGCGTGGATGGAGTTTTAAAATTATTGTTGCGGCACAGTATCCACACGTGCGTTACGTCACATGCGAGTGAGAAGAAAAAAAACTAGAGTGGTAGCTATGTGGGCATATTGGTAGATGCGTAGGGTGTTGGTGGGTCTCTCCGTTATAATTTATGATGTTGTATTAGGATAGGTTAGGTTGGGGTGTTTGTTATCTTTTTGTCCATGGTTATAACATCTTTCCTTTCCAGGTAAAACCCAGATGGGTCCCTGTGGCTCTTAAGTCTGAGCAC
The DNA here is from genome assembly GCA_034440575.1 of Imbricaverruca yamaguchii. Classification (NCBI taxonomy): domain Eukaryota; kingdom Metazoa; phylum Arthropoda; class Thecostraca; family Neoverrucidae; genus Imbricaverruca; species Imbricaverruca yamaguchii. The sequence continues at coordinate 899,677 of JAOTOL010001660.1, forward strand.
TTTATGACTGCATGACTTTATGATATTTGTGCGCTATTCGAAGCTCTCCGAACCTCCCATATATTTTCCTTCTGCCAACCGGTGGTATATGCCCGTAACTTTCAGGTGGTACCGTGTTGTATCAACAGGGACATCACTAGTGTTGTATCACTAGTTTGTGTTGCATCATACAGTGTTGTATCCCTAGTAGTCTTGGCAACACTAGTGACATTTTTGCATGTATTGTTGTGCTATGTAGTGTCAAGGTCATGTGAGGTCACCGAGGTTAAGTCAGGTCAAGTTCATGGCAGGTTATTAAAACCAAACTTGGTCAACTGGCATGTTGTCATAGATGCAAATGACTCATGCGATTGATGTCACTTTGCATGTTACTCCCTGCACATCCTGAAAACTACTGTTTGTCATCGTGTATCTATGCGTTTCCATACTTTATTCATGTACTTCACGCCTTTTTTCGCGAAGCCGATTGCACCGAGCCGCTCGACGGAACAGTCGGGCGGGCGGCCCGGTTGCGGTAACTGGAACAGGTAACTGACCCGATGAAGTGCTGCTATATAGGTGGCCTAAGGTCAAATTCAGGCTCTAGCATCTGCATTGTATCATTAGTAATGTCAAAAACTGCGTCCATGCCCATTTTGGAACATTTATACATGATCACAGAGATCCATAACAATGACAAGCCAAGCCACGCAAGACAAAACAATTTTGACATGTGTGACCTAATTTAACCTCGAAGATATTGGCCAAAGGTTGTGATATTTGCAATGCAAGTGCTCATGCAATGTGATGATGCAAGTGCTCAGGGCACCATAATTATTCAGAGGCATGCCCACTTTTTCTACCTACCTAATTTTATTTACCCACAGAAAGTTGGGTAAATAATGCATACTTGAGTGTTCTAATAATTATGAGTGTAAAATTGCATGCACGATTTTCACTGGCAGGATTCCACTGGTCACCCGATTTGGCGGATTTGTGTGGTTGGTTAGATTTATGGTGTGGTTGTGTGGTTTGGGGGTGATACCTATTAACATGATTGGAATGGCATTACTATATTTCCTGCTTAATTGATCATCGATCGTTTTCTTTTACATTGTCGTCCCATATCGGATGCAGCAGCAGCCTATCTCATTTGGCTATATGAACCTTTGTTTAGTCTTTCAATGTGGGGCTTCCCTTGGTGAGCTGCCCGTAGATCAGGGCAGCCAACACATGTGTGCCTCGTGACGCAAACACGAGATGTAAAACAGAATGTGATTATATCAATACCATTTGCATTCAATTGTTTTTTTTTATAACATTCTGATCCTTCATGAAATGAAGTTGTCTACATATCTTCTGAAATTGAAATGTGCGTGGCAGTCATGCCTGATATTGCCACAGGCTATGCCACAGGCACACAGCATGCATGCATGGTCTATGTCAGGCTGAGCCCCACTCCTTCAACGGTGTTCACGTGATTTGCGGGTGGGAACAGGACCACTGACTGGAGAAGATGGGCACAAGCCTGAAAGCTATTTGAGCGTTCCCAAAATAAGCTGAAATTGTTTTGTTTTGTTTTTTAAATCAGGTTTCTTTAAACTATGTTCATGTTTCATTACATCAGCAATCAACAAATTTGTTTCTGGCTAATCTTGGTGTTAATTGATCTTGCCTTCTATCAGCTTTTCCGACAAAAAAAATGTCGATTTTTATTTTATTTCGTGTTTTTCTAAAGAAGTCCTCAAGACATAGTTCGATTATCATCAATTTTTACTGGAATGAGCAATGGCACACACGGTGGACAACAAGACCAAGTCACTACACAGCTGCTATTTCAGTCATCCAGTTCTGAAGTGCCATCAGTGTATGAAGTCTGAAGTCAGACGAGCTGTACTGGAGGCGACTGTTGTGTCGGATGTAGTCAAACGTTTATGAGAGATGCTGCATGACGTAGCCCGTTGACTCGAAGCCCTCTCTAGCGTGCTATGACTTGTGTGGTGTGTGCCGAGGTGTGCTGCAACCTCACTAAGTTGTCTGCCAATGCCTGTAGATGTTTTATTCATGGCTCATTGGTTCACGACCTCCCGCCTGTGTTCTGGTTTGTGTGGGTTGAGCGAGCTGCACTGAACCCGGCTTTGTTGTTAACGTGTGCTTGTAGACATTTTGTTTCTGGCTCGCTCGTTGGTGATTCGCACAGACGGTACAAAATATTTCCAAATTGGTGGCGTTTCGTATTCCAGCTTCATACACTGTTGATATGTCCAGTTTTCACCATGGATCTACTTAAAAAATGAAGATATTGCCATCAACTGTGTATTGAGGCTGCTTTGCTGAAACGTTCGCTTAGTGATGGGTATTATATTTAAAACAATTGCATCGCAATCTGAACGTAGCGAGTTTGAAGGGCTCGGAATAGCACATTCCCGCCTGTGTGTGAGCCTATCAGGTGCGCATGATAAAATGCGGCATTGTTAAGAATTCAGACAAACTCGGGCATTTGTAGTTTGGTGGTAGGCAGTGCCAACGTTCTTTTTTACCTCTGCTCCTGCGCATTACCTGATCTGACTCCCAACACCGAGTCGCCAGAGACTTAGCATGACAGACTTAGCATACGTCCGCACGACTTAGCATGCCCTGAGGAAGCTGCCGTGCTCGCAGTGCATGCTTCAGAACTGGTTGTGGATGTGTGGCTTACCTCGCCGGAGACGTGCCTGCATGCATGGAAAGTGCATTTATAGCCATGATTGGCACAAATCACGTACTGACCACCAAAGCATGCCACATCAGTTGATCGTTGGGTGAAACGACCTTGCTCTGGGCCCGTGGCGTGGCACACAGAGGCTGATCACCCGAGTAATGCGGCAAAGAAACTCTCCCTTCAATAACCTTACTCTCGCAAACGTCTGGGGAGAGGAAGGGGCGATGGCAGGAACTGTGGTCTACCATCACAAGTCGTCGAAGCATCTCTAGAGTTAAGCACATTATACGTCATTAGATATATGGCGAAATAGTAATGACTAGTTTTGATACTTGCGATGACTCCTTGAGGCGGTCGCTGTCGCAACTGTGAGGCGGTCACAGCCTCGGCTGTGAGGCGGCCGCTGCTGTGGCTGAAAGGCGTGCCAAGCGACACCAATTGCTGACTAAAAAATTGAAGAGAAGGTGAAAGGCCGTCAGATCTTCACAAACGGGGTAACCATGCCAAAGCATGTTCCGGAAATTTCATGTCATTCAATACTAAGGGGGATCGCTCCTCCTCCCCCGCATTGGACCCGTACCTGATCGACGACAAATTTCCCAGAATTGCATCTTGTTGGCGACTTGTAGCCCTGCACACGAGATGACCCTTTCGGACCCCAAAACGTGCTCATAAAATACAAACACAAAATAAATATAAGGATTACGTAGCGGATGCGAGGGCAGATCGAGGAATTGTAATGCGACGGGGCATTTGCCTGGTGGGCCGGACGCCATTCATCGCGAAGGAGAGCCATCAAAGGAGAATAATCAATGGAAAACTCGAACTTCATCAATAGGCTCAGATTCTCCAGCGAGGTAACTGGCTGAAAAGACAGGAAGAGAACAAAATTGTCTTGTATGCAAGACACTTGCATGCATGTATGCAAGACATGTATGCATACATGTATGTCTTGCATGTATCCAAGACACTTTTGTCGTTTAGCAACCAATGTCGTTTAGCAACAAGTGTAGAACACCGTCGGTACAATTGGGTCCAATTAAAATATTTTGCTTTTGTTAAAAAATAAGACTGATATTCGTGGCAAGGATCCTTCAATTGTTCAGATGAACCCATTTTGTCACATTATGACAATACTTAAGTACATAAATGCCGTATGGAAAACGAGGGACTGTCTACGGGACGACCCAATTGCACCGCCCGTGTGCTACACTTGTTGCTAGACGACATTGGAGGGCCTCGCTTTCAAACCCGCCGTCGTCGCAGTTCCGATCTGTTTTGTTCAGATGCTCCATCAAGGCCGGTGTGTTTAGCCGCCATATGTGCGCTGGAACAGTTTATTTAAGCCGGTGAGTGTTTGTTTGTGCGTGCGGTGAGGGAAGAGTGACGACGACGATGGACCAGAGCCCATCATATGACAATGTAGACGCACTCACGCACGCACGCACGCACGCACGCACGCATACAACTGCGGGTTGCGATGGGAGCGGGAGCGCCGATGGTTCCACCGATGGTCCCATTGATGGCCCTGTCAATGGCCTCGCCGATGGCCTCGCGGCTGGTCCCACAGATGCCCCCGCCGATGGCCACGACGATGGCTCTGGAATTACTGACTTTCGCCAGTTCACTCTGGTAGCCTGCCGCTCAGAACAGTTTCCAGGCGACTGACCACCAATGTTGACGTCTCGACTACACCATGTAGTGTGACTAGCGTACTGGAGTTCGTAGACACTGTGCCGACTGGCACCGTCTGCGCTGCTGAGCATCCTGCAGCCATTGCTGACATCAGGCCTGAATCCGAGGCTTCCAAGAGTCTTTCAGCGGCGGTAGTCAGTTGGCCCAGAGCAGCTTCCTCTGACGGCAGCTATAATGCTGCCCAAGCCTGCGGCAGCCGGTGAAGAAATAGTCTTCAACAGCTCACGGGCGTGTGGAGCATCCCATCTTGTACCCAGTTCTGAGTGCATCCACAGGATAATTGGAACGGCTTTTGGTCTCCGAGCTGCGGACGGGCAAGTATGGCTTCCAGAAGGGCCGCTCGCGATTGCGCCAACCTACGCTTCAGGGCGTCAGTAAGGGTCACGAAGCTCAGCGTCTGGGTCGTGATAATATCCGCACCTGCGTAGTGATCGACACACAGGAAGGCTTCCCACCAGCAGGTCGATCTTGGTGTTGTCTTCTTGAGCTCCAGCCACCCGACACGCACAGTACGTCTGCATCGACTAGAGGTCTGTCTTCTCCGGAGAAAGGAGAAAAGTGTGATAGCTTGAACGGGGCCAGGTAATGGCCTGCAGATGCAGGCATCAAGGGCAGATAGATGGGGAGGGGTAACTGAGGGCAAGTGCTTCCTGTTGTGACTCTCGTGGTTAACAGCCGTATAGTCACGGCCCACCGTCTTCGAGGTCGAGCCAGCGGAGCCTCTTGTATTTCCCGAAAACACCACGCCGATCACAATCATGACGTCACTTCCTCTCCCATCCTGCGACGCATTCGTATTCATGTTCACATTCATATGCGACGCAGATCAGCGATAGCTAAGCTCAGAGTAGTTTCACGACACAACACTTCCCTCCTATGGAAGGTGGCCGTTCTTTCACCCGGGGAAAGGCGCTCATCCGGGATGGGTCGAGTAGGCCCCTATATTTTTTTAGTTAGAAGCGTCACTCCGAGATAAAAAGACGCCTCTGCAGTGCGCTCGAATGGACACCGCTAGAATTGTTCGGCAAGAGGCTCCCCTCGAAAGGACACCCCACTAGGCAGGAGCGGGTTAAGAAATTAGCATGAGGGGAACTTGGTCTCTGGATGGGCGCCTTTAGCTGAAAAATTTGACGGGTAGGCTGCACTCGGGCCTTTTCGGAGGCGCACTCTTATCTTCCAAGGTGCGCATTTGGCTGAAAAATCGTGGGTTCACTCAAGCACATTGGATGGGGGTCTTTTCCTTCCAAGGAGCGCCTTTGGTTAAATTTTTGAGGGGGTGCACTCGACCACACTGAGAAGGCGCCTTTTCTCTGAGATGGACACCTCTGGCTGGACAATTCGATGGGGATGCACTCAAGCTTTCCCGGAGTGGAGCATTTTCCCGGCCGAAGGCACGCTAATTCCCATGTCGTCACATGCCTTCGGTATCACCCCCTTATCCACCCCTGCCTCGAAGGTAATTTTGTAGTGGCACCCCTCCAAAAAAATGTCACTCCTCATACAAGTGCCCATGTCATAATTTGTGAATCCGCCCCTGGCGCCGGCGCCAGGGGTGGTCCCTGGCCCTGTCGGCGCCAGGGACATGAGTCCCTGGCGCCGACAGGGCCATCGCGCGGTGGACGGCAAAATGTTAGGTTTTGGCAATTATTTTTTGGCACATCCTTGCCGTTTTTCCCGGGGCTACAACATGGTGTAGCTGCAACATGCCCCATCGCCCAATGCCAAAACTTCGGCGAATCAAGACATCCAAACGGAGTGGTACACTCTTGACGCCTCGTACTGTGCTTACCCGCTGCCATTCCGACCTTGGCGTTCGCAGAAACCACGCTTGCTCGCATGTGACCAGGTTTTGTTCCCAGCACTGCTTTTCTCCTGTTCATGTGTACTAGCTGTTTTCGTAGACAGTTATGCAGTCGTCTCACCCTCAATACGACTTCAACATTGGTAGTCCACATAGCAAGTGTGCGTCTGTGATAATACAGGCAGCAAGGGTGCATCTGCAAAGTTTTTGTTTGACGTTCGTGGCGACGGGCCCAATTCAGTAATAATATTTGTTCTGCTACTTGAGTTTAGAAACGCTGCAATACATGTCTCAAGATAACTTTCACATCCTTCACGACGGCTGCTTCCTTTCACCACATGCATACCTTTACTAATAGGGCACTGACACTGGTAACGGGGCTAAGGCTAAAGGGGTGTGTCTCCCTGAGCCGTATGATCAGGTTCAGGGATGTGATCTGGTCACACATATGCATTTGCACATTTGTGTGCTGTTGTCTGGCGGTTGGTGGGACATCGCGGCAGATGGCAAACGGCGGTGTAGTTCCTAAACACTTCTGAGTTGGGTGTTCTGTGCCTTAAGATTATTCATGGCGTGAATGCGTCATACCATTTTCTTCATCAGGGAATTTTGTAGCAGTCATAACATCTTTGCATTGTTATGACAAGTCACTGGAATGGGAAGAGCAGGATTTGCCTGATTTAATTTGGATTGTCAGATACAACCATACTTAGTACGCATTCGTCCATAGATGCTTCCCAAGCAACGTTCACCTTAGGGGTTTGCGCTGGCTGCTCAGACAGAGTGATCCAGCTTTTCGAGTGAGCGCAGTGATACAAATGCTAAAACCCATTTGGTCTTGCTTGCTTGAAATTTGAAGATATCTTGAACTCACCGTCTTTACATGTGATATTGGTGAGAGATGAACTGGCGTGAAGTCGTTGCGTTAGGAAGATTTAACTGGGAACTGTATTTTATAAGGATTTAATATTGTCATCCTTCGCCATCAATAAACAACACATCAGTATGATCTCAAATCGATTAAAAAGTTACAGTCATGACGGCTTCTACTTGCCATATCTGTAAATGCATGTATACGTAGAGTTTCTTTTGTTTTTGTTTTTTCCTTTTTCGGTGTTTGTAAGTAAATGTGGTCTTTTTCTCTTCTCTTTGTTCTTTTCTCTCGCAGTTGAGGTGGTGAATGGATCTTGTGGGGTCTTTGTGCCTACAATAATTTGAATGCTCGACTATTTCGCAGATCGCAACGAGTGTATTTTTTACGATGTCCATGACCGAAACATTCCAACATAGCTGCATACGTTTCCTAACTTTGAACCGTTCCTGTATCGTGAAGGTCAATTTAATTTTTAATATATCTACAATAATTGACCACCAGGAAATACGGGTCTTTCTGAATTACGTACAAAGTACATTTCATAGGCAGCACGATAACACTCCAGAATACTAAGCAGTGTGAACGATATAATTTTATACATCGCTAACGTTCTGATATGTCATCTGATATGTCTGATATGTCACTACATGTCATCAGCTTAGAAATATGTGATGCTAGGAAGAATCATCTCCCAAAAAATGGCTTCAGCCGGTGATATGATTTATCATCTGAACGAAGAAGGAAAACGGAGAGTAAGGAAGCTTGAAAACGCAGAAGAAAATAATCCAATTTAGACATGCGGTTAGCTTGCACCGCGCCAACGCTCTCCGAGACAGCGTCACCCACCTGCATGACCACCGAGCCGGGCCCGCTGGGCATCCTCTCTCGTTCCGAGTGTCACTTGGGCGCGGATCGGGCCCGTCACCGCCACAGAGCACCAGCCGAGCACGTGCTACACTGGCGCGACCGCAGTGGCCCAGCTCTCCGTTCACCTTGTGGCGCGCTGCCTCCCTCCCAGCTGGGGGTGAATTGTGAAACTGCCGTTAGATGGACACACCTCGTGGCGAAGACCGGCACTCAGAACAACAGTAGGCGGCGCGGTGCCTGGGCTTTGCTACAGCCGAGGCTGGTCGAGCTATAAGTGAGCATGGATGTAAAATCGTCAAGAAGTTTGCATTTTCCCCAGAAAGATTGGGTTAATCATGTGTTTGAGAAATCATATGCAGACTTAGTTAACATGGAATATTTATCCGGATCCTGTACTAAGATGAAAATGCGAGAGTTTTAGGTATCAAAACGTGCAGTTGGGTTTGTTTCATGAAGTCACACAACCTCACTTTTCAGGGATGCCATTAGCCTTTCCCTAGTCTTTCCGGTCAGATTTTCGAGCCCCAGTCTCGTGGGGGTCCTTTCATACACCCTCTAATTTCCAAACTAAGGGTTATACGAAAACGATAGTGGTGTCATCCGAAAGTTATCGACGAGTAGGGCCCGAAACAACCCCCAAAGGTTACTCCCCGAAGCGTGATGTCACTGGGGGTCTAGGTGATCACCACTGACATCGTGTTTCTTTGCTCTGGGAGTTCAGTTTGTGGATGCTAAAAACAAAAAATACTTGAAATGAGGAAAGGAAGGCGAAATCAGCCATGATACAGCGGGCCGGTAGCCTGGGCTAGCGCGGCATAGTTGGTTCCAGTGTCTGTTACGATTCTTTTCAATATAAAACGTATGACAAACTGCCCCGAATTGACCATGGAACATTAATGTTGCAGAAGTTATTTAGTGAATGTTCCAATATCCATGCAAGCCCAAACATTCCAGAAGCAAGAAACTGCCCAATGAACTGCAAACGGATTCAGGACCTTATGAAATCAGCTTTTATTAACTTATGGGCAAACATATAATATTGGACCACATTTTATTCCATGTTGTATGCTTTGTGCGATAATGGGAAGTTGGCCTGAAGGTAAATGTGAACAAAAAATATATGTACACTTTTGGTGGAACCTAATATTGAGGGAAATTTTTAGGACTCCAAAAAATGACCACAAAAGAGCGCTAAAATATTATCCAGAGCCGATCTTATGAGTACCGGCAGGTACCGCGATAATTTAAGCGTCAATGTGTTCCCCAAAAATTGGTCTCCCGGGCAAGTGTATTTTCCTAATACAACCGCCTTGTGTGTGAGAAACAGTTATGATTGCGGTCGTCCGCTGGGCTGGCGATGCCTCGGGACACTGAGGAAAAGCAATACACCGAAGATACATCTCAAGCAAATATCTGAAGGAGTATGGATGCGGAAAACGGATTTCCGTCAACACATTTTGGATTTGGAGGAGAGCGTAGAATGATCGCAGAACACTTGGTGCAAGACAATGAAATGAGGTTCAGTTTCACTTTATCAAATATGCGTCAACATTATCAGCAAACATACAAAGTGACACTCTACGGTCACGTTGTTGTTTATGTTATTGTCTAGGCTATCAGTACGCAATTTGTACATGCACTTACACACCACACGAGTAAGACATTCCGACAGAACTGAATACATAAATAAAGCACTGTGTGCTTCAAACGATGCTTCCACACACACACACACACAACTCCTCACCCACGCGGTACTTCTGCAGTTGCTGATGTTGTAGCAGCTGCTCGTGGCGCCTTAGTTACGCTCCGTCCACCCCTCCCCTCCAATCACATGCGGGCGGAATTTGCATACGGCCTGATAACCATGGGTGTGCTTCTGGCCACAAATATTCAGAGAGGTGCGGAATACTTTGGCTGTGATTTCTGGCCTTTTCTTATAAGAAGTAAATCATAGAATAGAACCTGTGAATGTACGTGACGCAAGCGGATACGTATTAGGGTGGGTCATCACTTGGTTCCTGAAAACGGTTAGTGAAATTATCGTGACAAATATCATTCCGAACTCACATTAATTTTTTTCAGATTTTTTAATTGAATTTTAGGGGTGGCCCGCTCTCGTTTTGTTACGCCATGTTTGCCAACATTTTTACCAAATCGCCTTTTTGAGGAGGATATAATTTCTCCATGTGCTTCAAACTTCCGTTGTGGGTAGTTCTGGGTGCATTTCATCATATGTGTAAGTTGTGTGGTGCTATCGCATGCGGGTGTCGAGATATTCATTTTATTAAGTCGGGTTTTGGCAACGCCATCTATTGAGCGCAAGAAGAACCATGAATGAAAACATCCTTTCCCAACGCTTTCTTGAAGCGCGAATGCGGGGAAATGATAAAAGGTGACTACAGCATATATATTCTTTCCGAAATCACATGTTCCAGGCTTCTAGATACCTCCGTTCCCCATATATATACGTAGACCAATTAATCCAGTCGATTGTGTGCGATACGCTACGCCATACAAAAGTTCACGGTCGACTCATCTGTGCGCTGTGCAGTTTGTGAAAGCGATTCCGTACTACTTTGAACTAAATCTGGCATTATCGTAACATTCGGAAACAGCAGCACTGGTACCGCTTCCGATGGCTTATCAGAGACGCCCCCATTCCTAGGGCTAGTTTGACGTCAGCTACACGGATCACGTAATGTGATCGCCTGGTAGGTCGCTCGGGGGCATATCGCAGTCGACACGTCCGCGGCCGCGTGGTGGGTCGGGCCCTCTGCACTCACTGCAGGGCATTTATTGAATATCCGAGGTAGTGGATATGTCGTGCTCAGAAAAGAGGAAATCTAGAGCGTTTGATACAGGTGCTACAGGGTTGTATTCTGACGGTCGAAAGGATATGTCGTATGTGATGATCGAACGAGACGTTTCACGTCTCGGCCGGCCCATCAAAAACAAGACCGCAGGAAGAGCACATTACAGCACTATCGTGCCGCGGTGCGGCTATGCTTTGCAAGGAAACTAGCATATGAAGGTACCTCATGTCCAGTGGGCTTCGTCTGCTTACTGGGGATGCAGTCAGGATGTGAAGGGATGTCCTCTCCTTTTCCTGAGAGTATTCTCTGGGATGTTTTCAAGAAGGGCTATCCCTGTTCTCAGCCGCTGGCTGAGGCTGGCTCCGCTGTTCTGTCAGCCAGTGCACTTCATTACAGTCCAGTTATCTTCAGTTAGTGGCTGCTATGAAGATGTGTTTCACCATTCATGTCAGGTCCATGTCTCAAATAAATTTTCATGTGTATGCACGTGGGTACCGAACACCTTACTTTTGTTGACCATCATTGATAGCAACCTTTTATATAAAGCCCATCGCGAACCATAAGGAATCCTACTGATAGCATCCTTGAAACCCCGTTGTCTGGTCCATCACATAAGAAAAATTACATGTCATCAAGAAAATTCCAACAGGCAGGGCACCCCCCCTTTCAAAACACCACGAAAAATAAAATTTTTTTTTTTTTTCCCCAATGTTTGCATTTATGTTTGCATGGTACATCATCTCCTGTTTGATAACTACATCTACAAATGTATAGGAAATGAAATTGATCTATTTGAAATGCTTCTTGTTAGCCGATAGAAGACCCCACCAGATTCAGAGATATTTCAGGCCTGTTCTTCCGGTAGAAGATTCCGGCTTGATGCGCCATACAATCGATAGGATGCACCGTCGGACAAAGGGCTGATCCTATCAGATCCACTGAAGGCACAAAATGGCATACAAGAGGATTATTGAGGCCTGGGAGGCCCAGGCGGGCAAGCAAAAGATTCTGTGGGTCGATGGGAGGAATCATGAGACCACGAAGTTTCATCAGAGACATTGGATTCCCCATTCTTCGATAAAAGGTCCCAGCTGACTAACAGGAGTGCCTATCGTACAAAGACTGGGGCGCTGGAGCCACCGTCTTCCCGCCTCAGCAAATCACGCAGAGATCTCCCCTCCTGGACAGCCTCGTCCTGAAGCCTACTGCCGCCTGCTAGTTCCGTCGCTCGGACACGGGTGAGTTCGTTGCGATGCTTGACGTCTTTTAAATCGATTGCGCTTGACCTGTGTACTATCAAAATGCTGCTCTTTTACTGCTTCCATTTTTGCTCATGTTCGTGTTGCAGCCCGGCCTCGATTCTTTTTGTGAAGACACGACGCTATGTTGTTTTGGCCCTGATGGGTCCCGTACGATATATTTTGGGTGCAATACGTTTTTAACCAGGCCTCATGCGATGCAGCTGTACGATCAACGACAGATCGGCCAAGAATTGTCAAATTTATGCTTACTAAATTTGTATTTGGACTAAAATTGGTGCATAGGGTAATCTTGTGCTCTGAACACGCCTGAACAAGTGTTAGCCTGATCCGACTAAAGGCTTCGGAAGTAAAACCTACGGCAGTAGTTTGAGCTCACACATGAAGCGTATCGTTGGCAATAGATATCTCATCGATAATGAAGAGAAAGTGTGGCATATCATGCATCTTTAAGAAGAATGATGAAAAAACACATCCGTGATGAAATATCAGCATTTCTCATGCTTTACCGCATGACCTGTCGTGACCCATAGTCAATTGAAATTGATCGATTTCATGGCAGAAATGCAAACGGGCATGATTTGCCTGTTACATTCAAAACGTTCTATTTTAAGTATTCCAGATTCGCGTCCGTTCTCTGTGGTTTCTATGATTTCCCGATTTTCTGAACGGACGGATTTCAAGTAAGCTTTCTCCCATCGGAATACAACGAAGGATCGAACAATGAGATATGAAGGGTGATATAAAAACGTGTGCTTAACAAAAACCATTGGAAACACATTCATGTAAGTCTTAAAATTTGCCTTAATAGGCATACAATGTGACCACACAAACCCCCATAGTGGCGTCACCTTTTCAGGGATATAAAATCAGGGTGGTTTTTGGCCCCGCCCATCAAACACTTTTCGATGAGAACTCTCGTCCTCATGTGACGCTGACGCTTAGTTTGGATATTAAAGGGGACATAAAATGGCACCCCCTCCCCCTCTCGAGGCGTGATATGAGCACACGACCGGGATGGCCGGGATAATTAACCTAGTCGCGCAGTGCTTCTGCTGATTCTCTGCAGAACACGTAGGATTAATTCCGTGGTAAAACCACGCTTTGCAGGTGCAACGCATCTGACCAGTGTCGATGACCGCGCGCTATTGCAGTGGCACAGTTGGATACCGTTGCGACATGCCAATTTCGGGAATTACAACATAGTGGCTACCAGGCACGCATTCATTCTGACTGTGCATAAATGTATGTATGGTTGCATGCTACACTCGTGCAATATTTAACGACACATGCTACATGCTACAATGTTTAATCTTGCCATCTTCGCCAATCCATTCATTGAGGCATGTAGCCACTGGAATGACATTGCCATTGAACACTCAGTGAGCGCTCAGTGCCACGAGCAAAGGCGGAGACAACACCATCGCATCATTCCACTGCCCCCGGAGGTGGACAGAGACAACGCCACCACATCAATCCACTGCCCCCGGAGGTGGACAGAGACAACGCCACCACATCAATCCACTGCCCCCGGAGGTGGACAGAGACAACGTCGTCACCACATCATTCCACCGCCCCCGGAGGTGGACAGAGACAACGCCACCACATCAATCCACTGCCCCCTGGAGACGGCCAGACAGCAGCAAGCACCGCATCACTCTACTGGCCGCTTCCCTGCTCGCCGTTTTCGGTGTCCGGGGCGACTCCCCGTTGCCAGGGCCGACGCACAGCCCGTTGCGCCATAAATGATTGGCGCCTCTGCCAGACCGGCTTTCGCGATGATGACCTGACGCAACATTCTCCTCTCGTCGTGGTCGTAATTGGCGTGTTGCGAAAGCCGCCTACATGCTGGCGGCCTCGACATCGCCGTATGAACGGCCTGCTCATTGGTCATCCAGTGGTCAGCCGGTGGCGACCAACCCCATCGTTAGCGGATGCCGCTCCATCACTTATTTTTCCGTCTGGGGAGGAGTAGCGGCTGGAGTATTGAGTTGTTTCACCGACAGGGCCAGCTCGCAAGATCCCCCCGCTCCCACCTCTCTCTCTATCTTTCTCTCTCTCCCTCTTCCTCTCCCTCTTCCTCTCCCTCTCTCTCTCTCCCTCTCTCTCTCTCCCTATCTCTCTCTCCCTCTCTCTCTCTTTTTAATTTACCTATTCATTATTTAATATTAACGTATTAATTACATATGTAACTATTAAATTATTCCAGAAATATGGTAGAATGTACCACCTGTTGAACAATGAGAAGATATCCTTCCCAAACAACTATCGACATCTTGCTTCTTGATGTGTTTGTGAAGTCTACATGTCTCGTTTCTAACCGTGGTATGTGTATCATGCTTATGCTTATGCTTATGCTCAAGTATTATGCTTATGCTTATCATTATAGATCGTGATATGTCTTGTACCGAACGCGATTTCAAGTAGAGATTACTCATGAACTAGTCTACTGTTCAAGATAATTTGCTGATAGTATGTCAATCTTAGCATTGTCATTAACATACGTTTCCCTATAATAGGCGTCTCCCAAAATACACGAAACAGATCTCACCCTCACGACACGCCCCGCGTCACTGGAGAGTTCGTGCACTGCGATGGAGGTGAGGTATGAGGGCAAGAATCTTTAGCATGTCTGAACTTTAAAAAATGCAACAGAACCTAATACTCGCCCTGGAGGGCCGCTGAAAATTACGTGCAATGGAGGGGGCGGATTCCGAACCCCTAAGATATCGTCTCTTATTAACACGCGCCCTGGAGTGGGGCGAAATCCGCCCAACCCTCCGGTTTTTCGTAGATAACTGCCGATTTTACCGGCCGATATACGCCATTGTTTGTGTACCTGCTTATATATGAACGGCACGTTGCTTAAAGAAAGAAAAACGAAAATCGACAGTAAATTTTTTGAGTTAGGGGTCGGTAAAGTCAAACACAATTGTCAGACCACACGCCTGACGCGCCAGACCACAAATATCGGCGTGATGCGCTTCCCGTATATTGGCAAAAGGGACGTGTTCTTGGCAACACCAGCGACTTGTTTGATGTATATTGTCATGCTACATTGTTCCAAAGTCATGTCAGGTCACCGAGGTCAAGTCAGGTCAAGTTCATGACAGGTTAGCACACGCCCTGGAGGGGTGGAGGGCGAAATCCGCCCACCCCTCCGATATTTCGTACACTACTACATATTGTACCGGCCGATATACGCCATTTTTTCGTACATTCTTAGACATGACCGGCGCATTGGCTAAAGCAACACAAATGAAAATCGGCCGAAAGGGTTTTTAAGTTATGGTCCGTTAAAGTTTTTTTTTTTTAATCGCAGCGTCCGATCCCAAAAAATCGGCGCTGACGCGCTTCCCATATATTCACAAAAGAGGGGTGTTCTTGACAACACTAAGCGACTTGTTTGATGCATATTGTTATGTAATATAATTTAAAAGTCATGTTAAGTCCCCGAGGTCATCACGACAGGCTAATGGAACCAAACTTGGTCAACTGGAATGTTGTCATAAATGGAAATGACTGTCATGCGATTGATGTCACTTTGCATGTTACTCCCTACACATCCGGAAATCTACTGTTTGTCACTGTGTGTCTAAGCGTTTCTATACTTTATTCATGTATTTCACTCCTTTATTTGCGAATCCGATTCTGAGAGCCGCCCAACAGAGCAGTCAGGTGGGCAGCCCGGTTCCCGTAACTAGAGCAGGTAATGACCTGATACAGTGCTCCTATATAAGTGACCTGAGGTCAAATGGCGGATCTGGCATATGTGTTGCATCATTATTAACGTCCAAAACATCATTCATGACAATTTTGGAGCACTTAAAAACAATCACAGCGATCCATAACAATGACAAGCCAAGCCACGTAAAACCATAAAATTTTGATATTTTGGCCTCATTTGACCTTCAAGATATTGATCTAAGGTCACGAAATTTTCACACAATAGAGTTAACTATCGTGCCCATCGACCCTGTGAATTTCGTTGCTCTAGCCTTAATGGGAGCCGACATCTTAGGGGGTGGAATCCGCCCCCCCTCCAGTGCGCGTGGGTACGGTAGTGATCTCTATTGGGTGCAAATGCCATGACCTTAGGTCAATACCTTCAAGGTTAAATGAGGTCACAATGTCAACATTATCTGTTTTTGGGTGGATTGGCTTGTCATTGTTATGGATCGCTGTGATTATGTTTAAATGCTCCAAAATGGCATCAATGATGTTTTAGACATTACTAATGATGCAGTACAGACGCTAGACCAAGCATTTAAGCTCAAGTCACATATGTAGCAGCACTTTATCAGGTCATTACTTGCTCCAGTCACCGGAATCGGGGCCGCCCGTCCGACTGCTCCGTTGGGCTGCTCGGCGCAATCGGCTTCGCAAAAAAAGGAGCGAAGTATATGAATACAGCATTGAAACGTTAAAGTGCACAATGAGAAGCAGTGGTATTCATGATGATGATAATTGGGGTTTTGGGGCGCATAGACCTGCGTAGGTCACTTAGCGCCCATAACAATATGCACTACCTACCCAGATATATGCATTTGTGGTACAGTTTAGCACGACATCTTCACTGTCCCGGATATATTATTGGAAAACCTGCTTTTAGAATGAAACGGCCCACATTCACTAGGCATTCCAAGTCATCTCCAAGACGGCTGGAGAGGATCCTGCTGGTCCCGCAGTATTGGGCTCTGTCCTGGGCGTAAAGGTGACATGTCAGAATATGGTGTACTGTCAGGCACGAGTTGCATCGTGGGCACACTGGTCTGGCCTCATTTCTGAGCAGGTGACAATGTGTTGCGTACGTGCGTCCTACTCGCAGTTGTGCTAATGCAACCTCCTCGGTTCGAACCCTCCTGAAAGATGACGTCAATACTCTATGTGCCGCTCGATTTGTTTGAGTTTGTTTGTGCCCAAAGCGTCCCAACTGTGTTGCCACTCTCATTGATGTGTTTAGAGATCGTCGGAGAGAAATCCTGTGCCGGGAGTGGAAGGGCACGAATATAGGGCCTCCGTGCCGCTCGCCTCATCAGCGAGATCGTTCCCCCGGATGCCGACATGGTTTGGGGTCCAGAAAAAAACGATTCACGTCTTACCTCTCGTCTCAGTGAAGTAAAGCGGGTTAAGATGTCCTGTAAAATTTGTTCTTGTGTGTTAAAACCTTCCAGTGTCAAAAGGCTGCTGAATGAGTCAGATAAGATAACACAGGGATTGCACTCACAGACTTCGATGAAACAAAGCGCTTTGGGGATAGCCGCGAGCTCGGAGGTGTACACAGATACATTCGGTGAAAGCGAAAAGCCTCTGGTGACCGGTCCGGAAACGAAGTCACATCGGACACCATGGTTTGTTTTTGAGCGGTCAGTGTATATCATGGAGTGTCCGTTGTATATGGCGATGCACTCCAACGAGTTCGCCCGGAATAGTGCAGTGGGAACGTCACTCTTCTTGAAAGCGTTGATAGATTTGTCTATTTCCGGCGACACCAGTTCCCAAGGCCGTGTTTGCACTTGGTCGGCTATGCGAATTCCGCGTGTGCGTATACCGCCTTCCTGAATGGATGTTCGAACTCTCATGCAGAACGGATCTGTTGATGTATTACGTCCCCCACGGAATAACATGAGTAAACGGCGAGAAAACACCGCGCCGTACGTTGGGTGCAGGAGATACTGTCTCAGTTTAAGCGGGTACTGGATCCCTAGCTTCATTCCTCTCAGTGTCAGTCGCGGTTCGTGGGCCTCTACCTGGAAGCTTGCCACCAGCGATGTTCGGAATGCCCCCGTCGCAATGTGCAAGGCTGCGTGGTGGACGGTGTCCAGCTCACGCTTCCTGGAAGAGCTGGCACCATCATACACGAAACGCCAGTAATCAAGTTTAGAACGGATGAGCTGGTGGTACATCTTTAAAAGGGTTGTACGGTCTGATCCGTATGTCGTGCGTGCCACACATTTCATAGTATCAAAAGCTTTGAAACAGCGCTGGCGCAGATAATTAAGATGGTCAGAGTAAGTCAGACTCCTGTCCAAAGTGACCCCGAGAAACTTAGCGGGAGGTCGCAGTGGAATAGCTTTCCCATACAGCTGGAGTGTCGGTTCGGGAGAACAAGATCGTCGGCGACAGAAATGTACCATAAAAGTTTTTTTTTCCGCGGAAAAGCCAAGTCCGTTCGTGTGCTCAAATTCTCCAGGTGGTGTATGACCAGTTGAAGCTGCCGGTCCAGAGAAGTAGTACGAGAGGCGCAGAGCCAGATTGCTAGGTCCTCCACGAAGAGCGAGCGACCAATATATCATCTTGCGGCTCTTTCCGATATCGTTGATTAATATGCCGAACAGCGGCACACTAAGCACACTTCCTTGTGGGACACCGTTCATCTACACACACTTTTCTGACAGCTGGTTACCAACCAGGACCCGGATGGATCGATTCGCTAAAATATTATTGACGAAGTGTCCCATGGACCCCCTAACGACACAGTCAAAATTTGGCATACATTTCCCACATCAATTTGGCGTGCCGTTTCAAAATTTTGAAGTCAAGTCATCTAGGGTCGACGAGTTAGTCAAGGTGAAGTGGGGTCACCTCCAAAAAAGTTCAACCAGTCGTCACGCTTTAACGGATACAGATATTTTAATGAAACTTTCAGTGTTTGCTTATCTTTAGGGATGCAACAAAACGTAGGAGAGGAATGTTTCATTTTTAAGTTTTTGACTACAAATCAATTTTGCATATTTGCCTATTGCAGTTCGAATCGAAGATACTGGCTAAAGTAAGCATTTTTTATTAGGGCAAGTTGACTTCCAACAAGGGTTTCTCGCTCTTCTCTACGCATTAGAAAAGGAAAATTAAAGAAAACTTGAAAACACAAAATTTTGAAATTTCAACAAAGTAAAGAATATGTTTTTTGGGGCCAAGAGTTCGCATGGCTCTGACCGATTTCGCTGTCATTTTCTGATTCCAAATATTTTTCTCAAATACCCTCCAAAATGAACTCCCCAGAGCAAAAAACATAATGCAAGTCGTGAAATGACGTGAAAATCGAGCCCCCTAGTGACGTCACTTTTGAGGAAAAGTTGGTTTGGGGTGGATCCGAGCCCTACTCGTGGACCACTTTCCGATGACACCTCTTTCCTTTTCGTGCGACGCTTAGTGTGGATTTAAAGGGGGGTTACTATCCGCCCCCCCGAGATAGGGTATGAGGATCTGACAGGATAGACGGCGAGGGTTAAAGTTCGAGCAACGAAGTTCGCAGGGTGGATGGGTACGGTAGTGATCTCTATTGTGTGCAAATGTCATGCCCTGATGTCGATACGTTCAAGGCTAAATGAGGTCACAATGTCAACATTCTCTGGTTTTGCTTGGATTGGCTTGTCATTGTTATGGATCGCTGTGATTATGTTTAAATGCTACAAAATGGGCATCATTGATGTTTTAGACATTACTAATGATGCAATACAGGTACTAGACCAGGCATTTAAGCTCAAGTCACCTATATAGCAGCACTTTATCAGGTCATTACTTGCTCCAGTTACCGGAATCGGGGCCGCCCGTCCGACTGCTCCGTTGGGCGGCTCGGCGCAATCGGCTTTGCAAAGAAAGGCACGAAGTACTTTTGGAGTATGCCGTGCCTCCAGGCGGTATCATATGCAGCCTCTATGCCGAAAAACACGGCATCGACGTGTTTGTCGTCTTTGAAGGCGGGACGAACAGCAGTGTCCAGAGAACAGCAGTGTCTAGCGGACCATGCTAAAACATGGTCCGCGGAAGATCGGTTTTTCCTGAAACCACATTGAGCATTGGAGAAAAAGTCCTGCTGTTCCAAAAACCACGTAAGGCGAACATTCACTATCTTTTCCATCAGTTTGCTTAATGACGACGTAAGCGAGATTGATCAGTAGTGAAGTGGTACAAGCCGACTTTCTCCGGGCTTGAGAATATGGATTACTATGGCTTCGCGCCAAGCGGACGGAAAGTTTTCTATTTCACATAGGGAATTAAAAGATGCCAGAAGAACGTCGTTTACACATGGAGGCAAGTGCTTCAGCATGGCGTTGTGGATGGCGTCCGGTCCCTCAGAGACATATTTCAGGGAATTTATGGCGTATTTCAGTTCCGGTAAGGTGAATGGTTGGTTGTAGGAGTGCTGTCGTGGCGTGGAACAGTCAACAGACGTCGTCTCGCACCTAGTCTTGTGCCGCAGAAACTGGGGGTCAGCTCTTCTGCCTTTGCTACGTTTTGCCATGGCACCAGCGATCTCGTTGGCCGCATCAAGTGGGTGCGAAATATTTTGGCCATGGACCTGCAACACAGAGAGCGGATGCGAGGAAAAGCGACCGGAGATGCGCTGTATTGAAGCCCACACCTGTGTGGTGGCGGTAAAACGGTTCATTCCGCTCACGTAATCTTTCCAAGAGGCTCCCTTCGCTGCTCTTATTGCACGTCTATCCACAGCCCTTGCTTGCTTGAACGCCAGCATGCTCGCAGTTGTGCTGTGTTTGCTAAGCTGCTTCAGGGCTCGCCTACAGACGCAAATAGCCATTGCACATTCCTCAGTCCACCAAGGAACCGGTGTGCGACGAGGGGAAACATACTTACGTGGAATGCACTTATCAGCACACTGGAGAAGTCGTGAGGTAACATCGTCAACACGGATGCAGCGATTTTCAATGTCACGTGTACAGATTGTATGTGCCTCAGCAGCTGTCTCAACTCCACGGTGGGGAACGCAGCACCAGGAGGCAAGTACAGGGTACAGACACTTATATCGCGATGGGAAAATGTCTCACGCCCTGCGACTGCCTGTAGTTCGGAGAGGAAATTTACGCGCCGGTACACTATAGTGGAAGGCCAGTAGGACGCCCCCATGTGCAATGCCATCAACTGGTACATCCTTACAAAATACAGAGTGGCATTTCAGTGTAACCGCGTCCTCTGTTGCCAGTTTTGTCTCTTGGAGACAAATGACTGCCGGCTTGTGTCGATGTAAAACGCAACAGAAACAAGATCAGAAATATAAGTCTCCAGACCCCGGCAGTTCCTTTGTAAAATGGCAGAAATGGGCGTCAGCTAAAAAAGAAGGGGGATGGGGGTTCATGCAGTGACTAAGTGAGTAGTCACTGCAACATGGATCCGGAGTGCGTTCGTGACCTTCCCCTATGGCTCGCTCCGTCTGTCGGGGCTACCTGTCAAGGTGGAACTAGCTTTTTTCCTCTGGTGGGAGACGGGCATGCTCGAGCATCACCACCACGTGGTGGGACGGGTGGCGGGATGGGTGGTGGGACGGGTGGTGGGGTGTGTAGAGCCCCAGCCGATCGAGGAAGAGAGGTTACAGTATTTCCAGGTACCGGTGAGGGGGGATCGGGTACATGGGACACAGGGGCTCTTGCTCGTACACTTTGGGAAGTGTTACGGCTCGCTGGCCCCTCTTGTCCCAGGTCCAGGGCTCCCTGGCGGACGCTGGTCGTTGGCTTTGGTGCCACGCACGGGGGCGTGACAGGAATGCGACGTGACGATGAACCGGAGGGCGCTGGTGGGGGGAGGTTGAGTATGAATGGTTTGTAGCAAGGGATGAGAGGGATTGCTTTCGAAATGGTGGGGGTAGATAATGTTGCGGATGGAGTATGAGGGCGTTTGGCGGGCTTTTTGGCCCGCTGGACCAGGGTCCACTTACCACCCTCCTCGTGCGTCTCCGCTTCCGAGAGTGCCTCCGGCGGTTCGGAGGGCGCTGGGGATAGCATCGCCGTGGTCTGTTCCGGCCTGTGTGGCCGGCTTGTGAGTGGTACCCCAGGTGTCTGCCCTTGCGGTAGGTGGAGTGCAAGCGAAGCCAAACGAGCGTAGTAGGGAACCAAGTTGAGCAAGAAGCTGGGCAACACTGGGAGGTTGCTGCTGTGCAACGATGGGTAAAGTGTTGCGTGTCCTCTCTGCGTACGTCACTCTCGGATGGCTTTCTTCGTATGTCTCTCTAGCTTGCCGGAAGGAGAGACTTTTTGGCAGACCATGTGCGCCAGTTTTCTGGCGCACATAGTCGGATCCAACACCAGTGTTCTGGGTTCAGCGCGATTTTTTGTTGTTGTAAAGTCCGAATCCCGGCCTGATTTTCGAGTCCCTGGCGCCACGTTTTTGCATCTCACCTCGATTTTTTAGATATGGTATGTTTTTCAGTGCCATACGCAATTTGTGAAGGCATCTGGTAGCATGTTCGGTGCTCCAGAGCCATTTTCTTGAACCGGAAATTTATTTTGTTGAATCCATTCTTATTTTGGAAGACTCCGGCTTGATTTTTTTTCCGATACCGATTTGGTTTTTGTGGTCACGATGTTCTTACAGGTGGGCCTAGACGCCAATTTTGTGGAGCTTCGACGGGACTACCGATGGGAATTGTGGGTCCCGAGCGCGATATTTTGGGGGACAGATTCGAGTTTGTGGGAAACGTTGTACTTAGCTGTTGCCCCAACGTGATTTTGGCGGTTCTTATTGCAAGTTTTCGAGCTTCGAAACGAGTTTTCGGGGGCTCGGTCCCGAAGTACTTATTTGGAGATTTGAAAATTTTGGTGGCCTAGCGCTCCTCCTAAAGCTCCCTAGCGCGAGCTTTAGCTGCCTCGACACCTTTTTGGAGGTCTAAAACGTTTTACGTTTTTTGGCGTCATTGATGAGCCCCAGAGTTGGAGTGTTTTTGTTTTTGTTTTGTTTTTGGTATTTTTGTGAGTGTTTTTGAGAGTTGGACCCATGTCCGGAGTGTTTTTCGTTGCTCCGGGTTCATTTGTTTTGGTCCCAATGAGACTGTTGTGGAATGGTACGACTCGTCGTGCGACTATATATTTTCATGGTCCGGTCGTACATCTTTGGTACTCCCAGGCTCAGCGTGATTTTCAGGGGCCCCGGCAGGAGGTTTTGGGTCCATATCGTAATTTGTAAACACCCCGGCACAACTTCTACCACTTTTTAGGGGTTTCTGGCAAATTATAGGCCTCATCTTGTGTCATAGGTATCTCGTTCCATTTCTTGAAGCCTCTTTACCGGTTTTCAACGTCTTATGTCCTACCCTCCTCCATATTCAACGTCCTGCTCTCTCGTGTTGCATCGTTGGGCCCTTTATCATGGCATGTGGCTTCCTTTCATGTCCCAGGGGCATTATCTGCCAAATTAGGGGCCTCTTGCCACGCCTGGTGGGCTTCCTACTTTATCCTGGCAAAACCTTACCAGTCTTGAGGGAATCTTCAATTTTGGAAACCTCACACCCCTTCATACCTGTTACCACTGCCATCTTACGGGCCTCTTCTCATTTTTGTGGAAGTATTTCTGGTCTTCGGGGCCTCATTACGTCCTGTAGTCATTTTTGTGGGTCTCCTCTCGAGTACGGCAGGGCCCTTTTTTCTCTTCTGGAGTCCTTTTTCAAAGTCCTTTCCTCCTCTCACGTCTTTGGGACCTCTTGCTCTGCGTTTTGATTCGAACTTCGCTCATCTTAAGGGTGGTTTCTTATCTCCTGGTGGACTCCTCTTCTCTCCTAAGCTCCTCCTATTCCAAATTATACACAACCTTTCCTATCTCAGTGGCCTTGTTATTTCCCGGGGACCTTTTTAGCCATATGCGAGCCTTCTTTTCCGCCTGGGAGCTATCTCTCTTATCCAATCGCCTTTCTTTCCAATTTTAGGGCCTCCTCGTTCACCATGAGTCTTATTTCTAGTCTTGTGTCGTCCTCTTCCTTCGGCCTCCTGCCATGTCTCTGGCTCATCCTTTTCTATCTTGGTGGAACCTTGCTCGTTTTGGTGCCTATTTTTGTGTCTCCGAAACCTCATCTCCTATTCACTGGCTTTCTTTGATGTGTTAGGGCCTCCTCTCATTTTCTGGGGCCTCCCTTCGCGTATTTGGGCATCCTTTGCAATTCTGGGTGCCTCTAGGTGACTTTTTCACCTTATGGGCCTCCTCCTGGAGGTCCCTAATTTGTAGAATCTCCTTTTCTTCATGGGGCCTCCTTTTTGTCCTGGGGGCCTCTTATTCGTCCTGGGTGCCTTCTTTTCGTCATGGGCGCCTCCTTTTCGCCCTGGGGACCTCCTTTTCGTCCTGGGGCATCCTTTTCGTCCTGGGTCCTCCTTCTCGTTCTGGGGGACTCCTTCTCGTCCTGGAGGCCTCCTTTGCGTACTGGGGGCCTCCTTTTCGTACTGGGGTCCTCCTCAAATTTTACGGGGCGGCGGCCCCCCAGTCTCACGGCAGGGGGAAATTTCCCCGCTGCCCCCCCCGGTGGCGATGCCCCTGATGTGATGTTTGACAGTCCCAGTGCTCAGTAGAAGTTACACTCCATAGTTCCGTTTGGCTGCGATTTACAGGGGAGCAATACGAGCTGGAAATGATCCAATTGATGACTTTAGCCTGGCCTGCAAATTTGAAATGTCAAACGTCGGGTTGTGACTATGAAGTAGCCCATGGGTGTTATCCTTTATTGATTCCGTGTTTGTGGGTCAATTATGGGAACAATTATAGGGGTGACAAAAATTGGCAACAAGGGGCGCAACATCTTGGCTTTTGCTAACCTCTGGAGGTCAAACACTGTGGTGTGCGGTGTCTACTTTGGATAAGATAAGTTAGTTCCAGGGTGGATAATATAGATTAACTCCAGTACGGATATGGTATGTTACGTACAGGGTGCATAAGGTAAACGTTTCATTGCTTCCCAGATCAGTCCAATACATGTTCCTAACCTATAATATCAAGATATAGCCACGGCTGCATTAGTGTCGAGTGCAGGGTTTAAAACGGCACACATAAGACGAACGTCCACAAGCATAACATTGTGTTCCACTTCAAATGACAATATTTTATTTGTAGTAGATTGTTCCTAAAATAAATCATGCTTTCTTGTATAATCGGCACTGAAGACAAATGCAAGCCAAGATTCAAGTAAGAAGTATTTGTCTCCCTGACCAAAACTCTGATGACTTCAGGAAAAAGACAAGCATGTTGCTGTCTTACGGCTTCACACGACGCTCGGAGATAGCGCTGAACAGCATTAATCATGGAGTAATTAGTGCTACTCGCACACTGGTTATCCACTGCTGTTTAAGCTCGCTAACCATTCGGTCTGGTATCACTCCATCGGTGTAAACACGCAAAAAAAAAACACCGACCCCAGCTATCCACCGGGATCCGAATCTGAACTCCCACCTCTGATCGCGTTGACATACCCGCTGACCATCGTGTGACCTCGGACTTCGTCCCCGATGTCTTGATGCAACCGTGGATGATTCACGCCGAACTGTTCCTTTGGATATCGCCGTGGAAACCCTTCGTGCCTCCCTGGTATCTGCTGGTCTCAAGACCACGACCACGTCGCCCGACGCGGACCAGACCATCACTCTCCGCGCCGCTGGTGCGCGCTTGAACCGGATCATGCCCACGCAAGCTAATCCAATCCAGCCACCCGACCTCGACAGTTGCGTGGTCGTCAGACCTGTTGATGCAACCGGTTCCTTCCGTTGCATCGCCGCTTTCCGGCTGACAAAACAACTCCTCGCTATTTGTTCCTTAGCGAATCCTGGCATTGAGGCCCCGTCCAACGGAACCCTCATAAACAAAGCCCAAGCCCGAGCCGAGACCAAAGCCCACCTCCGTAGAACCGTATTTTGTGATAAATTTGTCGCAATTACTGCGCACTCCAAGCGCGACACCACCAAGGACACCATCTTCGTGCGGGAGCTCCATTTCTTGCCTGAAGCAGACATCCAAGCGGAGTTCAGGCCGGAGGGGTGACACACGTCTTTCGCGGCACCTTCTTCAAATGGGGTCATAAACAGGTCACGAGTCTCCTAGTCCTTACTTTCCACTCTGCCACGCTTCCCGAGACCCTCCTCTCCGGCTACCTTTGCTACCAAATGCGCGTATTCATAAAAAATCCTGTTTTAACCCGTCCCGTCTCGGGGGGTCTTCCACCGCCCTCCCCCTCAGGATTTTCGCGGATAGTGGACGAACGGCGTGCGGCAGCGCGACCAAATTTGGCATACCTTTTCCCACATCAATTTGCCATGCTAAATCACAATCTTGAAGTCAGGTCATCTAGGGTCAACGAGTTGGTCAAGGTCAAGTGAGGTCACCTCCAAAACGTTCAACCAGTCGTCACGCTTTAACGGATACAGATATTTGAATGAAACTTTCAGCGTTTCTTTATCTTTAGGGATGCAACAAAACGTTCGGTGGAATTTTTCTTTTTTTTCGTTTTTGACTACATATAAATTTTGCATAAGTGCGAATTGTAGTTCAAATAGCAGATTATGGCTAAAGTAACAACTTTTATTGGGGCAAGTTGACTTTGAACAACGTTTATCGGTCTGATCTACCCATTGAAAAAGTACAATTAAAGAAAACTTGAAAATTAAGAATTTTGAAATTTCAAAAAAGATATATTGATTTTATTTTGGGGGTTCCAGAAATGGTATGGCTCTGGTCAATTTCGCTGTCCTTTTCTCATTCCAAATAAATTTTGTTTTTTCATCTATCCCCAAATTATTCATATATCCCCAGAGCCAGAAACATAATGTACGTAGTGAAAAGTTGTGAAAATCTAGCCCCCTGGTAACGGTACTTTTGGGGAAATTGTTTTGGGGGTGGATCTGGACCCTACTCGTCAAGCGTTTTCCGATGACACCTCTGTTGTCTTCGTGCGACTCTTAATTTTGATTTTAGAGGGGGTTACTATCTGCCCCCCGAGACGGGGTGTTGTGAGGATCTGACCGGAGAGACTGTGCGGGTTAACTGCCAGTGATTCGGCAATGACAGCAAAACATGCCGCCAACCAGCCCGATACCGTAAGTGCGGCGAGACACCTCATCCGAGCTCCATTTGCTTTAAACCAGCCTACTGCCTTAACTGCCACATCTCCGACCACCTGACAACATCCGCTCTTTGTCCGGTTCAGCAAAAAGAAAAACGTTTGCGCCGTGAAGGCCACGACCGGAATTTGATATTCCCAGGCCCGACGGACTGTCCAGGCCATCTCCTCTCTTCAATAGCTTACGCCCAGCCGGCCAGCATTGGTCCCTACCCTTCGCCTCGTGTCAACACTCATTGGCCTCCATGATAACTAGACGGCCGACTCGCCGCCCGCCGCACGCTTCGCGCCCTAGAGGCCGAGCGGCGGCCGAGAGGCGGTATATAGGCAAAAGATCGGACTGCGGCTCGCGCCCATGCGTTTTAGCCCCGGAAAGAAATGTTGTATAATGAAAAGTTGCTGGTAGATGTGGATTACAAGTAGGGGAAAATGATTGTGGGTTCATCATGAGCAGGTGGAAACGGCCAAACACACGGCAAAATATTGTAATTGTGCTTTTGAGGTTTAACTTACATCATCGTTTTGCCAATTTCTTCCGGTATTCAGCATGTGTACCCGATGAAATTAAAATCCTGGATACCCGATAGACACTAGCAAAGCTACGCAGGGGGTCTTTGTAATCGACCGAATTTGTGTGCTGAGTGCTCATCCTATTTCGTAATCCGTGGCGGATCCAGACATTGTCATGGGGGAGGGGTATTTGTCTGGGGGCCCCATTTAAAAGAGGTACCCCTGTGAAAATACCTGAAGAGCGATTTCGGTAGAAAATTTGTTTACCGGGGGGTGAGTTGGAGGGGGAGGTGGACTTGAGCACGTTGAAGGGGTGCTTCTGGCTGAACAATATGATGGCGAGCACTCGAGCCATCCCGGGTTTCCAATTACATGGGACATATGTTCCTGAATCCGCCTCTGGTACGACCATCAGGGCACGAGTTGACGCTGAGGTAAGAATGCTGTTTTATATACCTTTGAAGGGGTATGCACCCCATCAATGTTGGCTTTGCTCCCCCCACCCCCATCACCAACATGGAACAACATGGTCCCATCACCTTCATCACCAACATGGCATTAACATGGAACCCTATGATGCGTGATCTCCTAATTCATTTGGGCCTACCCATTAGGTTGGAGTAATGAAAACGAATTTTAGAATCTAAAAATGGTCTACCCATACTTTGATGTTCCATTTAATTCTGATAAAGACCCAGTTTTTTATTTCGCATTTTTGCTGGTCACACAGCCACTTTTTGTTTTCGTTTTTTTGTGCATTTTATCTAGTATATGGTTCTACATCTATGCACCGTGGGCCGTAGCAGTTTTTTTCTTGGATAAACAGCGTGCTAAATTGTAGTTATAATCGCTATAAATGTTGCACAAGCTGGACTGAAAACACAAACATATGTTTTCAAAATATTTTTTGAACTTTGGAAATGAGGCGCTTCAAATTAATGCGTTATGATGGGAAAATGTAGCGGAAATAAGAAAAAGGGCGCAATTCATGATACATGACTTGGCGTGAGAGGTAGGAATTTAATTACTTGCAAGGACAAGCTGGACTAACAAAAGGGCCATACAAATTGCAAAATATTAAACTGAGAAAACGCGTTTAAATATCTTATCGGGATAATTGCACATTTACTTGTATGTTGTAGCGTAGAATGGTAGCATAGTTCCGCATCACACACAGTCGACGACGGACGGAAGGAACGTTACGCAATGTTTAACTTCTTTATTTTGTATTCATCAATTACAACTTTGTCTGATGCACTTCCCCGAATCTTCCATTCAACTGAACTAGAAGACGATATGTTGTTCCAATGCAACATTAGCTGAAATATCTACGTGTACTTGATTCCATTAAACAGATTACAAACAACATTCCAATGGCTTCTTTGAACAATCAGTGCCACGATAATAACGACCAGCCAATGAAGACGAATGACGCCTGAATAATAACTCCAAGTAAGCAGGAGCTTCAGCCTTGCTCTGACCAGTCTCTGTGCATTGACCGTTGGTAAAAGGCCGTTGGTAGCCTACGTTTGGTCCTATCCTTCACCCACTGCTCTGCAGTGCTTTCACCATAGCGTCCTTAGTGTCCATGATCGGGAGCACCTCGCGGTGTTTTACACCAGCCCGAATAAACCATCGCTCGACACGGAAACACCTGCGCTCGACACGGAACACCTTGGACGAGGCCCTGGTCACCTCCTTCACGATCCGCTCGATGGACTGAGTGTGGACAGGCCACTGAGGCACCTTCATCGGCTCTGTGATGAGAGCCTTCAGTGCCTGTGTGGTGAAGCTGCAGGTCAGCACCGGCTCATGAACGTCCTCCTCCCAGCTGATCAGGCCCACCAGGGATGTGGCAGCCGAGTCCAGCGTGGGCGTTTTCCGCGGTCTGACGCCTGTGTCGCCCTGATCGCTGCCCTTCCTCAGTTTCAGCACCTGCTGGACAGCGAAGACACGCTCGTCGCTGTCAGCGCTGCACAGCAGGGTTTGCAGCAGGTTTTCGCTGTGGCCGTACCAGCCCGAGCTCTGGAAGTACGGCAGCACGAAGTCCCGCACTACCTTCGGCTGTTGCTTCAGCAGCTGGAGCTGGGCGAGCAGGTTTCGCGGACCGTTGGTCCAGACCCACTGCACCTTGTTGCGGAACCAGCACGGAACGTACACGCCGACTATGTAGCCTACGATGAGGTTAAAGTTCTTCTTGTTCTTTCCTGTCAAGCCATGCTGACTCACGTACAAGCGCATTAGCGAGTTTGCAGTGGTCAGCCAACGTCTGTGGCTCATCACTCCGATCACCTTGTGGTCCTGTGCCAGCTGTCCGTTCTTGATAGCCTTGGTGATTGAGTAGAGGTACCACTGGCCGCTTGTCAAGCCCTTCACGATTTCAGGGCGCAGGTCTATCAGCTTCTCACCGAGGGTGATGGGGGCAAACTTTGTCACGGGAACCTCAGTCACACCAGTCAGACCTTTGCCGATCTGGCCGCTGAACGTGTGATCTGACCTTGTGGGACCGTCGAGCTGTGCGATCAGGTGCCGCATGGGCAGCTCCCCGGTGTGCAGCGAACAGATGAGCCAGGTTAGCTTGCGACCCAGAAGACTCTCCACCAGCTTGATGGTGCCGCCCTTCCATCCGGTGTTGAGGTTGGTGCTGTCTCCATCGATTGCGCAGATTGTCGTGTCGATGCCGTACTGTTTCATCCACTCGGCCAGACCGACAGCAACTTGCATTGATGCAGATGTAGATTCGTCAGCTGGTTCTGGCGTGAAATGAAACAAGTATTCTGGGCCAGGTTCGCTGCACACAGAAATGTGCTCCTCCCTGATCTCGGTCGGAAACAACTTGGCTGACCCTTCTACTGCGAGAACAGTTTTGGTCGAGTCCTTACGGCCGTTGAACAAAATACACTCGATTGGATCTTCACAGTATATTCGATCAGCTTTCACTTGCAGTTGCTTCATCATCCTGTTGTTGGCCCGTTCTATTTTGCTCTTGTCCACCACGAGTTCAGTGTTGTGGTCCTTGCTGATGATTTTCGCATCAATGAGCACTGCTGTAGCTACAGCTGCCGTTGCTCTGGTGCTGATGCCATACCTGAGTGAAGCCAAGGCAGTCTGGTCTAGCTCCAGTGAGTTGATTGGCTCCCTCCGTGTCTTTGTATTGCTGCTATCGTCGTACGCAAGCTCAGAATTGGTCGGTTCTCCTTCAGATTCTGAAGTGCTCCCTTAAAGTTTTACTGTCATGGGATGTTGATGCTGTCAGTGATGTCGATGCAGCTGTTGTCACATTCTGTAGCAAGAATTGACGGGACTTCTCTGTCCTGGCGGCCGACTTCATGTGGTGTCTGGTCGCTTTCACATCTTTTCCCCCATACACATTCTATATTTGTCGCCCGACTTCTCCCTCTGAGACAGCATGAACATGAGCTCGACGTTCGGTATTTTCATCTCTCTTGGGCAGCTGCATGCCACATGAACCCTCATGCTGCAGCCAGCGCAGTTTTCCACATCGACACTTCGCTTTATCGTGCACTTGCACCGACAAATGTCGAACAGACGGTCAAGCTTCTCCAACATTTCTGTCGTGGCCTTTTCCGACGCTTGCAAGTGTATCACGTCAGAGACCATGGACCAGGCCGACATGATCTTCTTCTATAGTGTATATATCTACTACAGGGTGACAGTGGCAAAAGGCGTACATTCTGTTTGCCTTTTGCCACTGGGACAGCAAGGGTTCAATGATCTCACGTGCGATCTCCTTTACTGGGTAATTTCTGCGGTTCTGCTCGCTTGCAATAAGACGCCTCTTCTGCAAGTGCAATCTGTACCTCAGCAATGATCTCAGCTCCTTGGAAATGAACTCTCCTGCCTTTCCCGGATACTCTTCCATTTGAGTTTGGCTACTCTGTCAAGTTGCCATGATCAGAAGTGAACGGAAATCTTGGAAAAGAGCAATATATTAGGACATGTGAGATGAGTGGTCAAATCAAACAAGTCACGTTTCCAGTAGCTGAAAATGTCAAGGTCACAAGCAGTATCTGGGGTGATGGGACATTTGGAAATTTTGAAGGGGAGACATACACTCGTTTCTTTCATCTATGGGAGGAGGGTGTAGCGCACTTTTATCAACCGAGCTTTTCATTGCAAGCAATACAATTTTTCCGCAAAGCGTTTTAATGATTTTCGACCAAAATTTCGCATAATGCGGAATAATGTACGTCCGTGAAGCGACTTATTCAGCGACGGATTCAGCGACGGATTCAGATTTCCTTCAAAACCGGTGTATAGGTCAAATATAGCACGCTGAGCACGAATATGACCTTCATTTGGCCGGTCAAGGTCAAATTCGAGGTCAAATTCAAGGTCAAAGGAAGGGGTACCGCATAACGTCCCGAATTTACCGCACGATTGTCTCTAAATTGGTGCCAGATGATAGCCAGGCCTGATGTCTAGCGTCCGTCAAGGTGACCTGACCCATGACCTTTGACCTTGGGAGTCAAATTCAAGGTCAAAGGACGGGGTACCGCATAACGTCCCGAATTTACCGCACGATCGTCTCTAAATTGGTGCCAGATGATAGCCAGGCCTGATGTCTAGCGTCCGTCAAGGTGACCTGACACATGTCCTTTGACCTTTGGGGTCAAATTCAAGGTCAAAGGACGGGGTACCGCATAACGTCCCGAATTTACCGCACGATTGTCTCTAAATTGGTGCCAGATGATGCCAGGCCTGATGTCTTGCGTCCGTCAAGGTGACCTGACCCATGACCTTTGACATTGTGGGTCAAATTCAAGGTCAAAGGACAGGGTACCGCATAACGTCACGAATTTACCGCACGATCGTCTCTAAATTGGTTCCAGATGATAGCCAGGCCTGATGTTTAGCGTCCATCAAGGTGACCTGACCCATGACCTTTGACCTTAGGGGTCAAATTCGTTAGCGACTTATTCAGCGACGGATTCAGCGACGGATTCAGATTTCCTTCGAAACCGGTATATAGGTCAAATATAGCACGCTGAGCACGAATATGACCTTCATTTGGCCGGTCAAGGTCAAATTCGGGGTCAAATTCAAGGTCAAAGGAAGGGGTACCGCATAACGTCCCGAATTTACCGCACGATTTTCTCTAAATTGGTGCCAGATGATGCCAGGCCTGATGTCTTGCGTCCGTCAAGGTGACCTGACCCATGACCTTTGACATTGGGGGTCAAATTCAAGGTCAAAGGACGGGTACCGCATAACGTCACGAATTTACCGCACGATCGTCTCTAAATTGGTTCCAGATGATAGCCAGGCCTGATGTTTAGCGTCCATCAAGCTGACCTGACCCATGACCTTTGACCTTAGGGGTCAAATTCGTTAGCGACTTATTCAGCGACGGATTCAGCGACGGATTCAGATTTCCTTCAAAACCGGTGTATAGGTCAAATATAGAACGCTGAGCACGAATATGACCTTCATTTGGCCGGTCAAGGTCAAATTCGAGGTCAAATTCAAGGTCAAAGGAAGGGGTACCGCATAACGTCCCGAATTTACCGCACGATTGTCTCTAAATTGGTGCCAGATGATAGCCAGGCCTGATGTCTAGCGTCCGTCAAGGTGACCTGACCCATGACCTTTGACCTTTGGAGTCAAATTCAAGGTCAAAGGACGGGGTACCGCATAACGTCCCGAATTTACCGCACGATTGTCCATTCCCAGGCTGGATAATTTAGACTTACGTCGCACTGTGAAGGGATCCCTTTCGTATAGTGAAATGCCTTCGAAGTCACAGTCTTCTGACACGGGTGAAAGGGTCATCATTATTCCATCGAGGAAGACTATTTTTGGAGCTAAAGTTATCATTCGTATGAAATGAAGAGTGAGTCAATGATGGTGGACAAACCAGAGGGAAGAGACGTGATGGTAACTCGCGTTCTAGACGGAGACATGAACAGAGTGGTTGTAGTTTTTCCATGCTTTGTCATGTAACAGGTTACACCGGTGCGATGTGACTTGTTTGTGATAATTAAAAATGGCATGGCATGTTCAGATCGGAGGAATTCAGCTCGAAGTATACTGTGCACTTACCAAACAAGTTTTTACGTACGAAAGTCACATGGTCCTATATCAAGAATCGAATATTTATATCGCAACCAAAAAACAGATAATTCGGTAAATTCGGGACGTTATGCGGTACCCCGTCTTTTGACCTTGAATTTGACCCCAAGGTCAAAGGTCATGGGTCAGGTCACCTTGACGGACGCAAGACATCAGGCCTGGCATCATCTGGCACGAATTTAGAGACAATCGTGCGGTAAATTCGGGACGTTATGCGGTACCCCGTCCTCTGACCCTTAATTTTACCCGCAAGGTCAAAGGTCATGGATCAGATCACCTTGACGGACGCTAGACATCAGGCCTGGCTATCATCTGACACTAATTCAGAGACGATCGTGCGGTAAATTCGGGACGTTATGCGGTACCCCGTCTTTTGACCTTGAATATGACCCCCAAGGTCAAAGGTCATGGGTCAGGTCACCTTGACGGACGCTAGACATCAGGCCTGGCTATCATCTGGCACTAATTTAGAGACGATCGTGCGGTAAATTCGGGACGTTATGCGGTACCCCGTTCTTTGACCTTGAATTTGACCCCCAATGTCAAAGGTCATGGGTCAGGTCACCTTGACGGACGCAAGACATCAGGCCTGGCATCATCTGGCACCAATTTAGAGACAATCGTGCGATAAATTCGGGACGTTATGCGGTACCCCGTCATTTGACCTTGAATTTGACACCCAAGATCAAAGGTCATGGGTCAGGTCACCTTGACGGACGCTAGACATCTGGACTGGCTATCATCTGACACCAATTTAGAGACAATCGTGCGGTAAATTCGGGACGTTATGCGGTACCCCTTCCTTTGACCTTGAATTTGACCTCGAATTTGACCTTGACCGGCCAAATGAAGGTCATATTCGTGCTCAGCGTGCTATATTTGACCTATACACCGGTTTTGAAGGAAATCTGAATCCGTCGCTGAATCCGTCGCTGAATACGTCGCTAACGAATTTGACCCCTAAGGTCAAAGGTCATGGGTCAGGTCACCTTGATGGACGCTAAACATCAGGCCTGGCTATCATCTGGAACCAATTTAGAGACGATCGTGAGCTAAATTCGTGACGTTATGCGGTACCCCGTCCTTTGACCTTGAATTTGACCCCCAATGTCAAAGGTCATGGGTCAGGTCACCTTGACGGACGCAAGACATCAGGCCTGGCATCATCTGGCACCAATTTAGAGACAATCGTGCGGTAAATTCGGGACGTTATGCGGTACCCCTTCCTTTGACCTTGAATTTGACCTTGACCGGCCAAATGAAGGTCATATTCGTGCTCAGCGTGCTATATTTGACCTATATACCGGTTTTGAATGAAATCTGAATCCGTCGCTGAATCCGTCGCTGACTAAGTCGCTAACGAATTTGACCCCTAAGGTCAAAGGTCATGGGTCAGGTCACCTTGATGGACGCTAGACATCAGGCCTGGATATCATCTGGAACCAATTTAGAGACGATCGTGCGGTAAATTCGGGACGTTATGCGGTACCCCGTCCTTTGACCTTGAATTTGACCCCCAATGTCAAAGGTCATGGGTCAGGTCACCTTGACGGACGCAAGACATCAGGCCTGGCATCATCTGGCACCAATTTAGAGAAAATCGTGCGGTAAATTCGGGACGTTATGCGGTACCCCGTCCTTTGACCTTGAATTTGACCCACAAGGTCAAAGGTCATGGGTCAGGTCACCTCGACGGACGCTAGACATCAGGTCTGGCTATCATCTGGCACTAATTTAGAGACGATCGTGCGGTAAATTCGGCACGTTATGCGGTACCCCGTCCTTTGACCTTGAATTTGACCCCCAATGTCAAATGTCATGGGTCAGGTCACATTGACGGACGCAAGACATCAGGCCTGGCATCATCTGGCACCAATTTAGAGACAATCGTGCGGTAAATTCGGGACGTTATGCGGTACCCCGTCCTTTGACCTTGAATTTGACTCCCAAGGTCAAAGGTCATGGGTCAGGTCACCTTGACGGACGCTAGACATCAGGCCTGGCTATCATCTTGCACCAATTTAGAGACGATCGTGCGGTAAATTCGGGACGTTATGCGGTACCCCGTACTTTGACCCTGAATATGACCCCCAAGGTCAAAGGTCATTGGTCAGGTCACCAAGACGGACGCTAGACATCAGGCCTGGCTATCACCTGGCACCAATTTAGAGACAATCATGCGGTAAATTCGGGACGTTGTGCGGTACCCCTTCCTTTGACCTTGAATTTGACCTCGAATTTGACCTTGACCGGCCAAATGAAGGTCATATTCGTGCTCAGCGTACTATATTTGACCTATTTACCGGTTTTGAAGGAAATCTGAATCCGTCGCTGAATCCGTCGCTGAATAAGTCGCTAACTTCACGGACGTGAATAATGTTAAAGCATTTAGTTAAGATTTTCACCCAAAAAAGTCTTAAGCAACATCAAAAATTATTACAACTCTCATTTAGCACACAATTTATTGCGGGAAAAAATATTTTGCATGCTACAGTCCGCCGTACATATCGGCCTATATAGAAGCAAAAAAGGTTAAAAAAAAAACACGAGAAGAAGGTGTGTCTAACCAGTAAGAAATCAAATTTTTTAAAGAATAAAAAGTGGGCCTTCATCAGAATTCTATGGAACATTAAAGTATGGGTAGAGCATCATTTTATTATAAAATTCGTTTTTTTTCACTCCAACCTCATTGCCTTCGTGTATTTTCCCTTGTCCCAATAATTGTCAGAAATCTGCATCCGTGCGCTCAGAACTTCATGTTCATTTCGGTTCTTTCTGTCAGCCCCGGTGCCCTTCCACGGTCGTAGCCAAGAGGGCAGGCGCGGATCCAGCATTTTTCATGTAAGAAGGGTACGTCTGGAGACACCGGTTGAACCCTAAGGGGTGCCTTCAGCTGAAAATTTGTAGAGGGACGCACTTGAGGGTCTTCGAAAGGAGACTTTGGCTGAAAATTCAAGGAGGTGCACTCAATGATTTTAACGTGCACATTTTCATCTCGAGGGGCACTTTCAGCTGAGAAATTGGAAAGGGTGGCATTCAAGCCTAACTGGAAGGCTTTTCCTGGTAAGATGGGCGCCACCTTGACATGAGCGGACACATGTCACCTGTGCCCTCTGTATCCGTCTCTACAAGGGGATGAACGTCAGGGACGCTGCAGCTAGGAGAATAGGCTTAATGAGAAGTAGATGGTGTGGTTTTTGCTTGATGTATGAATATATATATATATAAAGAAAAAGTGTTTCTTCATATATGGCTAT
Organism: Imbricaverruca yamaguchii; assembly: GCA_034440575.1. Taxonomy (NCBI): domain Eukaryota; kingdom Metazoa; phylum Arthropoda; class Thecostraca; family Neoverrucidae; genus Imbricaverruca; species Imbricaverruca yamaguchii. Next base: position 936,347 of record JAOTOL010001660.1, read on the forward strand.
ATCATTTGAAAGTGGTGTCATGTTCACCACCTAGTCCGGCCCAGCACCACCCCTTTATATACACAACACATTGCGCAGCGCCTCCCAGCGCCGACGTTTTGCCCACATGCGACGCTATCGTCGGGAATTTTTTGAAAAGTCCAGTTGTCTGTCTCGTGTTGCCAAGAACACTTCCCTTTTGCCAATATACTGGAAGCGCGGCGATTTTTGCGGTCTGTCGCTTATATATATTTTTTTTACTTTAACGACCCCTAACTCGAAAAAGGCTCGGCCGATTTTCGCCTTTTCCCGCTTTAAACAACGCACCGGTCATTCATAAAAAAAAATAAAAATAAAAATAAAAATAAAATAAAATAAAACAAAAAAAGTAAAAAGTTCTTTAGTTTCTACAAGCTGAGTAAAGTTTCTAACACAATTGGTCCACTGGAAGTAAACGGAACTACATTGGGTGAGGATAGTGAGATGGTTGAGGAGCTGAGCAAGCAGTTCAAATCAGTGTTTACATTGGAAGATATGACCAATCTGCCGACCGTACACCATAGTTCAGATACATGGGATCTGACAAATGATGTTGATTTCATTGGTAGTGATGTTGTTTACAATCATATGAGGAAAATAAAGCCAAATAAGGCAGCAGGACCTGATGACATTTATGCTAGGGTGTTGCGGGAAACTGAAAAGGAACTGGCATTTCCACTTAGTATAATATTTTGTAGATCAGTTTCACATAATGAAATTCCAACCGATTGGAAAAGGGCAAATGTAGTTCCTATTTTCAAGAAAGGAGAAAGAGGGAAAGTTGAAAACTATAGGCCAATAAGTCTCACATCCCTAGTCTGCAAGGTACTCGAATCAATTATCAAGGATAGAATAGTTAGTTATCTGGAAGGTAGCAGATTGATTCAAGATACTCAACATGGATTTAGAAAAGGACGATCGTGTCTCACAAACCTCTTGGACTTTTTGAACTTCGCCACAGAACAATTTGATCAGGGAAATCAGGTTGATGTAGCATATCTTGACTTTAGTAAGGCCTTTGACAAGGTACCCCATAAACGGTTAATGATACAGCTTCAGTCCCATGGTATTGCAGGTAGCATCTTAAAATGGATAGAGTTGTGGCTTTCAGATAGACAGCAAAGAGTGATGCTAAATGGTACAAAGTCATCATGGCAAAATGTTCTTAGTGGAGTCCCCCAGGGGTCAGTACTAGGGCCATTACTGTTCATTATATTTGTAAATAACATTGAAAGTGGCCTAAGCAGTAAAGTTTTGAAATTTGCAGATGATTTGAAGGTCTTTAGGGCAATAACAGGTCAGGATGAGCATATCTCGCTGCAAAAGACTTAGACGAACTTGTGAAGTGGTCCGAAGAATGGCAAATGAAATTTAGCTTTGATAAGTGCAAAATCATGCATGTAGGTAAGCAGCATATGAAGGCTCCATACTTGATGGGTGGCCAAGTGCTATCAGTGACTCAACAGGAGAAGGATTTAGGTGTTATTCTAAACACAAAATTGGGGCATCAGAACAGACCAAGGAAGCCAGGAAGAAGGCACTGAGAATGCTCGGGGAAATAAATAGGAATGTATCATACAGAAGTGAGGAAGTGATCAGGAAGCTTTACTGTGCATACGTCAGGCCACATTTGGAATACTGCATCCAAGCTTGGTCTCCTAGCTATGAAAAAGATTGTTGGCTTTTAGAGAGAGTACAAAAGAGGGCTACAAAAATGGTTAATGGCATAAGCAACCTGGCATATGAGGAAAGATTGAAGAAATTGAATATGTTTTCACTTAGATATAGAAGGCTGAGAGGAGATCTCATCGAGGTCTTTAAATTTGTCAATGGTCTGGAGAGGGGATACCTTGGGGAAATGTTTGAATTTAACAGAAATGATGCAATTAGAGGTCATAAATTCAAAATTAAAATTAACCACAGCAGAACAAGGTTAAGGCAAACTTTCTTCACCAACAGGGTAGCGGAACACTGGAACCAGCTGCCAGAAAACATCGTCAGTAGCAGAACATTGAACATCTTTAAAAACAGCATAGACAATCATTATAAGAATAGAGGGCTTGCTTTTCAGTATTACAGGGAGGGCTGATTGGCAGATTTGGTGGGCAACTGGTTCAGTGTACAGAGTGCAACCAAGAAGGGCCCTTGTGGCTCAGAGTTGCACTGATCTTTTATGTCTTTATGTCTTTATGTCTTCTAAGCAGATACGCAAACAATGGCGTATATCGCCCGGTAAAATCTTGATTTATATACGAAAAACCGGAAGGTGGGCCGATTTCGCCCCCCCCCCCCCAGGGCGCGTGTTAATCCGCACCATCCAGGGGGGTCTTCAACCGCGTTCTTTGATATCTTGTTTCACATAGGTAAACGTCTTACCTATATAGGTACCTAAAGCGCCAACTCAGAACAATGGCCACAACTGAACCAAGGCAACCACCTGCCCTCATCGACCTTGAACGGCACAGCCACAAGACAGTGGGTTAAAGCAAAAGAAAAAAAAACAAGGCAGTGGGTGGCTGCAGCCAGCTACCTCTACTTCTGCAAGAACAGTCCTAGCTATCCAAATACTAAGAGGGAAAAGTTCACTGCTATCGCGTCTTCATTTCCGATCATTCTGTATATACGTCCAAAGGGAACTTCATTAACAATACCTACTAAAATTATATCAGTTTAGTTAATATTTCTACTAAACTCAGTTGGCGTCTTAGGAATAATATCTACTAAATTTCGAGGGTTTGTTGGCCTGGGTGAACTGTAAGTGCTACCAAATTTCATTTTCGGTCCCGTAGGAAGTAAAGTGGATCTGACGAGATACATATAACTTTATCATTAAATTTGTGTTCATGAAAGGTATCCAAGAACGAAATATTTGACCAGTGTGCAAAAGTATGTTTAAAATGTACGACAAAATAGGTAATTTTATTTAGTACGCCATAACTTTTAAAAAATTACTCTGGTGAAAGATGTCTCTACTTCATACACCTTTTTCCTTTATCACGATCCAAACGATATTTGCAAAGTCATTTTGGCGCATCAGGTAAAGAAAAGGTAGTGTGCTTCTACATGGACCGTTTATGTTGGTGCTGTTCTCCACGGTTCGGCATTTTCTCTCTATTCATTAGATCACTCTTTTACGGTGTGTGAATAATTGTAGACTGCATCGTTTGTTGCCACATTTGTTTGTCATTTGCAACCATTCTGATAATGCAAAACATGTTGGTAGGATAGATAGAACCAATTCGTCCAGCTATATATGTCAAATTCGTTCCCTTTGATCGACCGTATGTATAGGTTTATTGTGTATAAGGTTGTAAAGTGAAGTGCATTCAGGTCACCAAGTGTTTTGACTTAATTGGAGCCACTAGAACCCATCCAGGTTAAGTCTGTAAAGGGAAGATACCATAACCCTGACAAAAAGACCTCACCCTAACCAATACCACATCTTATCCAATGAATCCATCCACCAACACCCTACATCAGTGTAGGATTTCCATATTTTTTTCTTGGTAGTGGAGTACAAAATTTTTAGCTGGAGTACGAATTTTTCAGCTGGATTCCAAAAAATAGCTATGCACTTGCTTGTTTGCATAAACATCTTGGCAAACTGAGCCATGTAAAAAACTTTGCTGCACTAAAAAAATGAGTTGTCCATAACCAGGTAGTATTGCTTTAATGGGATTAAAAATAAATGTTAGCATTTCATGCTGTGTGTACCATACAAACATATATGTGCATATAGCTAACTGCTAAGTCAGCAACATGTCAGCAAGCTAAGTTATGAATAGGTGCAATTGTGCCAAGGAATGCAACCTAGTGGGAAATGCCCTCAGTAGCCAAAGTAATTTAAAAAATATATACATGTGATATCTGCAAAGTGTATAGATATTGCCTGAGTGTAGGTGGGTGATGTATTCTCAAAGTTCACAAACAAATATTTATGATAAATAGGCATGATGTGATGTGAATGCACCAATAACATTTATCCTGGCCGAGCTCAGGATGTATCGCACTCACTCATCTTGGGCGGATCACAACACACTGGGATCATCTTCCAACACACACTTCTGAAGGACTAGTCCCACAATTAATGAGCCAAGTTCACCCGTGATTAATTTGAATTATTGCTAACTTCCATTGTTGTCCAAAATCCCAAGCACCCCAAAATGCATTTCATGGCCTGGTCAACCTTTGAGCCATTCCGAGTTTCTGCGTACGATTCGCCACTGACGCATAATACACAGCTCTGCCTCAGACCCCAAAACTGGCTGGTTAAATTATTAGTGAAGGATGAAGTTATAAGCCAACTTCATGAGCAATGGTAGAGAAAATGGTAACAAAAGTATACTTAAACGTTGTCAACGAAGGTCACAAACGCACACCCGACACCACGAACCCGCGCTTAACATACCTGGCACACTATTGGATATGGATGGACTATTGTTTTGGAATATATGAGGGTTGAATAAAAATTATACTAAAACAATCCGTCTAAAATAGCTTTATTCTCACCACCAAGAACCAGTTATTTTGCATGGAAAAGCTAAACAAAATAATTGAAAACGATTCTTATGAATATCAAAAGTTCCTTTATGCACTAGCTTAGTTCATGTGTGGAATGTTTAGTTGAAGCAAGGATCGAGTTAGGAGTATCTAGAGCTACCTGTAAAACCGCCACACGGGCGGTTTTATTTTTCTTCTTAGATAGAGCTGGTCGGATTCGCTAACTCAGCCCGAGAAGTACAACTGTTCATGGGGCGGGGAACAGGGAATGGGTCGGAGTAAATTTCGGAACATGTATTACGGACCCTTCACTGACACAGATGAACCCAAAATGTGGTTATATTTCAAGGCGCATGTTTATCTTCGCACACATTTACAAAAAAATATGCGACAGTCATGCAAAAGTGCACAACTGACATTGGTTTCTTGGTGTTATTGCCTCGGAGAACTTGCTCCGGGGCGGATTTTCGGAAATTTTGATGTGATTTTCTTGCATTGAACGGGCTCATTGTGTCTAAAAAAGTTGTCCCTTTAACAAAACTACCTTCGATTGCGCATTTAAAGCATTTACTGGCGAAACCAGGCTTCAACTTTATACTCCGATTACACCAAGTACCCTGGTTTTTCCAACTAGAGATTTCTGGTGCTTCTTGGCGAGTACTACAGCGCAAGGCTATAGAACACCTCTAGGCTCCAGCGCAAGTTTCCCAAGAGCAATATGGAATAGATATTCATTAATCTAAGTATGTTATATATCAAATAAAATATTGATAAATATTGAACCAATATTGAATAAATATTGAATTAATTATTGACTTTATCGACACTAATATAGCGTTTTTCACATATAAAGCGCCAACGTTGTGCGTAGCCGGTTTTAGTAAGGTCCTTTACGAATTTTAGAGCAACACCGACGGCTCATGCTCCGTCGTATGTTTTATACTGCCTTTCAAGGATGTGTAGTGACGTTGGATGGTCAGGGCGCTGGGGTCGCGGAAACTGCTAGTTGTTGTCAGGTATGGACTTTTAGTGGTAGCACTCTACCAAGCAATGTTGTTCTTCGTTTTCCCTTCCGGAGTACAAAATATTTCATTTAGTCTAGTCACAATCCTGGAGTACAAAATGTATTGGTATGCATGACACCAACAAACTCCAGTTTTTCCAACATTGCCCTATCTTCATCAATACCTGTCTCCATTGCCCATCAAGCCATATTCAATTGATCCCATGTAGCACATGTGGCTAGAATGCCCCACCAATAATTTTCAGATTCATCCATGCTTAAAGAGGTATGTTGTTTGTTTATTGGTTGGTTCACAACACACTTTATGCACATTCATGGCTAATGGCACCACCAGTGTTGGATTTTCACTTCTCAGTCTTGGATTCGGAGTGTATAATTTTTTGGCTTGCCAAAGTATGGAGTGTATAATCTTGAGAGGCACTATGTTATGGGGTGTATGATTTCCCAGTTTGCCAAATTATGGGGTGTATGTATATACATTTTATATATAACGAAGTGTATAAATTTTGAAAAATGCAGTAATGTCTCCTGGAATGAAGAACAAAAACCCAGGGGCCTCGGTAGCCTAGATGGTGGAGCGTGGGACTGGAATCTCACGGCCGGCGGCATTTGCAGTCCACCCACGACCAATCGGTGTGATATAGGGTGGCGGCGCTATGCGACCTTGCGGTTGAATGCGTCGTAAAATAACCCGATAATTCTTCTTCCTCAAGAATAAAACGTCTTTAAGTAATTTGTTAGGTTCTTATCCTAGTGTCTCACAGACAACCAGATGGGGTCCACCACACATCGTCGTCTGAAGTCATCCACCACGTTACGTGAATGATTTATAAGGCAACTTCCTGAGCAATGGTAGAGAAAATGAACACAAAAGTACACTTAATCGATGTCAACCAAGTTTATATATCAATACCTGCCACTCCTAGCATAGGTACCAACACCGCATAACTAATACAAATTCACAACATACCTCGAGAGCAGGACGTTCGTGCACCGCTGGGTCTAAAATGGGAGGGTCTAAAATGTTACTTCGGGATATGGGTTTCGGAATATATAATGGTTGAAGGAAAGTTATACTAAAACAATCCGTCTAAAATCTTTTATTCTCTCCACCATGAAATTTTCTCTTTTTTTTCAAATGAGAAAGCTGAAAAAAAAAATATTGAAGTCAATCCTTATTAATATTAAATGTATTTCAATGCACTTTTTAGTTCATGTCTGGAATGTTTAGTAGAAGCAAGGAATGATTTGGAAGGATGAAAAGCGACTAGACGGGCGGGCAAATTGCTGCTGTAAAACAGACTATCGTCACGGACGAGCGGAAATTAGCGTTTCATTTCGCGCCATGATTGCTATGAAATACAAAAAAATAAAAATAAGTTAGAGAAAATTGCCAAGAGAATTACAGGCAACTTTTTTCTCAATTAATAATAATCAGGACTGTGGGAAGAAATTAATCATTGGATCAGAATGAGGCTTATAAGAGTGTAGAGAATTAGGTCAACACACGTAAATCTGAATTTGTCCGGAGTGGGGAAACCTCGCGGTCGGAGTGGCATGAATGCAACTATTCCCGCTTGTTGATGAAATTCAGAAACAATATAAGTCATGAAATCGAAAGAAGGTGAAATTTCTGGTTCTATGGGTCTTCATTTTGGAGCAAAGTGTTAGCAGGTTTTAGGAACGTTTTGGTACCATTCAGGCAATTTTAATGTGGAAAATCCTTCCGATATCCTTTATGTACATCGCTCCTGACTGCTTAATAATATAAATATGAACAGTTTTATCCATCCCAATTGATGCAGAACATATCATTATCCAAGGAACCAAGAAGAAATGCATTATCCATGGCTTTTCATGGCAATGGTTCAAATAGCTCCGGCCGGAGTGGGATATGGAGAGCGGTGAACTCATTGAATCCAAGAACGCGGTCGGGCTGGTGAAGGTGAATTCCTATATTTGGTTAGCAGAGCGTAGTGGTTTTTTTATTCAATGAAGGATTTTCTTTAAAGTTTTTTGCTGCCATCTGAAAGGAATTGACTGCGTGTTTGGCTCGAGGTATTAGAGGTTGTATTATCTGACTATGTAGGTACCTACCTACTTACCTATATCAAATATCTTCGCGGTAATTCGAGTTATTGATTTGGATAAACCAAAGCTGTAAGCTTGTGTTGTGTGACGGGAAATCTTCAGATAATACAAGGAGCAGGACATGATAATATTAATTGCTGCGATGTTTTGCCGACAAGCGTAGAAATGAACAAAACTGATTGCTTTGCTTTTGTCTGGAATTTTTTTTTTCACTTCAAAATTTTGTTTTCACTTTCACTTTAATTTTGAAGCATTAATGTTTTTCTTTCAAAATGGGGGCTGGGCCTCTTCAGTGCACATTGACTGCAGATATTATAGATATGCATGCATTCAAGCATTATTTGTGCTTTCATGAAATGTTCAGGAATTATTAGGTGCATCCTGTCCATATTCTCCATGGAATACCATTATACTCATTTCTGGTCTGACTTTCTGAATGGACAAATTTGCAATTTAAGGTGATTTGATTTCTTTAAATTTATTTTTCGTGCAATGATTATGAATATGTTCATAATGTAGGTACTTACATGATGTGACTGCACATTTTTTTGGCAAGTGCAGTTGGGTAGCAAAATGACACCAAAAAAGTGGCTCAGGTTTGGTTGGGAAATATACCATGAAATGTGATGTTATAAATGAAGAAAAAGCTGCAGCCTAACTGGATGCAAGAAAATCTTTTTTTAATAAAATTTTTATAAGCAATTAATTAAAAGTATTAAAATGAATTAAGAAATGAAAAGTAAATGGCCTATGCTAACTAAACAGCCTATGCTAGCCCGAGTGTTTTTTTAAATTCAAAAACTTTTATATTCCTGAATGATTCCGAAAGGAATTTGATGAATGGATAACTTACAAAAAAAATAATCTAGCATAATTTAGCCAAACCTAATACCTTTGTATGCTTCATGGAGGCAAACTGTGTGTAAAACATGTGTGGAAAAGTAATAGTGCCCATGACAATTCCTATGCTGTAGCAAAACATGGCTCATATCCACCAGTATTTTGGAGATTTGGAGGAAGTGCTACACTTTGTGGCTTACCAGTTGTGTGGATGCCACTATAGCTCTTGGTGTTCATCCATACATTCTTCTGAGCACATCTGGACTCTGTTCTGAGGTTTGTCCACAAATGGAGAACATACACATGAATGCACCGGTGGCTGTTTATTAATTCACCTGCACCTCACCATAAATCGCACATGCACAAATGGAATGTTATGGAATGATATGGAAGATGGAATGTTGTGAAATATGGAATGTTCAGTGGCATTAAGATCATATTCAGACTGCAGTGATCCATATTTTGCCATCCATTGACATATGTTGTACTTGTGCATGCTAGCAAACTGATATTCTTCCAATCTGGCTGGCATCTCATTTTCAGCTTTACTCCTGCCTCCTCTTGGAATGTGCCTACAGATGACTCGAAATAACAAATGTGTATTATCCTCAATTATACTGGAAACTTCATGTGGTAGGGGACCCAGTATGACTGAATTTTCCTCTCCACCCAAGTTATCACTATTGTATAATGACATCTAGCTGTCTTGCTAGTTAAGTATGTCTTCATCCAGCAATGCAAGGAGTGTATTTTTTCCGGAGTGTATAATTCTTTGGATTGCAAAAGTTCCAAAAAAGGGCCACTTTTCCAACGCTGGGCACCACCCACACTTTCACAGGTGGGCAGTGGGATTGGGAAATGTCCTGAGTGGAGCTAGAGTCAAACCCAGGACCTTTGGTACCCATAGCCTGACACCTTAACCACTCTGCCATCCCTGCCCCTAAAGAGGTCTGTGGTGCAAACCTAGGCTTAGCATGAATATCACCAAAACGACCACTACTCAAAACTGAAAAACTGCTTCTTAGACTCCAGTTTTTTTACTTCCTTGGTTAGCCATGAATGGTGTTTGACCCCATTCAATCTAATTTGCCTATTAGGAATGAACCTATCCTGACCTTGGAACAGTTAGTCTTTTTATTTTTCCAGATTTTGTAAGCATCTAAGCCAGGGTGGGAATTAAGGAACTTCTTAAGAGATTTCATCTCTTAAAACATTTTTGCACTCCGGATTCATACTGGATAGAATGGGCTCCACATGTACTCTGACACAAACATACAGAAGGATCAAAAATACCACTGAAAACTAATACAGGATTGAAGAAAATATCCACCAAACATGTTATTCTACTTATGGTTACCAAATAACTACACTTTTCGTACCATCAATCACACAGACAGCAACTGAACACACACACCATACAAAACCACAACCAGCGGAAATGCCAACGACAATGCACCAAACTTCGCTCCTGTGCACTGAATATAATGGCCTCAGGTCGCTACAAATTCAGCTGGTGCGTCTCCAGAAACCTGCTTTCGAGCCACCCTATAGTGGGAAAAACTGACAGTTTTAAGAGTCGCTTTCGGAGTGCAGCCGAGGTCGCCGATGAGAATTTGCTGTGTTAGCATTTTCTGTTATAAAAACTGTCCTTCAACCAATCAATGCAAGGTATTCTTAAATGACGTCATAACCATTAGCAACTTTGAACACATGTTTTGAACACTTAACCATGTCATGCTGCAAACACAAGACCTTGACCGATCCTTTGCGCACCGCCGTCAATTCCGACTGCATGTGAGGTAGTGGTGTGGGTCCGTATCGTGCAGGGAATTGGCTGTGTATATAGGTAGGTGTGCGCTCTGAGCTGAGGGTGAAGCGTGAATTATTTGTGTTTTTCATTTTGCCTAGCATTATGCTGAGACCGACAGTGAAAGGAAGGTGCATTGCTCCTATGAGATTTGAGAGACAAAGCTGAGCTGATCACAACTCCCTGTCTTGTGGGAGTTGTGATCAGCTTGTGTGTGCTTGTATCTTGTGTCTTGTGGGAGTTGTGATCACAAATCCATTGCTCACTTCTTTGTTTCTATGCTTTGATGTGACCAAAAATTATGTGTATTATGCCTATTATGTAGACACTGACTAGGTACATATGCTTTTCTCCTTGGTTACCGGCACATAGATTCCATGCATGAAAAATAATATGTCCATGAAAATGTACTCAGGAAGAAATCTGTTTGCACACTGACTCCAAACCCAGAAAGCAAGTTTCCCACCCTGATCTAAGCCCATGAATAACTCTTCCCAATGAATTTAATTCAGGAAGTTCCTGAACTCATTGCAATTCCCTTTAGCAAAATTTGGAACATATGTTTTATTGGTTCCTACACCTTTAACATATATTGTAAATGTATAGTGTTGTGGTTACTATTTCAAAAGTTCTCTCTATGTTCACATTCTGCACCAAATTTTCCTAATCTGTAAGCACCAAATCTAACATTTCACTTCCAATTGTAGGTTCATGTGCCATCCACACAACATCCAACACATGTGCCAACACAATCCATGAAACCTCATCCTGGCTTGTTTATCCATCTAGTTTTTGCTCCCATCCCTGTCATGCTGAAGACTCAGCAATACAATTATATCAAACACTCCTACTTATCTCTTTTTTCATCAACCTGTTGTGGTTTTATTCTGGTCTGATGGCCTATAGAATGCCCCAATCCTGAATCTTAGTCCATTCTTCAGAATGGTGGTAGCACATATGCATGCAGTTCCACAATTTTTTCCTCACACTTCTACCATTTTTTTTAATAAACAGAACAAGCTATTCCTTTCCTTGCTTGCAATGCTTCTCTCTTTACCATGTAGAACATCCATGTGTGTAGAAAATCCAGGCCAGGCTTTCACTTCTGGTACCATGTACATTTTTTTTTTAAATAAATAAATTTGATCCGAGTTGTTGCTGGGGTGGCTTGAGGAACCAGGGTTCTATTGCTAAGCAGAGCTTGTTGTGTGAACCCTGGCCCCACCACCCGATCCATGAGCTCCAGTTCAACGGCAGAATTTGACCGAAAGTTTAACGTGCCGCCAATGCGCCGACACAGCCGCCCGGTGGCTCGTCCCCGGCCTCATCGGGCCAGCTGCCAACTGACACTCCCGGCCGGGGGCTAAATGCGAGCGCGCGAAGCGACTCGAACCCTGTGTTGCCAATACAGGGGAGACCGGTGCAGGCCAGCGCTCTAACCAACTGAGCTACCAGGGCGGCAAGTATTACAAGTACTTAGTTCTCAAGTTCCCTGGCTCATAAGTACTACTGCATTCCTTCAAGAAGAGTGAATATCTTACCTGGTGTAGCATAACCTAACTTAGCATAATCTAACTTTTTGGAGCAATACAGCCATCACATGATCCTGCCATCTGTCAGCAAGTAAATAAACTCTGGTGCAGTTGGGCATTAACTCTGTCATCTAGCAGTATAATTCAGAACTACTTTTACCACTTCTTAAATGGGGCACTTGTTAGTTCTTGCTGTCCCTGATATTTTAGTAGTTTTAGAAGTTATCTAGCAACTGTTAGCACTTATGAAACCAAATCTGGCATATGTTAGCACACTATGTTAGTATATCAGAGCTTATCACAGATTGGCAGCAAAATATCACATTTGATGCTCATGCTATTTGATGAAAGTTTTTCATGGTTACAGAAGAATTGGTCATTAATTTGCCAAAATTATACAATTTTACTATATATCAAATGGCTTAGCACAAAATGACTGGTGCATGAATTGAATTACACCTTTTGTGGAGAATGAAGCTTTCTGTCTGCATATTCTTGATTCTACTATATATTTCCATAGTTTTCAACCAAAAAATTGTTTTTCCCATGATCTCAAGATGTACCAAATCCCTTGAAAGCGTTGTGACCGGCCACTCTAGCCGCTCATTTTGATGTTTTCTGCTACCTAAATGGAGGCTTTCTCAGCCTTTAGTCTTGCTCAATATGAACTGCAGTCATTATTTGTGATGTGGTGTGCATGGCCACTAACAGGACCTTGTGAATATATGACACATGAGCCTTAATTTACTTTTTGTTCAATATTGCCATCAGGTGAAAACTTTCGGGAGCATTTTATAAATGTTTTCAAGACTTGTCAGATGTTCGTTTTACCTTTTTTGACCATAATAGCTTTTCAAGATCTGTGACCCATACCCTGATCATGATGAGGATGGTGTGGCAGCCTACATCTGTATGGGTTAACTAGTCTGTATAGAGATAACTAAAATATATCAAAGATGGACAACAATATTAGATGCGATGTGAACGTAAAATCGAATTGATGATTTACTACAGTGCTGGAGTGGTTTACACATGATGCCACCTTACTTGCAGGTCCTGTAAACACAAAAAAGGACCATGTCCCGTGGAAGTAGTGCAGGCTTTGATCGTCATATAACTATATTTTCTCCTGAGGGCAGACTCTACCAAGTAGGTAAGTACCTTGTAATGGATATTACATATGCATTGCTTTCTCAAATTGTTTGTGGTGTTAAATAGGATCATTTTATTTCTGCTGGTTTTGCTTTTTTAATGGTTGTCAGCTGAATATGTCCATCACAACAGCATTAAGTCAGTGCAGGACCTGAAAAGGTGTAGAATGGTATTGTGTGATGTAATCCGACGAGTATGTTCCTGTTTCTGTTGTTTTAGTACCTTTCTGTTGTGAGTGTTTTTATTCTCTGTCAACATGCTGATCCATAGTTTGGATTGAACATCACTGGCATAATGAACTGAGTTGTATTTTATGCTGTATGGTTGGTGTGTCTATTCCTGTACAATGACTTGGTTGTGAGGAAGCATCGACGACAAATGGCTGGTGCAGTCAGGCGTGGGATGCAAGCCTTTCCAAGTCTCATCATTGTACAAACCTTGTATGCTTCACAAATGCATATGACGTTTTCCTAGCTACTCTCATTATGATCCCAAGAGAAGGAACATCACATATCATCTTGTTTCTGCAACTTCCCTTTGCCCCTTCCCAATGTACATACAGAAACTACATGGCAGTATCCACAAACCTGGTATGTACATTACAGTGATGTGTCCAATTCATGGTCCCTGAAAGTCACTGGTGTGGCTCCTGCTCTAATGTATCTGGGTTTATTTTTCAGAGTATGCTTTCAAGGCCATCAACCAAGGTGGCCTCACATCCATTGCTCTGAAAGGACAGGACACAGCTGTGGCCGTGACACAGAAGAAAGTGCCAGTAAGATACAAATAAATCTGATGCAGTACCTGTGTGTTCAATGTCACATGCCATTAGTCAATTTGAGTGGAATTGTGTCCCATTACTTAGATGTAGCCTACCACACGTATTAGGCACACATGTATTATGTGCTGCGAATAGCGAGTTGATATCCCACGCTACGTCAAATCGGCGACGTCCTTGATTTTGCGGTTGACATTTCGTCAATTTGAAGGCGATCGACACAGCTAGAGATGATAGACACGCATAGGTTCACATATGGCACAATAGTCTCCATGATGCACTGAATCGTTGTTCATTGTTTGCTGCCTGCTGAACCCATGGAGAGGCAGGATGCTCGTGATATGATGGTCACATCAAAGCCACCAGTGTGCAATCGAACCATGCACTACGGGCAGGTAAGGAGTGTATGACCAGCGCAGTCCATGCGCACCTAAGCCAAAATAACCGACCAAGGACAGATAAGGTCTGTAATCTTTCACCTTGTTCATTATGGGGCGGCGGTAGTTCAATCCGTACGGTATTGTACTATTGATCGCAAGGTTGTGGGCTCGAATCCCGCAGCCGGTGAGATTACCAGGTCCATCCGCGACCAATCGACGCGAGAGGTTGGCGATGCTACATAGCGTACCAGGGGACGAGTGGTCTAGGGGTAATTTGCTCGTGTCGCAATCAAAAGGGCGTGGGTTCGAGTCTCACCTGTCGCTACTCTTTGCCCGCGACCAATAGGCGTGAGAGATTGGCGACGCTACATGACTCAACGGTCGACGTGTCGTAAAATCAATAACCAACCAACCATCATAGCGTACCAGTTGAATGCATCGTAAAAAAGCCAAGGTTCTTGTTCAAAACAATGTTCAGTATTTGTGACTGCGGATGCTTTCTCCGGAAAATGTCAGCAGCGGGAATTGATCGCAGAAATTGATCGTGTACGATGAAGACGCAACACGAAATCATTCATGACAGTATTCACTCTAGCGGGCAATACGTATAATGTAAAATGTGGTATATTGATGCAAAATATGGATATATAAATGCAAGATATAGATGCCCTTGTAGTGTCGTATGTGCACTATTGCCCCTCAGTGTTTGCCAGCGTCACTTCCACTCAACTGATTCCAATACAGCTCGTAATTAATTGTGCGGTCCGATTGCTAACCGGAAAACAGAAATACTACTGCTCCTGCGCTGGACGCAAACGGCTGAAGCTGCCGACTGCCAGACTGCCAACCGGCCAGCCTGTTGCGCTGACCTGTGTCAGCTCATGCTGCTTCACGAAATCGCTGGGCCACCAGCTCCACTCCGTGTTGTGTATTTAGAAGCATTAGGATTGTTAGTAGCTTCTTTGAAACTGTGACTGACAAGGGCAAGTAATAGCTACTTGCGAAGTCGGTTGCGCCGGCTTCGATAATACACAGCAATGCACCAGGTTGTAAGCAAACAGGCGATGGTGTGAATATCCAGAATATTTATGACGTTACACGGAATTAGCCTCTGGACATTGAAAGGCCCTTCAAAAGACTGTGAATCCCACGATGAGTTTCCATAAAGCAGCCTTCAGCCTAGCATGAACTCTATGCACAGAATTCGTGGTTCGATGAAAACTAGTGTATCAACTGTTCCGTACCCGCCACGAATGTGATCTGAGTTCACCTGCCCCTGCTTTTGAATCGTCGTGCTGAATACTTCTTTCTCAAACGGTGACTGGAATATGACGCATGCTCCTTACTAGACACACACCTGAACTGCCACTTACGCGTGTGTGGTTTCTTTTCAGGACAAGCTTTTCGACGCCAGCACCATCACGCACATGTTCAAAATCACCAAGCGTATTGGCTGTGTCATGACGGGGATGACGGCCGACTCCCGTGCCATGGTGGGCTTCACTGTGTATGCCGGGCATCTCGCAGCGAGACCAGCCTGTAGTGTGTGTCCTTGATACATGGGACGTGTGCATCCCTAGCATTATTGGTGCAGACACCTTGGACAGTTTGGTAATGGAGTGTCGAGAGCCACCGCAGTCCAAAGTTGTCCAAAGGAGAAATGTATGTCTAAGCGACATATTCGTCCCCTTATACTTACTCAAGCCCACCAAATTGCGCCAAGAACTCAGACAAGTGTGTAATCATCGTAGGTGTTCAAATTTACCAGTGTGACACCGTGGCCTGATAGAAGCGTCACGCAGTACACAGTACACCAGTGTGACACCATGGCCTGACAGAAGCGTCACGCAGTACACCAGTGTGACACCAAATGGCCCGACAGAAGTGTCACGCAGTACACAGTACACCAGTGTGACACCAAATGGCCCGACAGAAGTGTCACGCAGTACACAGTACACCAGTGTGACACCAAATGGCCGACAGAAGCGTCACGCAGTACACAGTACACCAGTGTGACACCAAATGGTGACCAGTCACTTCTCAAGACTGGGTAGTGGGAAAGGGACTCGTATTAGGGTGTATGATGAGAATAGTGGGAGCTGATTCTAATTGTTATTCAAACATTTTACGGTACTTTATCGATCACGTTGGCTATGCGACAATAGGTAATTTTATTCAACATGAAATAAAAACCGACATGAGACGCATTGCTGCAGACACTAAGATTGCTTTGAGCGTTGTTGCGCGGGAAAATTAAGCGAGGAGTTACTCACCCCACTTTGCTGCAAATATAACCGGAAGCGAAAGCTCCCACTATTCAGCCATGCTTTCTTGGTGCGTACACCGACCGGTACCTTCGCCAGCCGGTCACAAGAAAGCCTATTCCTGCACTGTTGGCCAGTGAGTGGGGGGGGGGGGGCGATCCCAACCACACCATGTACCCGGATGTTCAGGGGCGTGCACACCCGAAAGTGCACACTCCGACTGTGGTTCGTGACGTGACGTGCCGTGCGCGCGCGCAGGTGCAGCGGGCGCGGATCGAGGCGGCCAACTGGCGCTACAAGTACGGCCACGACATCCCCGTCGACATGCTCTGCAAGCGGATGGCCGACATCTCGCAGGTGTACACGCAGAACGCCGAGCTGCGTCCGCTGGGCTGCTGTGAGTGCGCCGCTAGCGGCACGCGCCGGTCCGGCCCTGCACGCCGCGGGCGGTCGGCAGCCGGTGGGGTGTGCAGCGTGTCGTGATGTTCAGCGTGCGGGGAGGGGCAGCGGTAGTGCTGACCGGCGCTAGTCTGCGATTTCTTTGAACGACGGCGATGATGGTGGATTATTGTTGCTGTCGTTGCTATCATGAGGATCATAACCAGTCTGGTGATGATGGTAACGACTACGTTGATCATCAGTATGATGGTAGCGCTGAACGCGATGATGATACGATTTGTGATTGCGGTTGCAAGGACAATTATCACGCGCCCTGGGGGGGGGGGGCGAAATCCGCCCAGCCATCCGGTTTTTCGTAGATAACTCCAGACTTTACCGGCCGATATACGCAATTTTTGGATATCTGCTTATAAATGACCGGCGTATTGTTTACAGTAAGACTAATGAAAATCGGCCGAAATTTTTTCGAGTTAGTGGTCTCTAACGTAAATTTTTTATCAGCGCCAGACCACAAATATCGGCGCTGATGCGCTTCCCGTATATTGGCAAAAAGGAAGCGTTCTTGGCAAAACTAGCGACTTGTTTGGTGTACATTGTTATGCTATATTGTTTCAAAGTCATGCCAAGTCACCGAGGTCAAGTCAGGTCAAATTTATGACAGGTTAACCCACGCCCTGGAGGGGGGATGGCGAAATCCGCCCACCCCTCCGATTTTTCGTACATAACTCCATATTGTACCGACCGATATACGCCTTTTTTGCGTACCTACTTGGAAATGATCGGCGCATTGTATAAAGTAAGAAAAATGAAAATCGGCCGATAACTTTTCAAGTTAGGGGCCAAAAAACAATTCGCAGCGCCAGACCACAAAATCGGCGCTGATGCGCTTCCCGTATATTGGGTCTGTAAAAATGCAAATGACTGTCATACGATTGTTGTCACTTTACATGTTACTCCCTACACATCTCGAAATCTACTGTTTGTCCTTGTGTGCCTAAGCGTGCCATACTTTATTCATATATTTCACTCCTTTCTTTGCGAAGCCGATTGTGCCGTCGGGTGGGCAGCCCGGTTCCGGTAACTGGAGCAGGTAATGGACTGTTGTGTTCCTATATAGGTGACCTGAGGTCAAATAGCGGTTCTGGCATCTGTATTGCATCATTAGTAATGTCCAAAGCATCATTAATGCCAATTTTGGAGCATTTAAACACAATAACAGCGAACCATAACATTGACAAGCCAATCCACGCAAAACCAGAAAATTTGCTATTTTAACCTCATTTGACCCTGAAGGTATTGACCTAAGGTCATGAAACTTGCACACAATAGAGTTCATTATCGTGCCGATCCACCCTGCGAATTTCGTTGCTCTAGCCTCAGTAGGAGCCGAGACCTTAAGGGGCGGAATCCGCCCCCCCCCCCTCCAGTGCGCGTAATTTTCCGAGGCCCTCCAGCGCGCGTGTTATGGCGATAATAACACCAATTATGTCGGTCATGGCATGATTGAAAATGGCGGTGCTGACCTTAGCTCCTTGAACTTACATAATCAATCCGGGACAATAATATAAAGGTGACCTTTCATCTAATATCGAAGTTGGAATAATGTTGGCAAGAAATATTATAGTTCAGTGTGATTAGGCTATCTTGCACGGTATGTCATCACTAGCACATCTCAAGCGTGCAGAGTTCATCTTCAATTCCAGGAACTCACTTCTTGGGTAGCCTTGCCTGACACCCGATCCGAGAAGCCAGAATATGCAATATTTGTCAGCCTGCTAACATATAATGTGGCTCCAACACATTTCACTGCCATGTGCATGATTACACCATCACAACAAAAACAACGGTGCAACATGGTTTTCAGAGCCGTCTTCCTCTCAGTAATACATATTTATTCGTATGTTATTCGGTCGGCATGGGCCTTCGTCTTTTGCAAAATGACACAATCTGACATGAACTATTAGCTGTGTGTGAACTATCATATGGACATAATGAACTATCATAACGGCGTATTAGCTGTCTGCCGTAGAAACTACGCCAGTGTCCATTAAACTGTAGTCGCACAGGCTGCTTATTCTCCTCTGTAGGTGCCACTACACAACCTGCAAGCTTAATCATACAGCAGCGTAGTATTTTGGCAATATTTTGTCTAACTTCGAGGTGATCATATTGTATGTTATCTTTATACCTCACCATGCTCCTTGCAGCCGCGCTCAAGGACATGAGAGCACTAACACCTTGATGACCGTGAGGGACGAGTAGGGGTAAGTTGCCCGTCTCACAATCGAAAGAGTGTGGGATCGAGTCTCACCTGTCGCTACTCTTCGCCCGCGACCAATCGGCGTGAGAGATTGGCGACGCTGCATGACTCAAAGGTCGACGTGTCGCAAAACCAATAACCACCCGAAAGTACACCACTTTGATGATCGTAACCAGCACGATCGTCGCCAGGTATGACGCTGGTGGCGTACGACGACGAGCTGGGGCCGTGCGTGTACAAGGCCGATCCTGCCGGCTACTACTGTGGCTTCAGGGCGTGCAGCGTCGGAGTCAAGCAGACCGAGGCCAATGCGTTCCTCGAAAAGAAGCTCAAGAAGAAGACCGACTTCGGGCACACCGAAGCCATCCACGTAAGCAGTCTTCCGCGCCTGCCGTACAATACCGTCGCTGTATGACCGAAGCAGTCGATGCGCCCCTAAGCCCAAACCCCCCGTACAAGACCACCCAACAGTCGGGGTCACCACGGGGTCTCCAGATTGATCCTGAGGTACTGTCACGGCTCCCCTGAAGATCATCATGATAGTCGATCCGAGCTGCTGCCGAGTTTTCCTCGGATCTTCTCAGTGGGATATCTCATGATGAGGACGGGGGACGGGATCGAGTTCATCTTCCCATTGCACACGGTGCCCGTATAGCTTCAAGCCAAGGTGCCAGCCTACAGTGCCAGATGTAGTTTCCAAAAGTGACGCACGTCGTGTCTCTTGTGTCCAATCAGTTGTCGTGAACTTGCCGGTATTCCTCGCTTCAAGTATTATGGTCCTTATTTAAAGCCGAACTTGTGACCGCAACCAATTGCGATCACCAGACCTGTTATGAACCCCCTCATCAAGCAGTTGAGGCCCCCTTGGGCCCAAATTGCTCGATTACCGAGCCTCAACACTCCTCAGAGCTCTGGTATGCCAAGTATGTGCAACGAATGTTGTATACTTGTGGAATGCTACAGCAAGATCTTTGGAGGGTGCACGTAAAAATCCCGTAAAAATTATTAATCTAAAATAACTTAATGATCCACTGCATTCCAGCTGACTATAACAAAAGTATGCATGATAACATGTTATTTGAGACCACGCAATTTCAACTTGAGATGTTCTATCCCTGGGATTATTTTTTCCCCATAGTTCCATTTATCCTTCCATATTGACATACAACCCTTAGTATTTCCTCCTTAGCTGTTCATATAGTTCCGAAACTGGTAAGTTGTGTACAAACCCGTCAGGTACCATTTTGTTTCAAGCAACAAAGTGGCCTGTACTTGACATCGCTTGATATCCTTATCGCTTATCGCTTATCGCTTGGTATCGTTCCTTATCGCTTGATAAGGAAAAGTTAACTCAATGTTGGTGCCAAACTAATCGGGTTCGTGGGTAACTTGACTGGCAGTCTATTATGGATGCGCAAACCCTGACTGTGCATGAGCATTTCACTATTTCTTACCTTGGTATCCATTGTTTTGAAGCCACACCGACACTCGATGCAATTTATTGTGGGCGATGGCATAGGGCAAATGCAATATATGTGTTAGCCTGAGTATTACACCAGTGGTTATCAACGTGAGTTAAATCCTTTGAGATGTCGTTATTGCGGCCGTATTGGTGCGAAGGCATGTGAAGAGTATGGCGTTGAAATGCGTGCTGCGTGCCCTGTTTTGTGGGCAAAGAACACTAAGACATGTTGCTAATGAGTGAAATGGACCGAAAAAGTGCACGTAAAACGATGCCCCGATCAGAGAGGAGCTCCGCTCACTGGAAGATTGATTGTGTTTCAGCTGGCCATCACAGCGCTGTCCAGTGTACTGTCGGCCGACTTCAAGCCGTCAGAGATCGAGGTCGCCGTCATCTCCAAGGAACACCCGGAGTTCAGGTGACAAGAACGCAGCCATGCGCCAGCTATTTCACCACTGCATCCCTTATCACAAAATATGTCACAACCCCTTCAACGTCAAACCACCACAAAAAATACCATAGAAGTGTTCGATTTGCCTTCTTCAGTACCTGGTGCCGCATTACAAACTGGATTGACAAAAGGTGCGAGTACCAGTCAGCTTATAAACTGCTTTCCACCCTACGACTTCTATCTGCATGGATGAATGAGATAGTGAAAAGAAGCAAGCTCCTTTCGCTGAGGAAGTAAAAGTGTTAACCCGCGCCGTCTTTCCGGTCAGATCCTCCCACCCCGTCTCGGGGGGGGCGGTTGAAGATCCCCCTCTAAAGTCCAAACTAAGCGTCGCACGAAAACGAAAGAGGCGTCATCGGAAAGCGCTCGACGAGTAGGGTCCGGATCCACCCTTCAAAACAATTCCCCCCAAACGTGACGTCACCAGGGGGCTAGATTTTCAAGACTTCATGGCTTACATTATGTTTTTGACTCTGAGGAGTTAATTTTGGATGATATATGAGAGAAAAAAAAATTATTTGGAATGAGAAAAGGACAGCGAAATCGACCAGGGCTATAATTTTTTGTTGGCCCCTAAATATACAATTTTTTGTATTTCAAAATTGAATTTTCATTCTTCTTTAATTTTCCTTTTCCAATTGGTAGAGCAGACCGAGAAACGTTATTGGAAGTCAACTTGCCCGAATAAAAATGCTTACTTTAGCCAGAATCCTGTATTTGAACTGCAATTTAGCAAATATGCAAAACTTGCATGTAGTCAAAAACGAAAAGGAATCCACTCGTACGTTTTGTTGCATCCGTAAAGATAAGCAAGCGCTGAAAGTTTCATTAAAATATCTGTGTCCGTTAAAGCGTGACGACTGGTTGAACTTTTTTGGAGGTGACCTCATTTGACCTTCACTAACTCGTTGACCCTAAATGACCTGACCTAAAAATTTTGAATCGGCATGTCAAATTTATGTGGGAAGAGGTATGCAAAATTTGGGCGCGCTCCCGCGCGCCGTTCGTCCACTGTCCGCCAAAAACCTAAGGGTGGCGGTTAAAGACCCCCGAGAGGGGACGGGTTAACGTTATGTGGCCGATACAGAAGTTGCTACTCATTGCTGGTTTCTGCCTCTCCTCTCTGTCTCTGTCTCTGTCTGTGTCTATGTCTCCATATCCGTATATATATATATATATATATATATATATATTTGTGTGTCTATCCATCTAACTATATATATATATATATATATATATATATATATATATATATATATATATATATATATATATATATATATATATTTGTGTGTCTATCCATCTAACTATATATTCATCTATATATATATATAACCTAACCTAACCTAACCTAACCTGTCTGTCTGTCTATCTTTATATCTATCTATTTATATGTCCGTCTGTCTGTTTGCCACTGTTCCCATATGCGCTATCATTTCGTTCCAAATACCGTCTCTTGACATACGATTCCCTTTTTCTCGTGTATCGTTTATTGACCACCAACAGGCAATGCACCGTTATAGGTGACTTTGTGACACAGACCTTGGCGCGTCTTGGCTAGTGGCTGTCGCCAATGTGCTCCTGGCCGACAGTGTCGATACCCGTACGAGTTTGTTTAACCCATAGCAGCCCTGTATGTGCCGGTATCGGTCGTGCGTGTACTAGGTAACTTTGTGTTTGTCTTGGCTTCGATTTCGCCGCGCAGTTCCTTACCCCACTCGGATCTTCTCTACCCGCCTATTTGCCACTGTCGCTGACGTGACCTTTGTGCCGCAGGACACTGACAGAGCCCGAGATCGACACCCACCTGACGGCCATCGCACAGAACGACTGAGCAGCACGTTCGTTCCCGTCTGTACTCGATAATCGGCTAATACACTGTTTGGTTCTCTTCTAGCTATGTCTGTATGTGGGTGAACACGAACAGGGAAGAAAGAACACATTGATTCGCGGTTTTCCGGACTTCCGGGAAATGGAGATGATATTTCACGTATTTGTTGATTCCTTGTGTATTTTATTTCCGTAGGGGGACAGGCAGCCTGGTGGATAGCTAGTTTGTCTCATACCCAAAGATTTCAAGTCCAAACCTCGGTACTTCAACTTTCAGGCAGCCATGCGGAGGAAGTGTCGAAGCGGCATGCATCGTTGAAACATTCAACGATGTCATACCATGTTATACACTGACTCATTCAGTGCTATGATCCCATTCATACACTTCCTCCTCTTCGGCAATAACGCCACGGAAGGGCTTGCTCTTCGTCAGAGCATGTCACGGTGTCGATGGGGTTAAAATGGACTGCCTCTTATGGTCATTGCACTCAGGCACTGTATAACGCAAAGGTTATTATTACATACCGTACGATTAACACCAGCCGTGCTATGAACACATGCTATTAAACGAGGGTTTCGCAAAGGCCGTATACGAGCCGTGCTTTCTGACGTTGGATAATTCAAGTTAAATCACGATTCGTTCGTTTTGTCTTTAAAAAAAGTTGACGTGACGTAGGCGACCGTGCATATGTGCATGGGCATTGCATGCTTTATTGCATATAGGATGATATTGATAAAAGTCGATCGTGATGAAACTTGCAGTTTCGACGAGCTCGACCTTAGATGCAGTGAACAAATGTCAGTTCGATATGCTTGAGATAAGATGAAAAGCTCAAGAAAATAATTAGCATTGCATCAATTTGAAGGACTTGAGTAGGGCACTTGGAGTCGCCAAGTAAATCAACTGTTCGAGCGAGAATGTAATGCATGTAGGTCAAACGTCGAAGAGAAGTGAGTCACATAATTTCCGTACCGCCAGTGATGTACATAATTTATCCCACTTCATTATCAAATACGAAATTGGAATAATACGTCTAGCTCACTTGAATGAACTTTTTCCCTTGATGAACAAACTTTCAATTCTATGTTTTGTGTTACTCTACAAAAATCAAATAAACGTCCTTAATACGCTTGTCAAAGTGGATGTCTGCTTGGTGTGGGCTAAAATTAGTTAATCCCATGCCAGGCAGTACGATTACTCCTGGGTCGCATACGTTTGCAAAACTTGTTGGACAGAATTTGCTAATCGCACGGTTGGTGTTTATCGAACGGTACACTAACTTTGTATTATATTGCCTGGGTGCAGTGACTTGTAGAACCACTCAATTTGCTATATCGACTACTGCACTGGCGGTTGAATCGTAGTAAAAATAGCTCGCGTGAAAGTTTCCATAGGATGCAATTATTAAATTGCTCGTGACTTGGCGCAATCTATTTTAACCACTCGTATGACTCGAGGTTAAAATAAATAATTCCACTGGCTTGATTTAATATATGTTATTCCACGCGCACAGGGCGGTTCACATACAGTCACGTGCCTTCGTAAAACATTGATTTAACAGTGTGTTAAACGGACGGTGTTAATTATACGGTGCAGTGACCTTTATATTACACCGTACCTCCACGCAATGACATTTAAAGACTGTCCAGATGTCCAAGTTTCTGGTCACTCCACACAACTACACTGGCGGTTAAACCAGAATACACATAACATGTATGTGAAAGCTGGCATGGGGCACCATTATTAAATCAATCCTGACTGGAACATTTCATGTCAACCACGAGCTATAGGTGAGTCGTTTAAATTAATTAAATTATTCATGGATTGATATATAGCAAGCTACATATAGCTTTCCTGATGTTTATGTACCGCGGGTGGTATTTTTTTTGCGCACACCGCAGCTCACCATTAGGATGAAAGGCCAAACGTCAGTTGACAGGCGTCATACAGATATTGATACAGATATGTCGATCATTTGACAGATACATATGCCGGTTTATTCAATTGAAATGCACAAATTTGAACTTTTCATGCCGTCAAAATGTCATTGCGTGTTAAATGGCCTATGCTGGTCTGCAGAATAGCAGAATGGAAAAATGTCATTTTACACTATCGCTTGGCATCCCCCGGTAAAGCCCTTCAGCATATTACGTATGTTATTATATTTCTGCGACATCTCATTCATTCCTCCAAGTACTGTTGGTATATTTCATGACTTTAAAGTATAGACTTCAAGCAGTACAACGCTAGAACGCTTTTGTATGCCATTGAAGTTGGGCATGCGACGATATGAGAGCATATTACTCTGCCACCGCAAAACAACACTGCACTCTATCTGCTAGATGCTCAGCTTAACCACTGAGCTACCGACACCCTGTCAATAAATCGCAATTAAGCACGATGCACCAGATGGAAATACTAGCATTATTTTTTGACAATAGTATACTTCACGAACATCAAACCTATCATCCCTATTCGCTACACCGTTTGCGACCGAACTTCGTCCAGACTTTCTAGCTCACTGTGTTGCGCTGGTGGTGGTAGATTGGAGCTTAGGGGCGCGACGAGCTGACTGTGTTGCTGAAGTCCGAAATCCATAGCGATCAATTGTTTCTGGTCGACAGTCAGCGGTGGCTTGCTCACTGAACTGCCAATGTTGTTTGTCAGACTGAGACATCGGAGGCAGGAACAGCGTCGACCCATGCCTCTCACGTCATAGCTGCGGAGAAAATGGTGTACGTGACGACCGCAAACGCGAACTCCTGTCCTTGGACACTGGCCAGTGGTCAGCCTGGTAGACTGTCACGTGAAGCGTGACAGTGGAGCGGCGCAGTATTCCCTGCCAATAATTGCTGTGAAGCGGCACAGCCTAACTTCCTGGTAGCTCGCCATGTTGAGGGCATATTGTAGCATAATTCGGTAGCCGACTGCACCGTCGGCTCATCAATGGTCAGGCAATCACATACCCTCTCCGGATTTTCACAGGCGCCTTCGCCTGGTCTTGTTCCTTCTCACCGGCAACCCTTTCCGGACCAGATCACACCGATTTCAAAGGCCTCAACTCAGGCCAAGTTTATTTGTACAAATGACACGATACAGCGATGTGATGTGTGTAAAGAATGCTCCAGAGGTACGAGATGGTCGTCCAACCACTACTTCCCCTGGGCGGTAGCCAGTGGGTTGCGCAGCACCAGTATCACTGAGTCGCCACGCAGGAACATTTTCGAGATGTAACGGTCCTTATTCACCGGCTTGGCCTGAAACACAAGCATCAGTCAGTTCCGATAGTCGGGCTTACCGGAAGTACACCGCTGTTGCACGTCCACTTAGTCCAGATTCTGTCCAATAGCATGTTGATAGCCTCGTGCGCGATGTCCAGCCCCCGTTCGCTTCGCACGAGATGCAGACTATTACACACAAAGAGATAACTAGTGTGTTTACAGCGCAACTATTCCTGGAAACAATTGTGGACAACAACAACAGTTATGGAAACAAAAACAAATGCAACATGAATTGGGTAGTATACATAGCAATGCTGTGCTGCATGCTGCTGAAATCGGCACAGGATATCCTCCATCTGAATACTGAACCAGCTACAACTCAAGTTTAAAATGTAATGCGATGTTTAACCCTATATTCAGTGATACCGACACTAGAAGGGCCCAAATGAAAGCCAGATAGGCCTTCGCAATCAATGCAGCACACGGTTCAAAAGATCAAGTTGTGCAACGGCGGTGCCCTTCATTCGAAATGCTACAGTATTGCGACTCGATTGTGGAGTGCGCTCTGGAACGCCACCGTCACGCCGTCCAAACCTAGCACAGCACGAGAAACTTCACGACACTGCAGCCATAATTTTAGATGACTTCGCCTTCATTGAGTCAATTCGACTAACCGACCGGAGTATAATCTGGTGACACTGAGTGCTCAGCAGACACCACGCCACTCACACTACCAGCATGGGCACCTGAACTGCGTCCTAGGTGACTGGCACGGGGTGTCCTTATTGTTCCTTACGTCACCAGCATGAGCGTCTACAATGCTCCTTACGTCAGAAACATGTGGCGCCTGAACTGCTTCTCACGTTACTAGCATGGGGTCCTTCACTGCTTCTTACACCAGCATGGGGAGCCGACACCGCTTCTTACGTCACTAACATGGGACGCCTACACCGCGTCCTACTTCACCAACATTGGGCGCCTACACTGCTTCTTACGTCAGCAACGCACTGCTTTCTAGTCGTACGGTCTACACTGCTTCTTAGGTAGCTAGCATGGGGCGCCTACACTGCGCCTTATGTGACACCAGCACGGTGGTGGTGGTGGTTATTGGTTTTACGACATATCGACCGTTGAGTCACACAGCGTTGCCAATCTCTCACGCCGATCGGTCACTGGCGAAGAGTAGCGACAGGTTAGGCTCGAACCCACAATCTTTCGATTGCGAGACGGGCAACTTACCCCTAGTCTGATCCCTTGACACCAGCATGGGGTGACACACAGTTGCTGAGGGGGTCGATATAGTTGCTGGGGGTAGCTGATGGCTGGACCGCAGCTCCGACAGGGTACGACACGTCCACACAGCATACATGCTCCAGCCAACGGCAGAGGCACGACAGTCGCCGCCGGGGCGACTACTCACAGGTCACTGATCCCCCACCACCACGCGCACACACACACAAGCAAACAGACGGGATACAGCAAATCTGAACACAATCGGCAGCCGTGCGATCCGGTGTGACCCAGGGACCGACGACCCAGGCTCTACCGGTAGCACAGGCCAAAGTCCGGTGTGATAATTTAGCATGATGGCAGGTGGACAGACAGAAGATGGCTGCAAGGCCAGTGAGCTTCCGAGGCTCCCAAGGGTAGGAAGGGAAACTACAAAGGTTCCGCATTCTTGTCACATCATATGTGCGACGTATTATATGCTGGCAACAGGCTAGCAATGGCAGGTGGGGACGATGTTGAGCAGAGCTGGCAGCTAAAAATCAAACCAACAAACAAAAAATGCGAGCATGGTAGGTGGAAAAGTCTTCGAGAAGGCTTCTAGAAAAAAACCTCAGTTGACACAAGCGAAAACACACTGAGCAGCACGGAACAACAGCAAAAGCAAATGAGCACGTCTTGCCCGTCACACTGATCTGTGTCGTTCCGGTGATTAGCACGATTTCCGACAGCATATATCGGTATTGGCGCAAAAAGAGCTTGCCTTTTTCTTGCCCTTTCCGGTTTTGGGCAGCTCGGTCCACATTTCCTTGACGTTTTCAAGTACCATGTTGCAATGACGATCGAACGCCTTGACACGCGCTAGCAGCTTCTTATTGTTGCGGCAGTTGATGAGAACCTGTGTGGCAGTGGCACAATCAGAGATAGGCGCCACCCACCAATGACGTCAATGAATGGCTTAGGGGCGCTTCGACTGCTTCTGTCATACAGCCCCCATTCATTTCAAACTGAAATGGAGAGAAATGTATCTTCACCATACCATTATCAGTTATACAGCACAATTTTTGCCATGAGTTTAGCGTGTTCATATAGCGGGCACGGATGTCCGGCCTGCTCCCCTGACTGCCTGGCCAGTTACAAACTGACAATTCCAGTCAGAGGAGCTAGTAGCGAGTGCGTTAAGTGACTAGTCCGTTGTGCAAAGATAGACAGACCTTTGCAGCCAAGCGCTCTATCCAAGGAGTTAAGCAGGTGGCTTACACTCAATGATTTTACATTCACTGCTCGATAGTTGTACCTAGGTAAAGTCACGCAACTTACTGCATTTACCTGGTTCAACAATGGTTATAATTGAACAAAACCACGTAATGGTAGCTTACTAACTGGCATGATATCATGCACCATTGTCAACTTCCAGCTACTAACCTGAGTGTTGTTCTTGACTGATTGGGTAAGAACCGACAGTGGACCAGTATTGAACTCCTCTTCCTCCATCTTGGCCAACTCCTCCGGGTTCATCTCAGACCTGGGCTTCGGCGCACTGCCAGACACATGGTGTAAATTATTGTCTCAACAGCCAATTACATCAATATCATTAGCTTTACAACACTGCCTGACAATGCCACACAGTCAACAAAATGTGTGACTATCGCATAACATGGTATCAAACAACAATGATGTAATTATTTTCCAGTCACATTTGCAAAAGAAGAATGAAATACCATGCACATCATGTAACACATAAGGATGTCATATGTTGCTCACCTACATGTTCACTTAATAATAAGCCAAAATATAAGCTCCTACATACAATCATAGGAGTTCACAAAAGCTCTGAGAACGCTTTTGCACAGGCCTGCAAACTTTTAGACGATTAGAGGGCTAGTCACCTGTTTAAGACGAAGTACAGCCACCAAGAACAGTCAACTGTTTATGTGACACCACAAACATAATACTAGAGTTCCCAAGTCACTCAGTGCTGAAGCAAACCTTAGTGATGCTCAAGCACCACCTGTTCAGAGTCCCAGGATTGACTTTGCACAAGACATTAAAGTGGATTTCCTTTGAGGGATTGATTTAATGTCCCAGGATTTACTTTTGCACAAGACATTAAATAGTTTTCCTTTGAGGAAAACTATTCCTCAAAGGGCAAGCAGAGTAGAATGTCTTAGCAAAATCCGATGAAAACTAAGAATGTGTTCCAAGAAATATAAGAATTTCAAAGCTAATCATATGAACAATGCTTTTTATTTCAAAAAAAGTATTCTACAGAACAGACGGAAGTTCAGAAAAAAGTAACTGGTGGTAAGAGTGGACAACTATTCCCTCCTGAGTCAACTTTGATCGAGGTTTGGAAATTGAATCCCATTACACCTGTTCACACTAAAACCGCCTTCATATAATTTGTTATATGCTTGATTAAGAAGGTAGGTACTTCTGGGTTCTTCAAATGATGCACCTGTCTGCTTGATCATAGTGTCATCAACATTTCATGATGGTTGGTCACATGTTGACTCAGTAATCCTACCAGTTGCAGGATTTGCACCTATGATCACATGACCATGAGTCCAAATTCTCACAAACTGAGCTACAAATTCCCTTGATTGGAAATGCATGTTTGTGCGTGTTGCCCATACTTGGGCATTTCCATCTTCATATTGCAACATGTATTTTCACAACCTGGACAAACCTTAAGATCATTTACATGGTAGTCATATGTGGCTGAAAATGCTAATCAATTGGCAGAACATCTTACATGAAAAATTGTACATTGCTATGTTGATAGTAGATGGCTTAATGTCTGGTGGCTATATATTGAGTATTATGCATCCATTTGTGAGATTATATCAGTTATTCTGGTTCACTAGCACTTTACTTTGGGTATGGCATTTCAATGTGCATTGTAAGAACACATAGCACAGCATGAAGATGTGAAACTAATTTCTGGCACAATTGTACACTTTCCAGTTGGTGAGCAAAATAATACAAAACAATGGGGCATTAAGTGGGTATATGGTGAAGAACATTATACAACATTATTACATAAAGACATAAAGACATAAAAGATTAGTGCAACTCTGAGCCACAAGGGCCCTTCTTGGTTGCACTCTGTACACTGAACCAGTTGCCCACCAAATCTGCCAATCAGCCCTCCCTGTAATACTGAAAAGCAAGCCCTCTATTCTTATAATGATTGTCTATGCTGTTTTTAAAGATGTTCAATGTGCTGCTACTGACGATGTTTTCTGGCAGCTGGTTCCAGTGTTCCACTACCCTGTTGGTGAGGAAAGTTTGCCTTAACCTTGTTCTGCTGTGGTTAATTTGAATTTTGAATTTATGACCTCTAATTGCATCATTTCTGTTAAATTCAAACATTTCCCCAAGGTATCCCCTCTCCAGACCATTGACAAATTTAAAGACCTCGATGAGATCTCCTCTCAGCCTTCTATATCTAAGTGAAAACATATTCAATTTCTTCAATCTTTCCTCATATGCCAGGTTGCTTATGCCATTAACCATTTTTGTAGCCCTCTTTTGTACTCTCTCTAAAAGCCAACAATCTTTTTCATAGCTAGGAGACCAAGCTTGGATGCAGTATTCCAAATGTGGCCTGACGTATGCACAGTAAAGCTTCCTGATCACTTCCTCACTTCTGTATGATACATTCCTATTTATTGCCCCGAGCATTCTCAGTGCCTTCTTCCTGGCTTCCTTGGTCTGTTCTGATGCCCCCAATTTTGTGTTTAGAATAACACCTAAATCCTTCTCCTGTTGAGTCACTGATAGCACTTGGCCACCCATCAAGTATGGAGCCTTCATATGCTGCTTACCTAAATGCATGATTTTGCACTTATCAAAGTTAAATTTCATTTGCCATTCTTCGGACCACTTCACAAGTTTGTCTAAGTCTTCTTGCAGCGAGATATGCTCATCCTGACCTGTTATTGCCCTAAAGACCTTCAAATCATCTGCAAATTTCAAAACTTTACTGCTTAGGCCACTTTCAATGTTATTTACAAATATAATGAACAGTAATGGCCCTAGTACTGACCCCTGGGGGACTCCACTAAGAACATTTTGCCATGATGACTTTGTACCATTTAGCATCACTCTTTGCTGTCTATCTGAAAGCCACAACTCTATCCATTTTAAGATGCTACCTGCAATACCATGGGACTGAAGCTGTATCATTAACCGTTTATGGGGTACCTTGTCAAAGGCCTTACTAAAGTCAAGATATGCTACATCAACCTGATTTCCCTGATCAAATTGTTCTGTGGCGAAGTTAAAAAAGTACAAGAGGTTTGTGAGACACGATCGTCCTTTTCTAAACCCATGTTGAGTATTTTGAATCAATCTGCTATCTTCCAGATAACTAACTATTCTATCCTTGATAATTGATTTGAGTACCTTGCATACTAGGGATGTGAGACTTATTGGCCTATAGTTTTCAACTTTCCCTCTTTCTCCTTTCTTGAAAATAGGAACTTCATTTGCCCTTTTCCAATCGGTTGGAATTTCATTATGTGAAACTGATCTACAAAATATTATACTAAGTGGAAATGCCAGTTCCTTTTCAGTTTCCCGCAACACCCTAGCATAAATTTCATCAGGTCCTGCTGCCTTATTTTGCTTTATTTTCCTGATATGATTGTAAACAACATCACTATCAATGAAATCAACATCATTTGTCAGATCCCATGTCACTGAACTATGGTGTATGGTTGGCAGATTGGTCATATCTTCCAATGTAAACACTGATTTGAACTGCTTGCTCAGCTCCTCAACCATCTCACTATCCTCACCCAATGTAGTCCCGTTTACTTCCAGTGGACCAATTGTGCTAGAAACTTTACTCAGCTTGTAGAAACTAAAGAACTTTTTACTGTCCCCATTACAGTTTCTAGCTAAACCCAGTTCTTTTGCTCGCTTTGCTGCTCTGGTTTTTTTCTTCACAGTGTCTCTAGCTTTTCGATACGCCTTTAGATTAACGACATTTGAGGCTTCTTTAAAAACTCTAAATGCAGTTTTCTTAGCCTTAATTGCTTTTATCACGTCTGGTGTAAGCCATGCTGGCTTTCCTACCCTTCTTTTGCGTCTTTGCTTTTGGGGGACATGTCTAATCTGAGTTTCCTTCAAGTAAGATTTGAACTTTTCCCACATTTCACAGGCATTTAAATTGGAGAATTCTTCTTCCCATCTGATGGCATTTAAAGCCTCTCTCATGCCGTTAAAGTCTGCTCTGTTGAAATTTGGAACCTTTACCAAATTATCCTTGATAATTTCCCCTACATGTGCCTTGAATCCAACTATGTTATGGTCACTTTTTCCCAGAGTTTCGCCGACAGTCAAGTCTTGAACCAAGTCACTTAAATCCGAGAATACAAGGTCCAAGAATGAACCATGCCTGGTAGGTTCCGATACAAACTGGTGTAAGAACAGGTCCTCTTCAAGGCATTTCCTAAACATTTTGCATGATGGGGTGCCAACACCAGCATATTCATTACCTTTTAGATTAAAGTCACCGAGAATAAGGCACTTCCTCTTAAAGTTTCTACTGATTTCCTCACAAATCACCTTGTCAAGCTCCAGTTGCTGAGAATGTGGCAGGGTTCCTGATCGGTAGAAAGCTCCTATCCTAAGAGTATTGCTGTTGCCTTTTCCCACAGTGACATCAAGCCAAATGGACTCCACAGACACATTTTTATCCCCACCTGCTACTTTTTGAGAACTGAATAAGCTATTCATATAGAGCATTACACCACCCCCTTTCATTGCTGGACCCCTATTGCACGAAAACATATTGTATCCCTGGATCTCATAGTCCTGTAAGTTATCTCCAAAATACCCTTCACTGACCCATGCCTCCGTAATGCAAACAAAATCCGGTTCCTCCTCAGCAACATAACACTTGAACTCATCAAATTTGGAACGGATACTCTGAGCATTAAACATCATACACTTAACGAATGCTCCATAACCACCTTTGGCTTTTTCATATTGAGTTCTTTTATCACTAGATGAACTATAACTCTGTCCCCTTGAGTTGCTGCTGTCCCTATTTGCAGACTTTGAGGTTCTATTGCCTTGCCTGACACTATTGGAATATTCCTGAGTTGGCAAAGCAATTTCATCCCTCCCCACCCCATTTCCTAGTTTCCCTGAAGGACATGCTCGTATACTTTGCCTAACACATGGACCCCCTTCTCAGAAAAGTGCAGGCCATCCCTCTGATAGAGTATATGTGCTAAAATGAGATTCAGCTAAAGCAAGCATTTTTTTAGAGCAAGTTGACTCCAAGCAATGTGTTTCAGTCTGCTTTGCCCATTAGGAAAGTTAACACTAGATAAAATTGAAAACTCAACTTTGAGAATACAAAAGCACAATTTTGACTGGCAAGCATTTTATGACCATAGTCAATTTCACCTCCCTTTTCTTATTCTTTTGGGTGTTCTCTGGCCCTACTCATTGAGCACTTTCTGATGACACCTCTTTCACTTTTGTGTGAGCCTTAGCTTGGACATTAGGTGGGGGGAGGGTGTATCAATGACAAAGACGGTGTGTGGATATGACTGGAAAGACAGGGAGGGCTAAGTTAGTTTTTAAATTACCAAAAAAAATTAAATACCTTTGTCAGCATGATTAAGATGATGTGACCATCCATTTCCCCTACAAATGCCTCCACTGTTCAGTTAGCAAGCAAAATAACACCAAATAGGGCTTCTAGTTAGGTAATAAAAATTGCAAGTGTCATGAAAAATATAACATAGCATAGCATTGCCTAACACAAGCTCCCTTTTGAGAAGACTCCAAAGAAGAAAAATGTGAAAACTTGTTTTCATTTGTTTCAAAAGCTAAAAACCTGACCAACCTAACTTAACCTAACCTAACCTAGCCTGCTTTTGAACACAACAATATAAATACTTCCCTTGAAAAGAATATTGAAACAACACAATGTTACAAATACTATCTGACTTAAACTAAACTGCACAAACTGCTTTGTTTCCTTTATATTTATACAGGATACAGGAAAGATTGAAGAAATTGTTTTATACAGGAAGGATATATATACCTTTACATATATTGATATAGCTTTATATATACCTTTATATACCTTAACTAACTACATACATTTATATATTATACCTTTATAAAGGAAAGATTGAAGAAATTAAATGTTTTTGCTTAGATACAGAAGGCTGAGCAGAGATCTCATTGAAGTCTTTAAATTTGTTCATGGTCTGGAGAAGGGATATCATAGGGAAATGTTTTAATTTAACAAAAATGATGCAATTATAGGTCAGCAATTCAAAATTAAAGTTCACCACAGTAGGATGAAGTTCAGACAGTCTTTCTTCATAAACAGTAGAACACTGGAACCAGCTGCCAGGAACCACTATCTGCAGCAGCACATTCAACATCTTTAAGAAGAGCATA
Source organism: Imbricaverruca yamaguchii (assembly GCA_034440575.1). Taxonomy (NCBI): domain Eukaryota; kingdom Metazoa; phylum Arthropoda; class Thecostraca; family Neoverrucidae; genus Imbricaverruca; species Imbricaverruca yamaguchii. The sequence continues at coordinate 971,021 of JAOTOL010001660.1, forward strand.
AACAATCATTATAAGAATAGAGGGCTTGCTTTTCAGTATTCCAGGGAGGGCTGATCAATGGATTTGATGGGCAAGTGGTTGAGTGTACAGAGTGCAACCTTGTGGCTCATAGTTGCACCAATTTTGTATGTCTTTATATAAAGTGTGCATTGGGCACAAACCTGCATTCATTTCAATGTCACCAAAAGGGCAAGTTGAAAAAGGGTAACAGCATACTCACGCCATGTTTGAAGGGATAGCTTGCAGTAGCAATTATTAGAACAAAGAATTATTATAAATCTTTGCTGTACCTCGGCCCCCAGGAATGTATAAATCAAAACTTTAGTTCAGATTTATTGGTAGCCTGCAAAGAAAAGCAACTTCAGGTTAATTTGCAGCCACTCCTACAAATACAAAGGCATTGCAAACACACAAGTTTGAAACGAGCATGTTGCAAAGCGCTAATGATAACTCATGAACGCTGGTCCATTGCACAAAATTGATAACATGACCGACAACACGAAACTAAAACAATCGAATCACGCATTTCATACCGCGGAGACCGCAAGCACCGACAACAGTCCGCCGCAATAAAGCATACACCCGGCAGAGTAAGTACGCTAAATTATATTAAACAGGAGACGCCGAAGTACCTACCTACTCCTCTTCCTCACAGACAACGTTGTAGGCAAACTTGGTGTCCATCAAGCTGGGCATCTATGAATAGAGGAGGAATCTCATCGGACCCCTACAAAGTTAGTTTGGTAGCGCAGCCGCATTGGGTTTAAAGGTTTCCATTCACTATTGGTTTACATGCATTTTTTGCCGAATTATCTACAGCATCTTGCAGATTTCATGCCAATAAGGAGCATTTTGAAGCATAACGATTGACAAACCATTTTTTAGCTTCGGAAAAGTGCATCCTAAATAACACAGTAACAATTTTCCTGCTTAACAACACGCTGTTTCCGGCGGGCTGACATGCAGCACCTCCAAAATAGAGACCTATCTGAATATTGGTAGGCTTCCTCTACCGTCAACTTTACATACTCAAATTGTCACCCTTGTTTAAGAACAGGAGAAAGGACAGCCAGGGGGTTTCCTGCCATTTGCTCCTACTCCTCCTTGCTAACTGCGATTTTAACGTGATCTGTCTCGTTACACTGCTTCTACTCGTTGTACTGTGGGATGCAGGTTTCGCTCAACATAAAAATGTAAATGCAGATGCAGTTAAAATATGATGGCTTTATTTTAAAACTATTAGTCGTTTTTTGTAGAGAAGATGCTTCATTCTTTCAGACGAACTCAATTTTGCTGCGTTTTTTGTTTCGATATTTAATTACAGAGATGCCGTGTGGAAAAGCAAAAGTTTGGCTTGACTGATTACGGAATAGCTCAATTATCCAACCAATGTGACGTCACAGATTGCCAAACAATATTTGGGGACTCTACATTGAACAAGCCATCAATATACCTGGGAGCTATAATTTGTGATGAGTGTGTGTCGCGTCGGATGTGAGATGATTCTGTGCATTATATAATAATACGGGTGTTTCATCGGTGTTTATTGAACTTCTCAGGTAATCATGTCAGTGTTGTTTTATGATGCCATTGATACATTCTTCGATGATCGAACATAATGCTGTACATACCTTTGAATTTCTTGTTCTCCAACGTAAGGTTTATGAATGCTCAACACGATGTGATCACTTCTCTATTTCCTGTGCAAATGCCTGCTTTTCAGTTGGGAGGCGAAATAACAATGAAAAAATGGCTTGAAGACGAGTAATACTGCATAAAATATTATGCTCAAAATATATATATATCTATTTTTTATAAAAAAAATTAACCCAACCTGACCTCATTTAATATTCCATGTAAAATGCAAATTCTTCTTCAAATTGAAAATTTCCAAACAATTTTTCTGAAATATTTTCGATCCCAAAAACCTGAAGCCACATCACTGGAATCGTTTTTGAAAGAAAAAGGTAAAATGTGTAGGGAACATTTTCATATTTTGAAGAAAAAAATGTTATCTACATTGTAACAAAAGCCTAGCTGAGACTACCTTAGCCAGACATAACACATTTGTGTGCTTCATGAAGGAGTGAAGTGTGGAAGTTTGCCTGATGTGCCCTAAAGCCCAACAAACTAACACAGTGTGGAAGTGTGAAAGTGTGGGTCTCCACTTAAATTTATGTGTTCCAGGGCACTGGCTAAGGATAATACTTGATTAATTAATTAATTCCATTGGGCACAGGACCTGAAGATAAAATTTGGTTTCCTACAAGGTGCTCATGAGTATTTGTGAGCCAATTTCAATAAATACCCATGTGCATTTTCAAAAAGTGCCAGTGCATACATGTTAATCTGTATCACAGAATTGCTCAGAAAAATGATCCAACACTTGAGATCTGCTCAAATCACTATCTTTAATGGCTTACCATTCTTGTTTTTGCAATCTGGTGCCATAATCCAGGCCCTCTCCATAATCTGGCCATTTGACATTCTTTGTGCAACCTATTGTACTGACTCAAGGAAAACTCCAAGATATATCTAGCATAAGTGATGCACAGGGTTTTCATCAATTCAGCAGAATACAAGGTGAACTTATGTTAGTTGCTGGCTTGACTTCTGGCTTTGTGTACAATACCAGCAGTGCATTGGTGGAAATGCATGTTTGTATCTATCATAATACCTAAATCAGTAACATCTCCTCAAATTTGTGCATCATGCACCATGGGCATGAGGTGAGGGCTAATGTTTGGCAAAGTCACTGATGCTACCTGGTGGTCAGTACAAACTATGTCAGTGTGTGTTCAGTGTTCTGACCATTGTCCAAGCCATTATCTCAACTGTCCCTTCCATCCGATCCATGGGATCTGGTCTGTCCTGCATCTGTGCTGTGTGTATGTTCAGTCTCTTCCATCAGATCCATGGGATGTGTCCTGGCTGGCATCTGTGCCATTATCTTGCCCATCTCTTCCATCTGGCCATTACCACCAGCTGACATGAGCCCTGTTTCAGACAGACCGCCAGGCAGTAGATGGGACACTGACCAGTGCACCTCTGGCCTCACACATGTTCAGGTGAGTGGTGCATTGGTATTGCATCTGGTGCCCAAAAAAATTCAGCCAGGTCCTCCACCTTCTCCAACAAATCAAGCTTAGATCTGAAAAGCAATCCATTCTCCAAAAAGTTCAGAAGAGGTTCCAAAACATTGCACAAAACCAAGAAAATGTGTATCTGAGCCCTGAAGCATCACCCCCATTCCATGGATTTATGTCAGGTCTGAATATTGATTTGGTGTGACCTCTGGCTATCTCATTGGCCAAAATGCAAATTGCAGGTACAATTTGCCCATGATCACACTTCCCTAATATTTTTTTCTTGCATTTCATTCTAGCATATATAGATTGGAAGTTAGTCAAGAGGTCACAGTATGCTTTCAACTCCTAGATTGGAGAAGGTGAATTTCTCTCAGCCTGCCCGATGATGGAAGGGTATTTGGGACCATACAGCATGTCTAGATAATTGACATGCACATATATTCATCACTTTAAGGTTATGGCTAAAAAGAGTGTCCTAAGTGATGAGACTTCAGACATTGTGACACTTCTTGGTGAACAGCATGCAAGAAATACTGGTATGTATATTGAAACTTCTATATTTGAAAGCCAGGCCACTAAGATGGAATGTTCTAGGCTATTGCTATGACATGAAGACATAGCTACATAAAATATTAGTGCAACTATGAGCCACAAGGGCCCTTCTTGGTTGCACTCTGTACACTCAACCATTTGCCCACCAAATCCATCAATCAGCCCTCCCTGGAATACTGAAAAGCAAGCCCTCTATTCTTATGATGATTGTCTGTACTGTTTTTACTATGCTGTCTATGCTATGCTTAAACAGGTCTGCTGTAAACTTGATACCATTCTCATAGTGATGACAGAAATAATGATTGTTAAGCTCTTTTAATGCAATTATTGTACCATAGGAATTTGGTGCTTGCTGATATCTGTAATTGTTCAATTGTGCTTTCATTTTGCATGCTGCATCAATGACATGCATAAGATGTGGCATATCTGTGATTGAAAATGCATGATTATCAGCACTCGTTCGCGATATGTCCTGAATTTGAAATGGGCTAATCTACCTTCAAATGTGCATTTCCAAATTGTAACTTCACTTTCGCCTATCATTCACTTTGACCCCATCAATTGCAGGGTTCTCATGCATCTGACCACGTCCACTGCTTTAAGGCCATCCTCCTTTGTTGAATGGCATGAGACATCTTTCCTCACTTTGGGTGGTGTATTTTGCATATAAACTTTGAAATCCCTCCATCTGTTCATTCGGTGACGTCATTTTGCAGTCCCATAACAGCCGCGACATACGTGGATTGTGATACCATCAAATATGTACGGAGTGCTACTCAGCCCTTCAAGCTCAAGTCACTTCCTTTACATAAATTCATTGCAGCTCTCATCCGTCGATGGGCGCTAAATTACCAAACCTGGTCGATGCGCCCTAAAACTTAAATAACCAACCAATCTCATCCGCCCCAGTGTTGGTCTAATATTCTCCCAATACATGCTACTTCAGTAGAAAACTAGATACCCAGAGATGAGGAAATATTATTAGATAATGATACCGGTTAGATACATTAAGTAGTGACATTTTGCGCCCATTCTCCAACATTGACTATCATCCAATTTTTACAGCTCTTCCCATCACAAACTAGCCAAACATACAGAAAGCAAATATATATTGATTTTACCAGAATATATATGCAAAATAATGTATTTGCTTCACATCGGGAACATATAATCAGGGATGATATTGACGACGCCACTGAATAATTTGTGAAAGTGATACCTAACTCGACATCGTAGGTTATTTCCCCAAAATAATCTACATGATCAGACGAGCTATGAGCTATTTCCCACTTGAAATAAAGTACAAAGGAGCTTGGGTACGAGTAGTCAAAGGGTAAGTTGCTCGTCTCACAATCGAAAGGTTGTGGGTTCGAGTCTCACCTGTCGCTACTTTTCGCCCGTGACCAATTGGCGTGAAAGATTGGCGACGATACATGACTCAACGGTCGATGTGTCGTGAAACCAATAAAAAACTAACCACAAAGGAGCGTGACACCGTTGACAGGTGCAAAAATGGAACCAACACAACATGGCTGGAGTAAATGGAAAGTTCAACGTGACCTAGTAACATGCCTCCATACATCGTCAAAAGAGACGCATATTCATAACTAGGTCAGGAAATCAACAGAATGGAAGCAAAATTTTCAGAAAAATAGCATCAAGCTGTGGAGGGAATCTTCGGAAGAGCAAAACATTAGATAATTCCTTTATTGGGTGGCTCAGACGAAGTCACAATTATAACTAATTATATCTAATTATATTTAACCTCGATAACCACTTCTCCATATGCCAAAACACACTCCCCTCTCTGATACAGCACGCCTCTTCTCTGTCACAGCGCACCTCCCTCCCTGTCAAAACACCTCCCTCTGCCACGGCACGCCTCCCCTCTGCCACGGCACGCCTCCTCTCTGCCACGGCACGCCTCCCCTCTGCCACGGCACGCCTCCCCTCTGCCACGGCACGCCTCCCCTCTGCCACGGCACGCCTCCCCTCTGTCACGGCACGCCTCCCCTCTGCCACGGCACGCCTCCCCTCTGCCACGGCACGCCTCCCCTCTGCCACGGCACGCCTCCCCTCTGCCACGGCACGCCTCCCTTCTGTCACAGCACACCTCCCCTCTGCCACGGCACGCCTCCCTTCTGTCACAGCACACCTCCCCTCTGCCACGGCACGCCTCCCTTCTGTCACGGCACACCTCCCCTCTGCCACGGCACGCCTCCCCTCTGCCACGGCACGCCTATCTGCCACGGCACGCCTCCCTCTCTGTCACAGCTCACCTTTCTCTGCCACGGCACGCCTCCCTTCTGCCACGGCACGCCTCCCCTCTGCCACGGCACGCCTCCCCTCTGCCACGGCACGCCTCTCTCTGCCACGGCACACCTCCCTCTCTGTCACAGCACGCCTCCCTTCTGCCACGGCACGCCTCCTCCTCTGCCACGGCACGCCTCCCCTCTGCCACGGCACGCCTCCCCTCTGCCACGGCACGCCTCCCCTCTGCCACGGCACGCCTCCCTTCTGTCACAGCACACCTCCCCTCTGCCACGGCACACCTCCCTTCTGTCACAGCACACCTCCCTCTGCCACGGCACGCCTCCCTTCTGTCACGGCACACCTCCCCTCTGCCACGGCACGCCTCCCTTCTGTCACAGCACACCTCCCCTCTGCCACGGCACGCCTCCCTTCTGTCACGGCACACCTCCCCTCTGCCACGGCACGCCTCCCCTCTGCCACGGCACGCCTCCCCTCTGCCACGGCACGCCTCTCTCTGCCACGGCACGCCTCCCTCTCTGTCACAGCACACCTTCCTCTGCCACGGCACGCCTCCCTTCTGCCACGGCACGCCTCCCCTCTGCCACGGCACGCCTCCCCTCTGCCACGGCACGCCTCTCTCTGCCACGGCACACCTCCCTCTCTGTCACAGCACGCCTCCCTTCTGCCACGGCACGCCTCCTCTCTGTCACGGCACGCCTCCCCTCTGCTACGGCACACCTCCCTCTCTGTCACAGCACACCTTCCTCTGCCACAGCACGCCTCCCTTCTGTCACGGCATGCCTCCCTCTCTGTCACAGCACGCCTTCCTCTGCCACGGCACGACACGCCTCCCTTCTGCCACGGCACGCTTTCGTCCGCGGTTAGTACAATGTTATCGTGCTCGCCTCGCCTGCCGCGTCACGGCAGGGGGAGGGGCGCGTATTCGGCACGTGCTGCCGCAACGCCCGCCGCCAGTGAGCGGGTCGCTGTCGCTGTGGTGTGTGGGGGTGTAGTGGCTCTGGTGGATGGTGGTCTCGACAGTGCTCCCCGAAGACACTGCTGCGGCTGTCCGGTGGACCTCTGTCGCTGCGTGGCGCGTGGCCAGTCGTCTTGTATGGGTAGCGGCCCTGTCAGCGTTGGAGAACTGCTGGAGGCGAATGTGACGTGGTGTGGTGACGGAATCTGGCCGAACAAGATGCTCGTGTGACCGTGATTTAGTCAGATGCTTGTGTCATACGGAAAGTCCGTGTGACTCTTGATTTTGATCGCGAGGTCGTGGGTTCGAACCCCACAGCCGGTGGGATTTCCAGTTCGTGACCCATCCGTGTGAGCTGTTGGTGACACCGTCTGGGCAAGCACTTGAGCTCGTCGGGAGATAGTCCAAGGTGTGACAACTGGCTAGGCCTGGGATGTGAACGCACTGCCCCCGTCACGGCAGCGACTTCAATCCCACAACGGCTACTACGTGCTGGATGTGGCCAACTCTGCACCGGTTTGCCCGTCGACTCGACCGAGGAGCTTCTGGTCATTGCTGCGGAAATCGGTGACCATTGGCTGCGAAAGTTGCTGCACTAGATTATCGCGCCAGTCCCGGTGCGCGAAATCCGCCGCCAGCCAGCTAGTGCGATCGGCATTGTTTCCCACGTGAGTGCTGCCCGAGTGAAAGTAAATATCATTCGTCGTGCCGCGTTGCTCCATGAAGGTGGTCGCGTTTGGTGGTGTTGGGGCGCTCGGAGGGGGCTTTGCAAACGAGGGGATGTGGGCTAATTGTCTGACTGGTCGAGCCGGTCTGCTTACGTGCCACGTCTGCCGGCCGGTTTTGCCCCGCTGCACGGAAGCGAGCGTGCATGTCAAAAGGCAGTCAGCTTTATGTATGCCTCGCTTGCGTTTCTACGCCTTGTGGTATTTAACAGCCGAGCTGATTTGGCTCACGTAATTGCCGCCGATGTTGAAACCAGACTGTCGCATCTGGCCTCTACATGTGCAGATATCGCGGTAGCTTGGTTGGTAGATCGTCGGACTCTTGATCGCAAGGTTGTGGGTTCGAATCTTACAACCGACGGAATTTGTCGAGTCTACCCGCGACCAATCAGCGTGGGAGGTTGGCGACGCTGCATGACCTTGCGGTTGAATGAGTCATAAACAAACCCAAGGTTCATGTAAATATGTCCTCTATGACATCAAATGTGTACATGTATACGCGCATTTGCATGCATTATGATGATGCATTGGGGTTTAGTGGCGCGTCGACTGCCAGGGTCATTTTGCGCCCATAACTAATTACATGCATTACACATCACTACATATATTACTATAGTAGCCTTGCTGAATGCCGATGGAGGCAGAGAAGAGAAGCCGATATCTCAGCGAATCAAAGTCGTTTGGGGCATAATGAAGTTCGTTGCATGCATGAAATGATGTGATTCGGTTTTTGTTGTTGACCTGCATTTCCAGGATGCTTCCTTTTTTCTTCCTCGTCCCAATCGTGACGGACAGTTTTTAGTCTAGCCCTGCATGATGAGAAGTTGATATCGGCTGGATTGTTGCTTCCGTTGATGCTGACGTTAGCTGCACTGTGTTTAGTCAACTGTGTTAACTGCTCACTGTTCCTCATTTCATTCACGATTAAGTACTACCGACGAGTGCTGTATTCTTTATTTACAAAGTCCGAGTTGTTTATCGGGTTGCATCATAACCCTCACCAGAGACGATGCGCCCTTAAACCCGAAGTTCTGAGAAACGAAACGCAAATCACAAAAAAAACAATGTCAGTATTAGCCGCCCTGCCGTACATGCGCCAGGTACAGCCTACCAGCTGACAATGGGGACAGGTGTAAGTTGCTTGTCTCTAGGGGTAAGTTGCTTGTCTCACAATCGAAATATTGTGGGTTCGAGTCTGACCTGTCGCTACTCTTCGCCCGCGACTAATCGGGGTGAGAGATAGATTGGCGACGCTACATGACTCAACGGTCGACGTGTCGTAAAGCCAGTAACCAACCAACCAACAACTAACACTGATATGTAGCGATGATTTGAAATGTTCGTCAGACACAGACACCGGACTGGTCACACTGTAGTTCTGCGGTTCAGCATTTGGTCTGGATTGCAAAGGTCAACATTGCCACCCAGGGATGTTGGCTTCCTGATCGGGTCAGCATGGTGGGGACTGATTGAAGAGGCAGTGGCGTAGTATTCGGGTGAGGCCAGCATGCATATGCAGGCTTACGCAACAGGTGTTAAGCTTACGGTGTTCATCTTCTCATAGGGACAGTGCAGTCAATTACTCATCATCGGCATCTTTGCACGGCCTGCCATCATGTCATGCTATGTCATGCCTTGCCACCATGCCATTTCACGACCTGCCACCATACATATCGATGAAAACCACAGGCAAGCACACTGCGTGCACCTGAAACAAGCATGTGCTGACTAGGATATACTAATATGATTAAGTACAAAGCAGTAAAAAAAGTTGCCTATGGAATTCCAAGTACTGCATTCCATGCATGCATTTAGTCATGATCAATAAAATAAAGAGACCACGTGAGAACACGTGGCAAATGTACTCATCCTCAGGCATGTGTTCTGGGATGGATGGACGAAAGCTAAGCTGTCTAGCTTTGCATGATTTTTTCTCATCCACCTTAGACAGCATTAATATTTTGTAGGTGCAATGAAGCCAAATCCGGTTCTGGATTTTCGTTCTGAAGTTTCCAACATGGAATTTCTGTAACCGTCACTGTCTCCGAATTACTGTATTTCATCCGCATAGCTGATTGAGAGGTGTTTTTCATACATTGGTTGACCTGGGGCCACATAATAATCATCAGTCTAGCTTATGGTCATGCAAGTCTCTGACGTAACCTCATAACGTGAATGGTTAACATGTGAGCCTAATCCGGCCACGCTCTTGCAAAGTGCCCAAGGCTTAATATTCGGTGCCCGATAAAAGTTTGGAATTAATTTTCTGTAGGCTTCGTAGGGTTGCTCATTTCTAATTCAAGCGGTAGCATGTCCTAAAATGGTTATCCTGAAGGGTCATCTGAGGTAAAGCAAGGTCAATGGCTTCGGTTGATCTTGGGTTGGTAATTTGCTGGTTGTCGCGGTCTAGAAGATACACTTACGTGAAACGTCAGCCATCCGCAGTAAAGCACGCGAAGCCCAAACTTCAGTCGCGTGCAGCAAACATGCCTCTAGGAATGATGTCGCAGCTCCGTCACTAGACGTGAGCCGAGCAGTTGCGTTCACTAGAATTTTCGCAGAGGATTTACATCACCCATTCCGCAAGGCTCGGCTGCTCTCTGCCGTATTCCGCACGGCTCGGCGGCTTTGTCGTATTTCGTTTTCCGGTGGTCGCAGAAAAACCACTTCGGGAGTTAACATAATTTTTCCCTAAACCGATGTTCGGTTATAAGTAGCGAGCTGCAGTGTGCAGGCTGTTGTTGTTTTTTTCTAAGTGAAGGTTAGAATAGTTGTTTTGGTGACATTAATGAAAGTTATAAGATGTCCAGAAACAATGGCCGAGCACTACTGATTACCAATATCAATGTGGATAATCAATCTGCCATCTTCCGCATGGGTACGCTAGGTATGTTTAATGTAACAAAGGTACAATCGTCACAACAGCACAACCTGCGTCACAACAGCACAACCTGCGTCACAACAGCACAACCTGCGTCACGACAGCACAACATGTGTGACAGCAGCACAACCTGCGTCACAACAGCACAACCTACGTCATAACAGGACATGTGTGACAACAGCACAACCTGCGTCACAACGGCACAACCTGCGTCACAACAGCACAACATGTGTTACAACAGCACAACCTGCACACCATCGTCGCTGCTAGCCCAAATCGAACAGAGATCAAAAGGAATGTTTCCATCCTGTTCCGTGTCACGTTTGAATCAGGTGGACTTCCGGGCCAGCGTCGTCGACCACCGTCGGTACGGCACGTGGCGCGCGGTGTATTTTCGGCAGCTGTGGTAGGTGGCTGGCTGTCGGCACCGGCCGGTCAGATACCGGCCGTGTCTGTCGCCTCGGCACACCGTCATCTCCCCTGTCCGTATATGTCGCCTCGGCACACCGTCATCTCCCCTGTCCGTGTCTGTCGCCTCCCCTGTCATCTCCCCACCGTCATCTCCCCTGTCCGTGTATGTCGCCTCGGCACACCGTCATCTCCCCTGTCCGTATATGTCGCCTCGGCACACCGTCATCTCCCCTGTCAGTGTCTGTCGCCTCGGCACACCGTCATCTCCCCTGTCCGTGTATGTCGCCTCGGCACACCGTCATCTCCCCTGTCCGTGTCTGTCGCCTCGGCACACCGTCATCTCCCCTGGCCGTGTCTGTCACCTCGGCACACCGTCATCTCCCCTGGCCGTGTCTGTCACCTCGGCACACCGTCATCTCCCCTGTCCGTGTCTGTCGCCTCGGCACACCGTCATCTCCCCTGTCCGTGTCTGTCGCCTCGGCACACCGCCATCTCCCAACCATATGACTGGCCGTGTCTGTCGCCTCGGCACACCGTCATCTCCCCTGTCCGTGTCTGTCGCCTCGGCACACCGTCATCTCCCCTGTCCGTGTCTGTCGCCTCGGCACACCGTCATCTCCCGGCGAGATGGCGGACCGGGTCTGTCGTCTCGGCACACCATCATCTCCCCTGTCCGTGTCTGTCGCCTCAGCACACCTCCATCTCCCCTGTCCGTGTCTGTCGCCTCGGCACACCGTCATCTCCCCTGTCCGTGTCTGTCGCCTCGGCACACCGTCATCTCCCCTGTCCGTGTCTGTCGCCTCGGCACACCGTCATCTCCCCTGTCCGTGTCTGTCGCCTCGGCACACCGTCATCTCCCCTGTCAGTGTCTGTCGCCTCGGCACACCGTCATCTCCCCTGTCCGTGTCTGTCGCCTCGGCACACCGTCATCTCCCATGTCCGTGTCTGTCGCCTCGGCACACCGTCATCTCCCTTGTCCGTGTCTGTCGCCTCGGCAAACCGTCATCTTCCCTGTCCGTGTCTGTCGCCTCTGCACACCTTCATCTCCCCTGTCCGTGTCTGTCGCCTCGGCACACCGTCATCTCCCCTGGCCGTGTCTGTCGCCTCGGCACACCGTCATCTCCCCTGTCCGTGTCTGTCGCCTCTGCACACCTTCATCTCCCCTGTCCGTGTCTGTCGCCTCGGCACACCGTCATCCCCCCTGTCCGTGTCTGTCGGACGGCCACCACTACCAGCTTTTTTGACTGGCCGTGGCCTGCACGTGCTCAATAAGGCCGACGCGTGCTCACCGGGTCTGACACGTGCTCACCGGGGCCAACACGTGCTCACTAGGGTCGACACGTGTTCATCGCCGTCCGTTAGACGGCCACTACTGTCGGCCCTCCTGCCGCTCACACATGTTTGTCGATGCCGACCACCTTTGAACAGATTCCAGGCAAGCGGGTGATATTTTCATTGGGGGGGGGGTGCCCTAAACGATTATGATGCATACGAAGATATTTTGTTTTAGATAAAAAGAAACCTGGCGTCTGTACGGGATGAGTGAAATTCTACCATTAATAACTGCAGCACACCTTGTGGTCAATAGGACAACTACGTGATGCTATTGGCTAAAAATGACTATTCCTGAATATATAGTAGTTGTATAGCAGATCGTTCAAATTGTACTACGTAAGTTTTACTGCACCACGGCGTGCTTTGTTTAGATGTGCCCTGCTGTGCTTGTACTGCAGTTCGCTGTTCTGAGCTGCGCTTCTGTTTTGCTGTTTTGCTGTGGTTCTAAAGCCGGTCGAAGCAGGTTTTGGAAGCACACTCTATGTGGTGTCAGGCGAAAAAGGAGAGGAGAAAAAAAAAAGAGGAAAAAGAAGGGTAAGAAAAAAAAAATAAAAATAAAAAAAAAAAAAAAAAAGAAAAAAAAAAAAAATTGTCAAATTTGTCGTGTTGTGCTGCGATCTGTGTAAAATGTTCCGTAACTGTTGGCCTTTCCTGGCGGGCTGCGATTGTCTGCAGACAATGGGCTATGTTAGGGCAGGTGTTGAATGGGATTCGACCTAGGGACACATTCGTCTTCAGGTCGGCGAGCTAGAGTGTATCGTCCGGCGGACAAATCAGGACGCCGCTGGTCGACGTGAATGGCAACGCATCGGCACAATCTACCGCAAAATCTGAGCGGCGTCAGCCGCTTGGCCAGTGCATCGTCTGCCTTGTGCGGGCCTCACCCCTGCTGACCATGTCAAGTCCAATGCATGCAATACAGCTAGCTGACATAGACCGGACCAGAATGGACACAGTGGGGGCGTGATGGGCCACCCATCACTTAGCCTGTGACGCGGCCCTCTGACGTCATGCGCCGACAGTCGTGGAGGCGGAGCCAGCCGAACTGCGATGCGATGGGTCAAACGGCAGATTCCCACGCAACTCGGCCATCTCGTTCTGGGGGCATTATTCTGTTTTGTCTCCCCGTTGGATCCGCCGTGGTCGACACGAGGCGAGCGTGTGACGTAACCGTCACGAGTCGCTGTCTGGTGTGGAGAGGCAAGCTGTGGTGCAGAGAGAGAGAGAGAGAGAGAGCCGCTGTCTGGTGTGGGGAGAGCGCTGTCTGGTGCGGAGAGAGTCGCTGTCTTGAGCGGATAGAGTCGCTGTCTGGTGTGGGGAGAGCGCTGTCTGGTGTGGAGAGGCAAGCTGTCTGGTGCGAAGATAGCCGCTGTCTGGTGTGGGGAGAGCCGCTGTCTGGTGCGGAGAGAGTCGCTGTTTTGTGTGGAGAGAGTCGCTGTTTTGTGTGAGAGAGTCGCTGCCTGGTGCGGAGAGAGTCGCTGTCTTGTGAGAAGAGAGCCGCTGTCTGGTACGGAGAGAGTCACTGTCTGGTGTGGAGAGAGCCGCTATCTGGCGTGGGGAGAGCGCTGTCTGGTGCGGATATAGACGCTGTGGCGAGCCTCCCACTCGGGTGTGCTGAGTACGGACAGTGGCGAGCCTCCTACGGGTGTGTGCTGGGCGATGACGGTGGCGAGCCGCCTACGGGTGTGTGCTGGGCGATGACGGTGGCGAGCCGCCTACTGGTGTGTGCTGGGCGATGACGGTGGCGAGCCGCCTACGGGTGTGTGCTGGGCGATGATGGTGGCGAGCCGCCCACTGGTGTATGCTGGGCGATGACGGTGGCGAGCCGCCCACTGGTGTATGCTGGGCGATGACGGCGGCGAGCCGCCTACGGGTGTGTGCTGGACGATGACGGTGGCGAGCCGCCTACTGGTGTGTGCTGGGCGATGACGGGGCCGAGCCGCCTACTGGTGTGTGCTGGGCGATGACTGTGGCGAGCCGCCCACTGGTGTATGCTGGGCGATGACGGTGGCGAGCCGCCCACTGGTGTATGCTGGGCGATGACGGCGGCGAGCCGCCTACGGGTGTGTGCTGGGCGATGATGGTGGCGAGTCGCCTACTGGTGTGTGCTGGACGATGACGGTGGCGAGCCGCCTACTGGTGTGTGCTGGGCGATGACGGGGCCGAGCCGCCTACTGGTGTGTGCTTGGCGATGACGGTGGCGAGCGGCCTACTGGTGTATGCTGGGCGATGACGGGGCCGAGCCGCCTACTGGTGTGTGCTGGGCGATGACGGTGGCGAGTCGCCTACTGGCGTGTGCTGGGCGATGACGGGGGCGAGCTTCCCACTCGGGTGTGTGCTGGACGATGACGGTGGCGAGCCGCCCACTCGGGCGTGTCGTGCGTCGCGTGGCCAGCTGTCGGCTGCGTGGGCGGCCGGTGACGCACTGAGCTGACTCGAGTATCGACTGTGCGAGTTCCGGCCGGCAGCCGTCTGACGTCATCGCTGCTGACGTCACGGCGCCGGGCGGCGGTGCCGTGACGTCAGCAGCCCCGACGCGGGGAGTCGTGCTGAGTTGGTGCGTGCTATGTGGCGACAGCTGGCATCTAATGGATTCCCACCGTGCCGTGCTGTGTGTCGGCCGTAGGCGTGATTTTCCCAATGGGCTGCATTGCCAAAAACAAAGTAACGATGTAATAGAGTGCTCCTGATGCAACATGGCCAGTCCATGCACCCCTAAGCCCCAAGAACGAATAACCTTGACATTGTAGGGAAGCTCCATGAACTACATTGGATAAATCATACATTATGTATAGAGCTCTACAACATTCATTTTCAACTATGGTGCCACTGTATGACCTGTAGGAATCGACGGGGAGGGCATTCTTAATTGAGAGACGCTAATCCCTTCAAATTTCACAAAACCCTGATCGAATTGTAAAATCGTCCACTACCCATCACCCGGTCCACTACCCATTACCTGCCCAGGAAAAGTCTGGCAGGGAACCACTGCCTCTCCGCCTACCGCAACGCCAATGTCGGGTAGCGGGCTGCCCGAAACGCCAATGACAATCACCAAGCGGCACGATCTTGGCGAAAGCTACCGATGGACTGCGCCGTATCGATCGTTTTGAGAAAATGGCACGCTTCGACGGCATAGTCGTGAGTATGGATCATTTCGAGAGAACAGCACGCTTCGGGCACATGACCGTGTGTGTAGGCACATTTCGAGATAATAGGATGCCCCGAGGGGACGGCCGTGTATATGGGCGCATTTGAGATATTCTGGGGGTAAATATTTGCCGACTGACGGCACGCATCATGTCTCTCCGTGATGTACCGTATATATGACGTATTCAACCAGTACTCATAATCCAAGTGCCGGACTGAATCGACACAGCGCAGATAACGTCCCGAACCGATACACACAGCGGTCTGATACACGTTATGATAACTGATACACGTTATGTATGAACTGATACATACATAACGTCTTGAACTGATAGGCACAGCGGAGATAGCGTCTTGAACTGATCGGCACAGCGGAGATAACGTCTTGAACTGACAGGGACAACGCCGATAACGTCCCGAACCGATACACACAGCGCCGATAACGTCCCGAACCGATACACACAGCGCAGATGACGTCGTGAACTGATAGGCACATGGCAGGTAACGTACGGAACCGGTACGCACATTACAGTGTACCAGGCTTCTGTCACGCGCACGATAATACCGCAGCGTGGATCACATACTCCGTCAGCACACAAAGCGCAGGGGTCGTTCCGTGCCACTGGCCGTTGGGCAGCGGACACGCACAGGTGTGTGGACTGCAGCGGACATTCCGCAGGTGTGTGGCATGCAGCGGACACGTACAGGTATGTAGTCTGTAGCGGACATGCCTCAGGTGTGTGGCCTGCAGCGGACACGTACAGGTGTGTGGCCTGCAGCGGACATGCACAGGTATGTGGCCTGTAGCGGACGCGCACAGGTATGTGGCCTGCAGCGGACATTCCGCAGGTGTGTGGCATGCAGCGGACACGTACAGGTATGTAGTCTGTAGCGGACATGCCCCAGGTATGTAGCCTGCAGCGGACACGTACAGGTGTGTGTACTGCAGCGGACATACCTCAGGTGTGTGGCCTACAGCGGACACGCACATGTGTGTGGCCTGCAGCGGACATACCTCAGGTGTGTGGCTTGCAGCGGGCCGCTCCATCGCGTGCCCATGCACACCGTGTGCACTGGTGCATCGTGCTTATTTCACGGTGTGCACTGGTATAGGCGGCCGGCCACGTCGCGTTGTGCCTGCTGTAGGCGGCCGGCCGTGTCCGGCGCGGCCCGCTCTAGTGATGGTGGGCGCCGCTGGATCTGGAGCGAGCCGGCGTGGCCTCGTCGGGACTGGAGGCGACCGCTTCCGGGCCGCACTGAACACTGCTGGTCGATGCCGATCTGTGACTTAGGAGTGGGCCTACTCACTGCATGCCTGCAGTATGTCCTCTCGACGCCCGTGGGGTTTCGGGATCGCATCCCTCCGGGGTGCGTCTCCGGCTGAAGCATCAATCACACCTGGTGTGAGCTGGTGTGAATCGGTGTGAGTGGGGTGCCGCGCTCCAACGGTCAGGCAGCCGTTGCAGTGGGCCACGGTAGCTCAGTTGGTTTGGCGTCGGACTCTTGATCGCGAGGTCGTGGGTTCGAGTCTCACAACCGGCGCAGTTTACCGAGTCCGCACGCGCCCAATGGGCGTGGGAAGTTGACGACGCTATACAGCCCAGTGGTTAGATGCGTCGTAAAATAACTCAAGGTTCAGCCGCCGGCGTCCGGTCGGGGCGTGGGACGGCCAGTCCGTCGGTGTAAGACCGGGTCACACCTTCACTGGAATGGAAAAAGTCCGGTAGTATTCAGAAAGAAGTCCTGCCAATGTTCGCTAGGCTTGTGCGCCGGCCACGGGGTAGGTGGCCTGGGACGTCACGTGCGTTCGTGCGCACTTCCCGCTCGCTACCAAAACCATCATGTCTCGGTTCGCTTGTTCTTCAAGTGCAAGCCTTTTACTGTTATTCGTCTCACAAGGATGACTAGATTAAGGATCAGATTGGATGTAGCATGCTCGGGGGCACCCTAACATACTGCACACATCATAGTGGAAAAGGCCCACTTGAACCTTTTAGATCTTGGAGGAAAGGCCCTCGAAGATCCAAGGAACCATCGATTTCTCTGAGGGACCTTGGTATTGAAGAACAACATTGTTCAACAGGGGAGGCAGTGCACCTGAGGCTTCCTGTACGGACTAATTTTCCAGGCAAGATGTGCGCTGCTTTCCATGAGGGGCACCCCAAGTGCCCCCTCTCTATCGGTCTCTGGAAGGGGGACGCGTCTCCCTGTCTCACGCCGCGACGACGCCCGTGATATTGGATTGTGTGTAGTTAAAAGTAATAATTGAAATATTACCTCATTGTCAAAGACCTCACCAATGTTACTAAATATGTCGCACATGCATAACTCGACGAACCTCAATTGCATAACATGTGTTTAATTTTATAAACCACCATCTTTCACCCGGCAGGCACTTACATGAATTTAGTTCCCAAGTCCGAAAACTGAGGCGTCAGCTGATATTTGGCCTCGTGCGTCAGTTGTGAATGACGTGCGATTCTCAGTCAGCTGATATTTGGCCTTAAAGTCATAAAGTCATAAAGTCATAAAGTGTTAAGGCTTAATAAGGGCCACAAGGGCCCATCTGGGTCAAGCCTGTCTAGAAGAGATTATAAAGTACATGTTCACACCTATCAATTCCAAACCCATGCAATCCCTCCACCTGTGCCACCACAGCCAATCTCATCAGTATGACATCGCCTTGGGCGTCAGCTGTCCGTGAATGGCGTACGGTGCTCCGTCATCGTGGGCTCATTTCGCCGCTACTTTGCGGGTGGTTTGGACCTTGAGGTTAATGCTGTTCATTTTGACAAAATATATTTGACCTACTAAATTCTTGGTTCTGCCGGAAAAAAACACGAGGCTTTTGTGATGCCGTCCATTGGGAAGGAGACCGCTGATTAACTGCAAGTTCTCAGCGACGGCGGACCATTTGGTGACGTCACAGGTTCGTGGCGATGAGTGTATCGCACGCTCGGTGTACAACCCGGCAGACAGTCGCCTCTGCTTATGTATCAGCGGGCTTACACATAGGTAGCATATGTAACGCCTTCGGTTTGTCAGAGTATTGTTTATAACCAACAAATCCATCATGAAATGTTAAGTAAAATTATCATTCACCAACTAGCTTGTCGAGTCTCTCACTGCCATTGCTGCCTTCAGCGTGGCATTGGGCCTATTTAATCCCACGTGGCATCGATGTAGGAGCAGCTGAAATATTGGTGCGTCAAGCCAATTATTATGCCAATTATTATGCCAATTCTTCCAGTCCATGCCATGAGGTCAGTGGCTGGGATATCAGAAGAGACAGGTGCCCCCGTGGTCCTCCCAGTTAGTAGCTACGCCCATGTCTGGTGGTGCATGATTTACTTATGACAAATGGGCTGGCGAAGAGAGAAGGCTCATGTTCATCTTGTCTTACAAGATTAATCTTCTCCGGCGAACGCTTTCTCAGATTTTGTCGTCCATAATTCCAAAGGTAAGCAAGTAAGTTAAGATGTAAACCTCGCAATGCTAGCAAAAATAGCACACCAAGGTGGCACACCAGGCATACTTAGCACCAGGGATGCGGAGCTTGGAAAATTTGGACGACTCCGGCTCTCACTCCGGCTCCGGGGAAGCATCCCGGCTCCGACTCCGGCTTCGGCTTCGAGTAGAATGTCCCGGCGGCTCCGGCTCCGGCTCCGGCTCCGGGCAAAAAGTTCCGGCTCCGGCGGCTCCGGCTCCGCATCCCTGCTTAGCACATTTTAAGTAACTTGCAGTGAGGCACGGATGGTTTTAACTCAACAACACTGCACTCTACTACAATTCTACACTGAACTTAAGAAAGGAATTTGGAATTCATTTCTTGCGCCGGAACGCAAGACGAATGACGAACAAATGTGTTCTACATTTCAAACGTTCATGTCTTCTTCCGTGAGAAGCAATTTGTCTTAGTTTTGCATTCTTGTTTCCTAAATATGACTTCATCAGAGTGGCAAAGTCTTGTGCAAAACGTTTTTGTCTCAAATAAGATAAATTCGTCGTGGTAGAACTCTGGCTCCAGTTCTTGAAATTTTGCATTATTTCAGTTTGTGTCGTAGCGGTTCCTCTGTAGCACTCAAAATCTGTGTTGAAAGCCAGCGTTTAGCGTCAGTATCTCCGGCGCCCACGCGGCTTGGTACGCACTTCACATTGTAGCCGCTCGCCGGCCGACCCCGTTTGCCCAGTGGGCAATGTACCGGCGTCGTGACCCGGACGCTCTGTGTTCATTCACGACGAGCGGTTGAGTGTGCGTCTATTGGTGCTTTGCATCATGTAATTTAAATGACTGGTCGAATTTGCGGTTCTCTTTCTGGCTCCATTTGATATACGTCGAATTTATGAATTTGTGGTTCCATTTGAATACGTCTGGCTTGAGATTTGCTGAAGGCGAGACTGCCATCACCGGTATACATCGAGCCGTATTTGGCCACACGGCGCCCTCGGCATCTGTCCTGGCTCTCTCCTCGCCCGTAGTGGCACCTTGCCATAGAGACAGGTATGGTGGTAGATCTATTAGCGGCTATATTAGCCGGCGGCTAATATAGCCGACGGCGGCGTTGCCATGGATGCCGCACCGCGTCGCTCGGCGCCGTCGCTGGCTGCACTACCGACTGCTGTCGGCGGCAACCCGACGATCTTCCGCTCGGCAGTTGGTTGCTTTTCTTGTGACGCTCTGCGAATACTAGTTTTTACGCGCCGGCGGCGTTTTCGGCAGGTGAGTGGCCGGCAGCCTCTTGTCCAGGAAGCTATTCGTCGTCGCTCGCACGGTTGTCATGGGAACTGATTCCATGCGACGTGGTTTGCAGTCGATCGTTGACCGGCGCGGATAATGCCGTCACATACGGACTCGTTGCAGCTATGGTTGGCTGGCTGGCTGGCTGGCTGGCTGGCTGGCTGGCTGGCTGGCTGGCTGGCTGGCTGGCTGGCTGGCTGGCTGGCTGGCTGGCTGGCTGGCTGGCTGGCTGGCTGGCTGGCTGGCTGGCTGGCTGGCTGGCTGGCTGGCTGGCTGGCTGGCTGGCTGGCTGGCTGGCTGGCTGGCTGGCTGGCTGGCTGGCTGGCTGGCTGGCTGGCTGGCTGGCTGGCTGGCTGGCTGGCTGGCTGGCTGGCTGGCTGGCTGGCTGGCTGGCTGGCTGGCTGGCTGGCTGGCTGGCTGGCTGGCTGGCTGGCTGGCTGGCTGGCTGGCTGGCTGGCTGGCTGGCTGGCTGGCTGGCTGGCTGGCTGGCTGGCTGGCTGGCTGGCTGGCTGGCTGGCTGGCTGGCTGGCTGGCTGGCTGGCTGGCTGGCTGGCTGGCTGGCTGGCTGGCTGGCTGGCTGGCTGGCTGGCTGGCTGGCTGGCTGGCTGGCTGGCTGGCTGGCTGGCTGGCTGGCTGGCTGGCTGGCTGGCTGGCTGGCTGGCTGGCTGGCTGGCTGGCTGGCTGGCTGGCTGGCTGGCTGGCTGGCTGGCTGGCTGGCTGGCTGGCTGGCTGGCTGGCTGGCTGGCTGGCTGGCTGGCTGGCTGGCTGGCTGGCTGGCTGGCTGGCTGGCTGGCTGGCTGGCTGGCTGGCTGGCTGGCTGGCTGGCTGGCTGGCTGGCTGGCTGGCTGGCTGGCTGGCTGGCTGGCTGGCTGGCTGGCTGGCTGGCTGGCTGGCTGGCTGGCTGGCTGGCTGGCTGGCTGGCTGGCTGGCTGGCTGGCTGGCTGGCTGGCTGGCTGGCTGGCTGGCTGGCTGGCTGGCTGGCTGGCTGGCTGGCTGGCTGGCTGGCTGGCTGGCTGGCTGGCTGGCTGGCTGGCTGGCTGGCTGGCTGGCTGGCTGTTAATCTTAGTTTTCCCCAGTCTACACGTACCCACCTCCTGGTTATCGATGACAGGGACGATGCCTCCTCTCCTCCCTTCCGTTCCCCTCTTCCTACCTCCCATCCTCCTCTCGCAGCTCCATAGCAGACAAACATTCAGCGCCAAAGTCCACAGCCGGAAACGACGGGTGGACACTGCACGAGATGCGACCACCTTTCAGTGCATATAGCTTAGCTACCTAAAGGTGTTGGAACAATCTGGCAACATAGGTACATGATGTTCAAAATGTGGGATGTTATTCGAATCCTAGCGCTGAGTTTCATTTTTGGGGTGGGAGGGGGGTGTTTGAGCGAGCACCGGTTGTACTTTGCATCCTTTTGTTCGATATTTGTCGTTGGAACGTCAACTGGTAATGTTGAAGCTGTGTGATTAGGCTGAAGTAATAATACTATTGCTTTTGACGATTCAGTAAAATTGATTCTATATGTATACTGTGAAAGGTATCAGTCGGCAATATTTGATGACAGAGGCTAGTTTATTCTGTTAAGTTAACGTTTGCATTATACGACTTAGATGTAGACAGCCAGCCCCCTTTCCTGTGTCGCAACTATCCAGTTTTAGTGAACGTAGCTATATTATTATTTGCAAGATACGTTGAAAGTGATATACGTTGTTTTATCGCATTTCTATGTTCCACCACTGCCATCAATCCCGGTGTCAGCTCACTGCTATATGTCTAGCATTTTGCACGAGTCTCGTAGCCTAGAAGCACCAAAAGGCTACCGTGGATTGCGAAGAAAGTTGCTGCCCCAGATTATGTTTATGCTATCCAAGTTGAGGAAGGGGGATCTGCTGCTTTACTACTTTCCCTCCAATGTATCATGGCGGCCAGGCATGTTTGGCTTCCGCTCAGGCGCTATCTTTGCCACCTCTGTGGCCACCACAGGTTCACACTCCATTCACGATGCCGTGTATTTGCCCTTAAGCCCAAATAATCAATCAGTGCCGTGTATTCCTCAGCGCGTGGTCGCACCTGGACCGCCAGCCTCGCAAGTCAGCCGCGCCGTGACGCCAGCGCCGCTCGGCTGCAGGTGTCGCTAGTGTCGCTCCGCCAGATGCCTCTGCCGGTGCAGGTCCGCCTGGGCCGGGACGGCGGCCGGCCAGCGGCCGAGGGCGGCGAGGCGCTCTGCGATGTGCCGGACGGGTGAGTCGCGCCGCCGGGCCGTGTCGCTCCGGCGCCGGCTGACAGCCGGATCAATGTCAGCCGGTGTCCGAGAACGCATCAGCCGCGACCCCTTCCTTGTTTATTGGGTGGTTCACGACGCGCTTTTTGCACCTTCACGGGTAATGACGCTCCCCACGGTGTTTCGCCGATAGCCCGCGTGATTGGGAAATGTCTCGAGCGGTGCGAATGTCGAACCCGGGACCTTTGGTATCCAGAGCCCAACACCTTAACCACTCGACCATCCCCGCCCCCGCGACCCCTTTCTGAGGTCTGCTCGAGACTGAGGATGGGCATCGTCCGGTTACCCCATCCTAGAGTCCACTCGAGACTGTGGATAGGCGTCATCCACATCAGTCACAGCCATAGACACAATCCTGAGGTCAGCTCTAGAATGCATAGACTGCAAATGACGATCCCGTCCTCATGGCAGTCAGCGCCGTATAATGGCCGGCGGTGGTACAGGAACTTCCGTACTTCCCTGTCCCGACTTCCCGGGTTTCCCAGTGCTGGTGTACTCCCATGTCCCGGTACTGACGTACTCCCGTGTACCGACAGCCAGGGTATCCCGGTACTGACGTACTCCCGTAACCCGACAGCTCGGGTGTCCTGGTACTGACGTACTCGCGTGACCCGACAGCTCGGGTGTCCCGGTACTGACGTACTCGCGTGACCCGACAGCTCGGGTGTCCCGGTACTGACGTACTCGCGTGACCCGACAGCTCGGGTGTCCCGGTACTGACGTACTCGCGTGACCCGACAGCTCGGGTGTCCTGGTACTGACGTACTCGCGTGACCCGACAGCTCGGGTATCCCGATACTGACGTGCTCGCGTGACCCGACAGCTCGGGTGTCCCGGTACTGGCGTACTCCCGTGACCCGACAGCTCGGGTGTCCTGGTACTGACGTACTCGCCTGACCCGACAGCCAGGGTGTCCCGGTACTGACGTACTCGCGTGACCTGCATGCTCGGGTATCCCGGTACTGACGTAATCCCGTGACCCGACAGCCAGGGTGTCCCTATACTGACGTACCCCCGTGACCCGACAGCTCGACAGACGTGGTCCAGCGTGTGTCGGCCGTCGACTCGCTGCCGCGACTGCTGGCGCCGGACGCGGCCGGCTGTCGGGCCGAGGTGACGCCGCGCGCCGCGCAGCCGCTGCCGTCGTCGCCGCCCGACTTCCAGCTGGCGGCCAGCGCCAGCTTCCTGGCCGTGCTGCAGCGCGACCTGCTGCCGCAGTCCACCTTCACGCAGACATTCCTGCAGAGCATCCTCATCTCGGTCGACAGCAAGGACCCAGGTGGGCATGGCGCGAAACGGCCGCGGTCGACACGTGCGGAGACGGAAAACCGTCGCCGCCGCCGCCACTTGGGCGGCGGCGGCGACGCGGGTGAGACCCGTGGGTTCGCGCAGGCAGAGGACCCATGGGAAGAGATTTGACGGGGATGGGGAGCTAGCCTGTGGTGGGAGAGGGGGAGACTGAGGTGAGAGTGGCAGGTTTGAACAATGAGAGGGCGAGTAACCTGGTCAGGATGAATAAGCGGAAGGGATGCTAGTGGGCTCGGACGAGGAGAGGAAGAGAGACCTGGATGGGAGGCTAGATCAGAGGTGCTGGTGGGATCCGGATAACTTGAGTAGCAATGGGATGGTCGCTCGGCTTTACTGGTGTTTCGTACGTTCCATACGGAAGTTATGTAGTCATCTCGCTAGAATTGATGCATCTTGCTCATAACACTTGCAACTTTCCACTTATTTCACAGTCTCGACTAAAAATACTCTGGGCGAAGTGATTATTATATGGGGCAAATATTATTAAATTCGTGAGTAACGGACATTGTGAAATATCGTCTCGAAACCAGCCCTACGCCGTGAGTGACAGACCGAACCAAGCAGTCTTTGAGTGGTATAAAAATGCATCTGTAGTTGGTACTCACGTTGTCTGCCTTGTGAAGTATAGCGGAAGTTTGGGCTGCAAAGGAAGATATTTGGTGTTCAACCGGAAATATCAGATTGAGTGGTGGATTCAGAGTCCATGCAGCAATCTCAGCGGTGCGTATGACTTTGTTCCATAAAGGCCACCCCAGTAAACATTCAGACTATTGTATTAATGATTAGTGTTGTCTACTAGTAATAAACATTTCATCTTGCTCCGCAGTGATAAATACTTCATGTTGCTGCCCAGTACTACATATGTCATCTTGCTGGGCATTAATACACACTTCATCTTTATGCACAGTACTACATACTTCATCTTGCCGTCCAGTAATAAATATTTCATCTTGCTGCGCAGAACCACATGCTTTATCCTGCTGTGTAGTAATAAATATGTTATCTTGCTGCGCAGTACTAAAACTTCATCTTCCTGTGCATACATGTCCATAAATACTTCATCTTGCCGTGCAGTAGTGTATGCTTTATCTTGCTGGGCAGTAATAAATACACCATCTTGCTGCGCAGTGACAGTACTCAATTCGCATATGAAGGAAGTGGGAAACTTTCAGTGAGCAGTGTTCCACTAAGCCATACAAATATATGGAAGCTGTGATTTGGGAAATTTGTAAATCTCTCTTCACCGGCCACCATGGAGGTTTTTTTTTCTGTTTGCGTACTAGAAGTGCGTGCTGGTTGCCTGGCAGCTGGTCACTCGGTTCGGCTCCCTTCGACACCGAGCCGCGTCCCGCTCCAGCCCGTAGCGTGTCCTCTCTGGTGTTGCAGTGGTGGCCGGCGCCTGGCTCGAGACCCTTCTGGATGTCATCGATCTCCTGCCCAGTGACGTCATCCAGCAGGAGGTAAGGGGCTGACCAGTCGACCCTCTGCGTGGTGTCGTTCAGGAATCAAACATAAATGATGGCATTCATCCATTGGGTTAGCGCCATCCAACAGCTCCAGCAGCAGCTCAGAAGCACGAGTGAGGAGCAAACGGCGATGGGTTGGTTTCCCAACTCCATGTACGGACACGAAGCCGTTGCGTATGCAGTGCAAGCCGTGTGGTGCTACGTACATGGCGTGACATCAGAAGAGTGGGTGGGGATGGCGACATGTGGCCAGCTGTTCAGTGTTTATCGACGGTAATCCCAGACCTCACACAATCCCAGGGACGACGTGTATAGGGACGCTAGGGGACCGCGCAGCTCCCTAGCGTCGCTGTACACGGTCCCCTAGTGTCGCTGTAGCGTCGCTGACGAACTAACTGCGGCATGTACCGTGCACGGCCTACAGGGTCATTGTATCCACTTATTCAGGATGTTAGGTTGTGTTCGAGATCGACCTGGCTCATCTTGAACGAGCGCATTCATCATAGAACTCAGTGAATTCATTATAGAATGTGCCTGGCTGCATCGTAGGACGGGCGCAGCGCATTCGATGCCACAAACATCTACCGTACGAGGAAAATGGCACACGGCGTAATTATGCCGTGAACGTGGCGTCTCTTTGGTTTCCGGACGTCACATGGCAATGGTTTCTCCTCTGGGAATGTGCGTACCAATTCCGCAATTCTCACTTCTTGGTTTCTGCGGGGGGAGGAGTAAGTTGACGTAACCTATCCTCTTTCTGCGCGTGGTCGTACGGCGACTGTGTTATTATCTCTGTGGATATGACTATACAGTAAGTCCTGCCTACCTTCTCTTTCTGGGATCATCGAATGGGGATGAGTAGCCTAGGGGTAAGTTGCTTGCCTCACAATCAAAAGGTTGTGAGTTCGAGTCCCACCAGTCGCTACTCTTCGCCCGCGACCAATCGGCGTGAGAGATTGGCGACACTACATGACACAACGGTCGATGTGTCGTAAAACCAACAACCGACCGACCGACCTGGGATCATCGACTACAATGGGCGTGACCTGTCCTCAGATTCTGGGCATGGCTGTCGAGAAGAGCCGCCTCAGCCACACGCCCTCCTCCCGCGTGGCCGGCTGCAAGCTGATCGGGAAAATGGCCACCAAGTTCGACCCATACACGTGAGGGGACGTGACCAGACCAGACCCCCCCCCCTCCGCTGCTGTCCTGTGTATGAGGCTGACATGCAGTGTGGGGTTAGATGCGGTCGTGTCTCTGCCACCTCCGGGCGACGTGCCCGATTGTCTGTAGGTCGTTTATCTGAGGCTGACCTGTGGCGGGGCTAGATGCAGAGATGTCCCTGCCACCTGCTGATGGCGTGTCCATTTGCCTGGGTGAGATGTGGTGTTGATGGACGTGATATGGTATTCTGTGCATGCCACATTTATGTGGAGCTGATGCACGTGAGATGGTATCGTGTGCCATATTTGTGTGGTGTTGCTCTGCTTGAGATGGTATCTTGTACTGCATTTGTGTTGTGTTGATAGACGTGGGGTGGTGTCTTGTACCACATGTGATGCTGTCTTGGTCTTGTTCAGTTTTGGTAACTTTAAGGTGGTTTAGCCGATCAAAAGTAGTATCCGCTCTGGTGTAGCGAACGGTTTTATTCTATCAATTTGGTCCTAGAAAACTTGCTTTACGGGTTTTCATTTAATTAGGGTCCTTCCGGTCAGATCCTCACGCCCCATTTCGGGGGAGGGGGCTAATTCGACCCCACTCTAATCTCCAAACTAAGCGTCGCATGAAAACGATGTAGGTATCATCGGAAAGCGCTCGACGCGTAGAGCCAGAAACCACCCCAAAATTGTATCACCACAAAAGTGACGTCACTAGGTGGTCTCTGTTTTCACGTCTGACACATATTAATTCTGGGGAGTTCATTTTGTGGGGAAGATTTGACAAACACAAATTATTTGGAATCAGAAAAGGGACGCGAAATTGGCCATGGCCCTAACAATTTTGTCCACTCCAAAATTAAATTTTTGATTTCTTGAAATTTCGCATTTTTGGGTTTTCATTTCACTTCCATTGTTCCAATGGGTAGAGCGGACAGCACAATGTTGTTTGAAGTCAACTTGCTCTCATAAAAATGCTTAACTTATCCGGAATCTTCGATGTTATTCCTTATGGGCAAATGTGCAAAACTGTTATGAAAAATTAAAGAAAATCCTCTAGTACGTTTTGTTCCATCCCTAAAGATATGCAAACGCTGAAATGTCCATGCAAGTATCTTTATCCGTTAAAGCGTGACGACTGGTTGAACTTTTCTTGAGGTGACCTAACTTGACCTTGACTAAATCATTGACCCTAGATGACCTGACTTCAACATTTTGACACAGCATGCCAAATTGATGTGGGAAAGGGTATGCCAAAAAGGTATGCCGAGACGAGGCGGGTATATAACTACTAGGAAGCGATCCATTTGCGATTTTTGTTTTCATTTCAATGGTAGCAGCTCTGGATATTGGCATCTGTGCAGATTGTTATCTGAAATGCCAGGCATCGAATATTTTGCAGCCGCTCTTGAACATCTAAGCACCAAGTGTAACTAATGTGCACAACTAAGCAGAACTGGTGCACATCTCTGCTCCTTAAGCGCCGTATGACCAACACAGCCAATGCGCCCCTGCACTCAAATAGCCAACCAACCACATCTCTGCACCAGTTAGAACCAGTTTGATTCAGACAGAACTGCTGGCCACTGTACAGCGTCCGACAATGAAAGCTATGTGGCATAGTTTCTACAGCCTCTGACCACCGTGCAGTGTTTGACACTGGAACCATGTTAAATGATTCAGACAAACATGCTGGCCACTGTACAGTGTCCGACAATGAAGCTGTGTGCATGATTTCCGCAGCCCGTGACTACCGTGCGGTGTTAGACATTGAAGTCATGTAACATGGTTCAGCCAGAACTGCCGGCCACCGTACAGTGTCCGACAATAGAACTGTGTGCATGATTTGTACAGCCTGCGACTGCCGTGTGGTGTTTGACATTGAAGCCGTGTTGCAGGATTCAGACAGAGCTGCTGGCCAGTGTACAGTCGCTGTGTCAGGATGTGGACTGCGATGTGCGGGCCGCCATGTGCACTGAGCTGGGCGCGGTGGCACGAGGATTGGGGCCCCAGGTAACCACACCCGTAACCGGCCAGTAACAACCCCCTGCTTCCTATCCATAGTGAAACGTCCTCGTTTTCGCCTCGTTTGTGGGATGTGTTGCTAAGAGCTTGTCGGCTAGTACCGCTTATGCCAAATTGGGTCACAGGTGAAACGACCTTTCTGCAAAACGCAGACGGTGGTAAAAACAATCAGGCTGAGGTGTCCTCTGTACTTTGCAAGTGCAACAATTTGCAAGTACTACGACTGAGGTAGATTTCCATAGTTTTCAACACGGAGTGGCCCATGTGGCTACTTTTGCGTGAATGTGTTGTTATATCGTGCTGTAATATATATTACTGGTTGTTTGTTCCGCAATCGAAAAATTGTTCCGCAATCGAAAGAAGGCGTCAGGCTTCTCGCAAGTGATGTAGCTTTCATCTTTTCACTGACAGGAACATCTGTTGCGTTTCGTGTTTTCCTTTCTGATATGGGTCACTCCTACGCACCTGCTGGCAGTTGTCAGCAGCCATGCTTCTGCATTTAGTTGTTATTGAATAATGTGCCATTCACTTGGATATCCGCTATTAATGAAAAATAATATTTCCTCGAGTTCCAGTCATGCAAAATACGTGTATGGTGTATTTCTATTTTAAGGTGTATGCACACCAGCTTCAGAATGTAAACCCGCATAACACTCACTTTTCCAGTCGGATTGCTGTGTATTGCATACACTGTGTGTATTCCAATTGTATGATATCCTATTGTAACTAACAGTCGTATAAATAATATTTGAACAGTCAACTTGATAAACTTGCTGTTCCCAATGTTTTGTACAGTGCAAATACTAATGCGTTGTGTAAGCATGCAAGCGGACCGGGAACCTCAGCTACCCTGCCTTCCCCTCCCTCACCCCCGCGGCATACCGTCTCGTGGAACAGAACTATCCCAATTGGCAACTCTTGTGTTGTGCAGATGATATTCATTATTATTCACCAAGTCCATCAAAAGCGATATGCTTACCCGTTGCGTCGCGCCTAGTCAAGGAGGCGCACACTTGGCTCAAGAAGGCGCACACCACGTGCACACTTCCCACCACGCAATATGCCCACGATGTGGGCTGTGAGCGCAACCACGAGACTGCCATTTGAGATCGCACTGACTTCTGCACGCATCTGTGCCGCGGGGCGCCTTTCGAACATCGGCAATGACGCGTGGTGCCACCTTGTGACGGCTCTGCCAACCCGAACTTCAGGAGACGCGCGTCGCCATCATCCCGGAGCTGGTGGAGCTGGCCAGCGACGAGGAGGTGTCGGTTCGACTGGCGGCGTTCCGCACCCTGGTGGACATGCTCGACATCCTGGACGTCGGTGAGCGACGCTCTTACTCGCCAGTGGGCTTCAACCGGGCACGTGTCGTGTCGTGTGACATACGACGATTGTGTGGGTACCAAAGGTCCCGGGTTCGACTCTAGCGCCACTCAGGACATTTCCCAATCCCGCGGCCCACCGGCGAAACAGTGTGGGCGGCGCCATTAGCCGTGAATGTGCATAAAGTGTGTCGTGAACCAACCAATAAACAAACAATAATAATAAACGATGGTTGTGTGAGACTCGCTAGTAGGTTATAACCCGGCGCATGTGTCGTGTGACGTACTACGGCGGCCGTGTGGGACTCGCCAGTGAGCTATAACTCGGCACATGTCGTATCGTGTGACATACTATGGTGACTGTGTGGGCTCCCCAGTGGGTTATAACCCGGCACATGTCGTGTCGTGTGACATACTATGGTGACTGTGTGTGACTCGCCAGTGGGTTATAACCCGCCACATTTTGTGTCGTGTGACACACCACGGCTGCTGTATGCGACATCCAGGATTAGCGCTGTAACTACTGAAACATTCTAGATTGATTGAGCTCCGGAGAGTGCGTGCCACTTGATACCTTCTTGTACATTGTGGTCTGGCCAGCAAAATGACCTCGACCGATCTCCACACGACTCTAGTCGCGCCGGTCAACAGGCTGATCAGTCGGTAGAGTCCAACAATGGATACTCATGGATAAGAAAAATGGAGTATAGATTAGATCCAGATAAATTATTAAGATACTTAAGAATGGATCTGGTAATGTCCAATATGCGGATGGCAGAATGCTGGGCTCACACAAGTTCCCCCTCAGTGAACTTTGGAGTAGGGTTGTATTGCTCGCTTTGTTATTGCCCCGCTCTTCAGAGAAACCGGCGCTGTGTGACCAATGTAGTCGATGCGCCCCTGAAATACAATCATACAACTCACCGCCGGCAGGGCCAGTGATGCCCAAAATTGACTCCGTCCGATAATGCCAGCCATTCCGTATCAACGCACATGGATGTATTTGATCTGTCCGGTGAAGCATACAACAGAATCAGTAACAGCATATGAATAGTCAAACGCAAAACACCACATCAAGGAGTCCGACACTGGTTCATTAGTACTTAGTGCCTTCAAAACAAGTTCTGCAGAGCCATTTGCGGGATTTTGGCTTTCATAGTTTCGGGCGTGAGTGGATGTAAAGGGTGACGTCCCGTAGAATATAAAATATAGCGTGATGAACTGAAGTCGCATGAAGTGGATGAACACGTACGCGTGTAAGATAACTGTTGAATCGTATAAGACACAAGTCCGGTAATATTCCACCGCGCGCTGAAAATGTGACTGCACATGGCTGGGTTTTCTCCGCTGTCAGGGGCCGACTGGCCTCCCATTCACGCCTCTAAAGCCTTGACCTCCCGTCAGAGACCTGTACGCAGACCATCATCCCGCTGTCGACCAAGGTGTGCGAGTCGAGCTACGAGGCGCGCGACTCGTCACTGCCAGTCATCGCGCGGCTCCTCGGCAAGCTGTGCTTCGGACTGAACGGTGAGTCCGGCAGTGGGGCCTCGGCGGGTCACAGCAGCTAGGTGTGGTGCGCGTACGGCTACACCTGCGGCCGTGGTGTTAGTATCCGGCCACACAGCGGTCACCCGCCACACAGGCGGCGGTCACCCGCCATACAGGCAGCGGTCACCCGCCACACAGGCAGCGGTCACCCGTCACACAGGAAGCGGTCACCCGACACATATACAGCGGTCATCTGCCACACATGCAGCGGTAACCAGCCACACAGGCGGCGGTCACCCGCCACACAGGCAGCGGTCACCCGTCACATAGGCAGCGGCCACCCTCGCACGTTGCGGCTGCCCGCGGCTCGCATGCGAATGTGTCTCGCCACACAAGCCGCCGTTGCCGGCCACACAGCGGTCACACGCCACGTGTGGCGGTTCCCGATCACATATTCAATCGCCACCTTTTACACAGGCAGCAATCACGTGGCAAATGCGAGACTAAACTCAGCTGACTGAGTTTGGAAATGCATCGTCACTTGTTTTGTCTTTGTGCTGTAGAAAACATGGTTAGTGATTTGCTGACGTTTTGGACGGTGCGGTTTGATGGATGCCATTACATCCCGATACAAACATTTGACTTGTAAAATGTTCAACATCGCATGCTTCAGGGTTCTGTCTTGGCTATTAGACACTGTAAAACGTGTGCAGGTAATGCGTCTTGAAACACAGTCAGCCAGTGTTGTGTTTATTCTATAATCATGCAGCATATCAATGTTGATCAACATTATTTATTTGTAGCAGGTGATCTGTTATAGCTGTGAGACTCACATTACGTGGCCACTGGGTTCGGCGCGAATGACCCCGACCCCGTACCGTGTCCGCAGACTACCTCAATCCCAGCCAGAAACAAGCATTCCTCGACTTCTACGGCAACATTGCTCGTCTGAAGAACCTGCATAAGGCGGCCGCTGCGCGCAACGACCTCAATCCGGTGTGTTACACTGTACCTCTGCCGACGCTGACATGTCCTGCGGAACACGACCACAGCTCTGCATGTCTGAGACTGTACCTCTGCCGACGCTGACCCGCCCTGTGGCACACGACCACGACCCTGTATGTCTGAGGCTGTACTTCTGCCGACGCTGACATGCTTGCGGAACACGACCACAGCCCTGCATGTCTGAGACTGTACCTCTGCCGACGCTGACCCGCCCTGTGGCACACGACCACAGCCCTGTATATCCGGCCATAACGTACCCCGGAGGAGCCGAATCCAGTACATATCTCACTTTGCCTAAGTAGCGGTGTCATGTAACATAAGTATTTCACTTGACGCAATGGTAATATCCCGCCAGCACGTCGGATCATATAGCATATTCGTGCAATCGTATATCATCAGATCCATCAGTGTGTAATTAAAGCAAAACATACTGGACTAAAGCACTTCGTATCTCTACGTGGAACCAAGCACCTCACTGAAGCCATCGGAGTATGTCCTCAATGCGTACACTGGTGCGCTTACAATGCAAGCATTAAATGTTCGCAGCCTACTTACCTTATATACAAACATATATCCCATGCGATCATTAGTGTCATTCATTATGAGCAGCCGTGCACACACTCGTAGTTTCTACGGTGGATCATGCACCCATGTATTTGCCTTGTCTGCACCTTTCAGACACCACGCCGCTCGTCGGCACTGCAACCTCTCCACACTGAACGGTAGCAGTAGTAACAGCACCGCGGCGTGGCTGGGCGCGTAATGCCGCTGCTGGTGGGGAGGCCGTTAAACCTACAACCGCCCTGTTGTAGGTTTAACGGTCCCGCCCTGTCGACGCGCCCCTGAACTCCAATCCACCATCACTACAACCGCCCTGACCTGTCCTGAATCACACGCCTCATCGACCCAGTATGTCTGTCACACGTGACCTGCATGCGACACGAAGTTGACCGGACTGGCCATGTACCTAGCCGCGGCGACCTTTCCCGTCGGCCGGCGCCGGGCCGTGTTGGTCCTGGATGACCTGCCTGTGACATACGACCTGTTGACCGGACTGATCGGACTGACCCTGTGCCTGGCCGCGGCGACCTTTCCCGTCGGCCGGCGCCGGGCCGTGTTGGTCCTGGATGACCTGCCTGTGACATACGACCTGTTAACCGGACTGATCGGACTGACCCTGTGCCTGGCCGCGGCGACCTTTCCCGTCGGCCGGCGCCGGGCCGTGTCGGTCCTGGATGACCTGCCTGTGACATGCGACCTGTTGACCGGACTGATCGGACTGACCCTGTGCCTGGCCGCCGGGCCGCCGGGCCGTGTCGGTCCCGGATGCCGTCACACCAGCGTGAACGCCGCCACACACCAGGATGTCGCCGTTAAGTGCCGCTGTCGAAGTGTTCGTTGCTGAAATGTACGGCCCGTCAGTGGCCGCCCGGCTGATTATCGCCTCGGGCCGTGTGAAGCTGGTCAGGTGCTACCGGCAGCCCGTGATCGACGATCTGCTGTACCCTCTGGCGCCGCCGTCTGGGCCTGGTCAGGTGTTGCCGGCAGTGCGTGATGGACGAGCTGCAGTGCCCTCTAGCACCGCATGCGCAGGCGAACATCGCACCGTTACGGCGCTCTCTGCTTAATTAACTGCTTCCATGTCTTGGTGATCATCTATGGGCGCAAATGATCAACTCTGTTCGAAGCGCCCTAAAGCCCAACTAACTAACTAACTGATTGGTGATTATCTGTCTGCACATAACGTGATGTTTGTTCGGGCTGGTCACCGTTCGAATATCTGGGAGCGTTTCTGCATGCAATATATGGGTATATCGATTCATTGCTACTGCTGTGCACCAGAATGATTTTGTGGACCGCTCATCTCTGCACGAAATTGGTGGCATACAAACAGTTTGGCCGCGGTTGTTATGCTCTGAATCGATGACACCTTACGGTTTTGAAAGCTATTTTCCACCGAAGTGAGACTCCTGCATTTGCATATGTTCGCGAAGAGAAGCATTGGCGAGGAAGTGCTCTCATATCTCACAGTTCTCTCCATGCGAGCGTAGTCGGAAGGAGCTATTTGTCAACTCCGATCTGTGGACATTTATTTGGCATGAGCCACCTTACACCTATTGTGCTGTACGAGGGATCCAGTCCCATGGATTTGGTTTGTAGTCTGGCACCGCAGCCAAGGCATCAGTTCGCACCGAGAAGCATGGTGGATGTGAATTTTCGCCACAGATGATCAGCGTGGTACCCCGGTGTATCTTACGTGAGTTGCAACGTACATATCGTCCCCAGATGACTGAACTGGTGCCCCGGCTAGACGCCAGCGGTTCCCACGTGCTGAGCGTGACGTGGCTCCCCGTTCCCAGATGCCGGACCTAGTGCCCCAGCAAGACCCCAGCGAGCGGTACATGCAGTGCTGCGAAGCGTGCGCCTACAACTTCCCGGCCATGCTGCTGCTGGCTGGGGGCGACCTGAGTCGGGCCAACCTGCACGCCACCTTCACTGACCTCGTGTTCGACCCGCACTGGCCCGTGCGGCGCACGGTGGCCGCCGGCTTCCACGAGGTGGGTAGGGCAGGCTGGGTCAAGACAGTTCGCCGAGCTTCGTTCGACATGTGATGTGTGCGCATGCGAATGGGTAGGTTAGGAGCGCGGGTGTCGGGCCAGACGGGGAATACCGACCCACGTTTGGAGGTGTGGGTGTTTGATCAGTCCTTTGCAGGACAGGGTTTGATCTGTCCTTTGCAGTTCGGGATTTGGAGATGAAAATGATCGGGTGGTCCAGTACGAAGAGGATGCATTTATTCAAGCCTGTGACATCAGAAGCTCAGTTCACACTCCATTCATCTTGAGCACATTGTCACAGAGCAGTTCATTCTCAAACAGCACCATGCAACTTCCAAATGATACAAATCAGATGATAATCTTCTGGAGAGGAAAATGTTCTGGATGCCAAGCATGAAGAAACAGTCTGTTTTCCAACCCTGGTTGAAAGTGGTAATTCATTGTTTGGACTAATACAGACACGAACATTTCATTGGGTTCCTCGATTAAGCGCACGTACGATTAATCCAGCCGCGCACTCGTTTCAGGCGCCTTGAGTGCATGCATGTTGTGAGTAATTTACCACGGTGAACTACTGGGCATCACTTTGTATGATCAAATTTCCTTGGTGGATATAGCGAAGCCCTTCATTGTCTGCTTCTTATCCGTGGTGTGGTTTCTATACTCGCTTGCGTTTTCATTGTTTGGTTTTGCTGGGTAGTTGGTTCGCTGTACTGAAGACGTTTTGTTATCTCCGGAGTTATTGCTGGTCATTGTCTGCGGGTCTTGGCACAGTGCGTGAATATTGCCGTGCATGTGTGGTCGTATGTTGAACATTCAACTAGCTATTGTTCCGCCTGCTACCTGACTACTACCTGGCTGTGCCTCGACTCTGATCTGAATATCAGCCTGATCACGAATTCGCACTGAGTGCCTCCTGTTCGGCTCCTGACAGTGACCTGATCGTGAGTGGCCCTGGTTTAGCCCGACCGTAAGTATGCGACATCTGTGTGGGCTGTTCTGACTTGACATATGCGCGATCTGATCTGATACCAGTCTGGCCGCTCACATAATATCTGTGGTCCGGCCGTTAAGTTCTGATTTGACAATGCGCCGTAGCCTGACGGTAATCCTGAACTATGAGGTGACCGTGTTTGCCGTGATCTAGTTTGTGGCACACATGACTTATGCATGAATGCGACTTGAACTACGGCCCGCTTGCGATAAGCCATGACCGCTGTCTTTTGCCAGTCCGCGCCCCATCGTCTCTAATCGACCCCATGGTCTGCACCTGACGTGGCCGTGAGGTGTACCGCATGACTGTGACCCCCTCCCCAGTCCCGTGGTGCCGTGATCTTCCGTGACCTGGCCGTGACCCGTTATCGCCAGGTGTGTCGCCTGTTCGGCCACAGCGTGACTGTGTGACCCCCCCAGTGACCTGACCGTGACCCGTGGCCGCCAGGTGTGCCGCCTGCTCGGCCACAGCGTGACTGTGTGACCCCCCAGTGACCTGGCCGTGACCCGTGGCCGCCAGGTGTGCCGCCTGCTCGGCCACAGCGTGACTGTGTGACCCCCCAGTGACCTGGCCGTGACCCGTGGCCGCCAGGTGTGCCGCCTGCTCGGCCACAGCGTGACTGTGTGACCCCCCAGTGACCTGACCGTGACCCGTGGCCGCCAGGTGTGCCGCCTGCTCGGCCCCAGCGTGCACCAGGTGCACTCTGAGCTGGTGCACCTGCTCAAGGACGACAGCGTGGAAGTGCTGGCGGCGGTGGTGGAGCGGCTACCGCTCACGCTGGCCGCCTTCGTGCGGCACGGCGTGCTCGGCGCCACCGCCAAGGTGAGCCGCCGCCTGCGACACCAGCGGCGGAACCTCGCCGGCGGCGTCGGGAGGCGCAGGCGTGCTGCACATACCGTCCGTGCTCCGGTGGGCGATATGTGGCGGAGCCGTTTGTTAACGTCGTGTCGTCGCGTCGTCGCGTCGTTGAATCCGTCGTGCATCCAACGATTGCGAGTGTTTGTCTTCTGCTCGATCCAGTGATATGCGGGTGTGGTCTGAAGAGCTTAGTGGGTGATGTTGCAGTGCTGATCTGGATTAGTTTAAAAGATTCAGTGATGGCTCAGGTGCTGATACCTTGTACATGGCCTACTCTACGACAAATTGACAAGTGAAAGGAAAATAATTGTGTGGGGCTATCTAGTGCGCCGAATCCAGCTGTCATTTTTGCAGAAAGAGCAGGTCAACGATGAAGGAGTTATAACCTGGGGCATTTTCAGATGTCACCAAACAGGGGTGATATTGTGTCTTTTGATGTCTAACTCAATGAAAAACAATCCGAGTTATGTAAAAATATACAAGTGAACTGACAATAATCCATTGCATCTTTCGGCTATTTCGGAATTTTCGTTCACGCGCCATTTGCTATCGTGACATCGTGACCTAAGACCACGTGACCTGCTGTAACTTTCTGAACAGTCACAATGTGATGTGAAAGAGTGCAGAAATTGCAGAAATAGCTGATGTAATGCCTGTGACGTGAGCCGGAGCTGGTGGCCGAGCTGGCGGCGCGCTGATGACGTGTGTGTGTGACATCAGCCGGAGCTGACGTCATGCCTGTGCCGTCAGCCGGAGCTGGTGGCCGAGCTGGCGGCGGCGCTGATGACGTTGTGTGTGACGTCAGCCGGAGCTGACGTCATGCCTGTGCCGTCAGCCGGAGCTGGTGGCCGAGCTGATGACGTGTGTGTGTGTGTGTGACATCAGCCGGAGCTGACGTCATGCCTGTGCCGTCAGCCGGAGCTGGTGGCCGAGCTGATGACGTGTGTGTGTGTGACGTCAGCCGGAGCTGACGTCATGCCTGTGCCGTCAGCCGGAGCTGGTGGCCGAGCTGACGGCGGCGCTGATGACGTGTGAGTGCGTGCTGGCCAACACGACGCGGTGGCGGCTGCACGCGGCGCTGCTGCAGTGTCTCACCAGTCTGGCCGACTGCGTGCCCGCCGACCACCTCTACCACTGCTGGGTGCCCACCGTGTTCCAGAAGCTGCACACCGTGGTCAGTGCGCGCCGGGCCAGTCGCTGCCGGGAGCGCCCCGGCACGAGCTGGCGCAGGAGGCGAGGCTGGATGTGTTGTACTAAGTCACAGTTTGTCGAAGTCGGTTGGCGTTCGTACCGGACGGGAGGGACGGGCCGAGCCCGCCCGTCCCTCCTGCTTTTCGACGATATCTAACAAACGGGCGGGGCCATTGCAATTGGATATTGTTACTGTTAAAAAAATGCAAGCGCATCGTGTGTAAGCAGTCGAAATCCGTCGCAAATATAGGAGCTGTGGTTGTGCAAAGTCCACCGACCGACTGGCCCCCCGACTGTCGAGCGTTGGAGGTCACAGAGGTTTCGTCGACGCGGCGGTGCGGCGATGCGGCTTGGCGGCTGGTCACGCCAGTTGACCCCGAAGACGTTGGCCTTTGGTTGTGATATTTATACTAAAGCGAGTTCACTACAGGCGCTATATGACCATTGCAGTCGATGCGCCCTCCACACCCAAATAACTGACTGACGAGTTCACCACAGCCGTAATCTCCCCTCTAAATCTTGTGCTTATCGCTAAAGTAGGTTCCGCGATCGTATGGCGAGGGAGCCGATTCCGCCTCTCCGTCATCCGGTACGCTTTATGTGAGAGGACCCCCGGCGCGCATATTAAACGCGGCTTACGGCTGTCGTTGACATGCTTTCTCCATTGTCTGAATGATATAGAAGGAACGGCATGGGCCAGCATAGTTTGAGGGTTCTGTCGTGAAAACTATTGACTTTTAGTGTTTTTTTTTGTCAAGGTCCTCTTGGTTTCATCACACATAGGCCGTCGTCACTGTTGGAGAAGCGCAGTACAGCAGAGGTCGATGCCGTGCCGTGTCGTGTCGTACCGTGTCGTGTCGTGTCCTGTTATGTCGTACCTTGCCTTGCCTTGCCTTGCTTTGCCTTGCCTTGCCGTGTCATGCTGAGGTCCAGTTTTTTTTTGTCGGCAGAGGCCGGTACCGTGTCGTGCCGTGACGCGTCGTGTCGTGTCGTGCCGTGCGGTACCTTGCCGTACCTTGCCTTGCCTTGCCTTGCCTTGCCTTGCCTTGCCTTGCCTTGCCTTGCCTTGCCTTGCCTTGCCTTGCCTTGCCTTGCCTTGCCTTGCCTTGCCTTGCCTTGCCTTGCCTTGCCTTGCCTTGCCTTGCGATGCCTTGCCTTGGCATGCCTTGCCTTGCCTTGTCATGCCTTGCCATGCCTTGCCTTGCCATGGCACGCCATGCTGTGATCGTTTATCGGCAGAGGCTGGTACCGTACCGTGCCTTGTCATGCCGTGCTTTGTGATGCCGTGCTTTGTCATGCGGTGCCGTGTCGTGATCTGACATCTCTGTCGACAGAGGCCGATACCGTGTCGGCAAGCGGCGGCCCGCACCCTGCTCGTGTTCCTGCAGAACGTACGGCAGATGGAGCACCGCAACATGATCTGCGGCCGGCTGGTCGAAGGTAATACAGCCCCCCCCCCCCGGGCTGTCGCTAGTGTCCCCCTCATTCTCCCGCTCCAGTTGCCCACTCTTCTCTGGTCGGTGCTATCTGTGTTCAGTTATGTGATATCGGCGTACGAGGACGGAAACGTCAATCAATCTGCATAGTTTCCCGTTTCTTTTTGTCGTTCCATGCAGTTATTTCGCTGTATTCCCCTGCGCTATGCTTGTATTTCGTTTCCAATTGTCTGTTTGTCTTCGTTTTCTTTTGCTCCTTGTCTCTGTCATGTTTCCGCCCTTTCACTTCATATATGATCGCATATCGTTTGTGTCTTCCTTCTCGGTCTTCCTGTCTCTCTCTTTCGTATATTCCTTCTTTGTGTTCTCTTCTTTCTTTCTTTCTTTCTTTCTTTCTTTCTTTCTTTCTTTCTTTTCTCTTTCTCTTTCTCTACTGTTAACAAGTTCTGCCCTGAGTCTGATGAGTAGCGGGCTTATTAATCCCACCGACTCCTCTTCAGCCTAATCTGTACCACATGGCTGTTTGGAAGCTAGAGAAATGGAGTATGCTGAATGGTTTTAGATTATCTGTACGGAAAACAGTAGCCTTACGTTTGTATCGCCGGATCCGCCAATGCCACGAAATGGACTTACGGCTGTATAAACAGCGAGTGCCCACCGAGCCACTCGTCAAATTGTTGGCAGTGCATTTATACTCTCGTCTGTATTATAAAGAACTTTTCAAGATACTTAGAGACAAATGTTTTAAAGCTTTAAATATTCTTAAATGTATTTCAAGAACGTCATACGGTGCTGATCGCAAAACGCTTCTGCTTCTGTATCGTTCACTGGTCAGGTCAAAGCTCGAATATGCATGTTTTGTGTACGATGAGCATGTAAGGGCAGAAAGCGTACGCTCGACACAGTGCACCATGCAGCATTGCGTATCATCACCGGTGCATTTAGAACACCGGCTACCAGTCTCCTCGCTGAGGCCTGCGAGCCACCACTGGCATTGAGACGAGAATATCTCGGGTCACGGTATGCTCGTTACGCCAGTTTCCGGAGAGAATCCGGACTACCGTGCTGTTTTCTCCAGGCACATGAGGTTTCCTCCCTTCATTCCAGAGAAGACAGAAACCGATGTTTTTCATTGTGGGACCGTATATTGAAACTTCGACGAGAGCCAGGTCAGATACGGCGGAATTATACGACAGCAACAAATACTCATCGCACACCCCTGGCAACTGGTACGACCAGAAATTGATACAACTCTTGCATCAACACTGAACATCGACACCCCCGTTCAGATGTCACTCTCTGAGTCTCTGCAGCACATGTCTTCATACCAGGGATACAGAGTCATCTTACTGACGGATCGAGGAGCGTCCCAGGGACTGGCTGTGCATTCGTGTGTTATGCTGATGTACGCATTTTCCGCCCACCGGACGAAGCATCTGCATACTCATGCGAATTTACTGTCATCATAAAAGCTTTGTGTTTTATCGAAGTATTGAAAGAGCTATAATTTGTTTTATTCACAGACTCTCTTGGCATTCTCGGCACGCAGCAAGTTGAATCCCTTCCGCCCGCTCTTGCAGAATATGCTTGTTCCTCTCACTGCTCTCAGAGAAGCTGACAAAACTGTTGGATACCTTGCCATGTGAGGATTCGGAGAAACCAACTGGCGGATGCCGCGGCTAAGCGAGTATCTCGCATTGCACACATACCTGCTCTACCTTCTCCGGCCACAGGCTACTGTGCCACTTCTTCATCATGTACTCATTCCAAATGGCAAGCACGTGGAACATGGAACTCGGGAATAAGCCAGGGCGATTAAGCCAAAACTGAGAGAATGACCATCGTCCCGGCATAAATCCAGAAAAGAAAAGGTGGCAGTCTGTCGACTGAGAATTGGTCACTGTTGCCCACTGCTACCTGTTATGCGGACACGATCCACCGCCATGCCCTGGATGTCGCACACGTTTGACTGTACGTCATGTTTTGCACTCATATGGAAGCTACGATGGGGAGCGCATGCGACACTTCAGGACTGCTGTCAGGTCGCTGGCATATCCAGGCATGTTGGATGATGACTCCTGAATCGTATGCAATGGTAATCTGTTTCATTTTCTCTCAGAAATAGGATTCGAGGCTATTTACACACCAAGATGAAATTGTTCCTTACTACTGACTCCTGAGGATGAATTGATAACATAGCAGTTGGATGATGACTCCTCAATCGTATGCAATGGTAATCTGTTTCATTTTCTCTCAGAAATAGGATTCGAGGCTATTTACACACCAAGATGAAATTGTTCCTTACTACTGACTCCTGAGGATGAATTGATAACATAGCAGAATGTAAATACACATGGGCGCAATATTATCAACGAAGTGGTTGACTCGCCTTTAAACCACAATAACTGAGTGATCTGTACCACTCACGTTAGCAGCTCATGTTCAAGCTGTGCAAGTGCCACATAATTATATATGTGCGCCAGGCTGCTGTAAGTGCTTTCAATTAGAGGTGATCCTAAGCCGTCAAATACAAATATTAAGTACTATAGGTAATCTTATCCGTATTTTGTTAAACACTTAAAACGTATTTAGAAATATTGTGAACTACGCGCTTCTGTGGGCATTCTTCAGGAGCGCTGTTCGGGGACCACATTTGATCAGTATGTGTCCCGTTCATCGTGGTTTCTGGCTTATGTCCATCAGATTTTGGTCAGAGATCGCTTTTGTGCATGTGCATACCCTTTCCGTATTTAGGCTATGCAAAGAACCGCATATTGCATAATTCCTGGACAATATGTGTAAAGCCGGTCGACAGCTGTGTTATGTCATCATCCGGACTCTTGAGGTAAGCGTTCCAGGGATTATCGTGGTGGGGGGGGGGATTGCGTGCCTCAAGGATCCGGCGGCCAGACCACCAGGCGGCCGGGGAGAGGTCAAACTAAGAGTGCCTCACTCGTCCTTCCATCCATGCGCCCCTATTCCAATGCCCATCTCATCCCAATCCTTGTCCTTCACCTAGCCCTACAACACTAACTATCCCTACTATGAGCAGGCAGGGCAACTTCCCCGGTCCTGCCCACCAGCCCGGTTTTATCGGGGTAGCCGCGCCCCCTTGGCCCGTCCCCGGGGGTTGACGGAGTCCTGGAGGTTGAGGTCCCCCGTCGCACGGTGCTAGTTGTGACGGGGGACCAACACACCTCTTTGGTCCAGATATCCCAGAGGGGCGGGCGGGCCCGTGGGGCCTCACGCGGGTCAAGTGGCAGGTCGCCTCGGGCTGGGGGCCTGGGTTTCCCAGTGCCTGCCGGCCCGGCAGGCCGGGGTCAAGGGGTGGGCGGCGCTGGATCCTGGTCGGGGTGGTGAGTCTCTCTCCCGACCGGGCGAAAGCGCCGCCTGCCCCGTATAGCTCATCTGGTGTCTGACGACCTCCCGTCCGCGGGACACAGGCGTCCCCCCAGTAGGGCCCATCTGAGGTGGAGCACCGGATGAGCAGAACAAAACATACAACACATGGCATCTACTAAACAAAAACACTTTCCTGGTCCCTCCCGTGAGGGCCAGACAACTCCTACTCCGGCCGAGATCGGTACACCTCTGCGGAGGGCACCCCGGTACCTCGTGTTCTTGTGTTCCGAGGGAGGAACAAGAGTCTCACGTCCCTGTCCCTCTTTCAAAAGCGGAACGCATGTGACAGACTTGGCGAGATCGTTCGATGCGAGAGATTGAAAGATGGTGGATTCGAAGTCGAGTTTGCGATACCGGAGCAGGCGGAAAGGGCGTTAAGCTGTTCCGAACTAGTTTACAGTGTGCGCAAAGGAAACGAAACTCACAACGTGGAAATTCCAATTACAGTTGAACCACATAAAACAAAGAACACTTCGAGAGGACTGATTAACTGCTTTGATCTCAGGGATGTACCGGAAGATGAGATAGTGGATGGGTTGTCAGAATTTGGAGTGACTGAGGCGAAGAAGATGAAAGTGAGAAGAGGTGGAGAACTTATTCCGACCAACAATGTCATTCTGACCTTCAGTAGGACGGACTTGCCCTCTCAGATACGTGTGGGTTACATTTGTGTTCAGGTGCGACCTTTCATCCCCAACCCCATGCGATGCTTCAAATGTCAGAGATACGGCCACACAAGCAAATTTTGTCGGAACCGCCCCGCGTGTGGCAGGTGTGCTTCTTTCGACCACACAGGCGAGCAGTGTGTGGTCGAATACCATTCTGTGTGAACTGTGGCAGAGGACAGGATCCCCATACTTCGTTTGGCCGCACCTGTCCTAGTTACTCGAAGGAAAAAGAAATTATTTTCATCAAGTACTTACAAAAAGTTACGTTCCGCGAAGCTCGGGATCTATATGAAAAATCCCACCCGAAAGTATCATACGCCTCGACAGTTAAAAATACATCAGTCAAACAGGTTCCAGCAACAACAGGCAACACTGAACAACTTATCGCACAGCTGAGTGCTCTTCTCCGCTCTCTTTGCGTACTTGTCCCCGCCCAAACGAGGCAATCTCAGCGTACACCCCGTTCCGAGGATGCGGAACGCAGTGCTTCACCAACACGGGCCCTTCAAGCGACCGCACCGGAGCCAGCCACAGGGCGAGCTCAGGAAGAGTGGAGTCTTATCCAGCGGACCAAGCGGCCCGGTAAGCACTCCAACGCCAACCTGCAATCCACCACTCAATCCAT
Source organism: Imbricaverruca yamaguchii (assembly GCA_034440575.1). NCBI lineage: Eukaryota > Metazoa > Arthropoda > Thecostraca > Neoverrucidae > Imbricaverruca > Imbricaverruca yamaguchii. Next base: position 1,014,918 of record JAOTOL010001660.1, read on the forward strand.
CCCCGAACCTTCCGAAACCACCTCAACCCGTCAACCGTCGCCAGTTACTTCAAGAGGAACCGGTGCGACTTCCCGTCGGGTACCAGTCGTAGCACCTTCGGTGACCACACCAGGGCCCAGTGTTCAGGTCCACCCGAGAGCTCCCGACATGGGGGCGTCTGGCAGAGCAGCTCGGTATGGGTCCAGGGAACCCTCGCCGAGCGCGCGAGCTGGACAGTCGCCCACGGCGACACCCCCGCCATCACCAACTTCCCATGCCAGTCACACGCTAACGGCAGAGACAGGGAAGGTGATGGGCCCACCCCCCATACCACCCCGCGGGGGTGAGATGAGAGACCCGCCTACCCCGGCAACCGGACGCAAGCGGCCATCCCCGTGGACGCCATCGCCACCAGGCGTGGGAGGCCCAAGATCTTGTCAGAGGTCACCGGGTGAGAGGACACCTGTTTTACATTCATAGTACGGTACGTTCATGTTTGCATTTTGTGGACTGTTGTTTTACAATGGACATCTGGACGACGAGAGTGTCTAGCTGTGATATCGTCTGTGGTACTGTTCCATACCTATTTTAACCCGTCATAAATGGTTCAACTGCGGACAATCTTACAATGGAACTGTAGGGGGCTGAGGACCAGCGAAGAAGACCTCCAGGTGCTGTCAAACCGCCACTGTCCGGCGGCCATCTGTCTCCAAGAAACGAAGGTGACGCCGAACTACTCCTATAACCTAAAATGTTACTCAGTGTTTCGTAAGGACACTCCCTCAGACACCGTAGCACACGTTGGAGTGTTGCTGGCTGTCCACCATAGTGTGACTGCACAGAGATTGGTGCTACACGCCAAGTTGCAGGCCGTTGCTGTAAGAGTGCATTTTAATCATCGTCCTATATCTATCTGCTCACTGTACCTGCCACCCGGTGTTGGATTCCCTTCTACTGAGCTGCGGTGCCTGATGTCAGAGTTGCCACCGCCAGTATTACTACTAGGTGATTTTAACGCTCACCACACAATATGGGGATGCGACGACGTTGATGCACGGGGTCGGTGTTTGGAGTCCTTGATGCACGATGCATCCTTGTGCATTCTTAATTCTGGAACACCGACGCACCTTACGCTGCCCTCTGGCCATGCCTCTGCCCTAGCTCTTAGTTGGTGCAGCCCTGAGCTCGCACAACTTTTTACCTGGTCTGTGGCCGACGACCCTCTGGGGAGTGACCACTTTCCGGTGTGGCTGGGTTACGAGGATGGCGCAGTACTCGGGACCAGACCATGCCGGTGGAATTTTAAGAAGGCAGACTGGGGAGGATATGAGACGCGACTAGAGGAGACTTTGAGGCCTGGTGTCACCCCCATGTCTGTGGAATCGCTCACCAACCTGCTTGTGCAGACCGCGACTGAGTTTATCCCTCGCACATCTGGCACTCCCCGTCGCGCACCAGTTCCATGGTGGACGGAAGAGTGTTGTCAGGCAATTCGGGCAAGGCGACGCGCCTTCAGAGCTTTCAACCGAAGGAGTAGTACGGAAAATCTCATCGCCTTCTGGCAGGCTCGAGCCAATGCTAGATGCACTATCCAGGACGCTAAGAGGGTCTCATGGAGGAATTATGTGGACAAACTGAATCGCTCTACACCCATATCTCAGGTCTGGTCTCGACTTAAGCGTATTGCCGGTAAATACAGCTCCACACCTCTGCCATTACTACGAGTTGCCGGCCGAGACATCACCCAGCCGGTCGACTTGGCAAACGAGATGGCTTGCACAATCTCGAACAGATGTAGGTGCTACAGTGATGACGACCTGTTCACACGTCGCAAAGCCACTTGCGAGAGACAGGCACTGAACTTTTTTACTTCTGAACGTATAAGTTACAACGAGCCATTCACGCTAGCTGAGCTTCGTTCCGCTATTGCGACCCTTCGGAGCATATCCGAAGGCGACGACCAAATACACAACGACATGCTCAAACATCTTCCATCATGTGCACTTGATGCCGTACTGGCAACGCTGAACGGACTGTGGAAGAAAGGAGATTTCCCACCCACTTGGCGTGAGGCCATTATGATCCCAATATTAAAGCCCGGAAAAGACAACGTAGACCTGGGAAACTACCGACCAATATCACTCACATCATCACTGTAAGCTTATGGGGAAGATGGTGAACGTGCGTCTGACCTGGTTTCTTGAACGACATGGCATTTTAAACAACGCAGAGTGTGGTTTTAGGAAAAACCGTAGCACCATTGACCATCTTTTAGTCCTTGATACAGTGGTGCGTGCAGCTTTCCAGCAAAACCGTCACATTGGTGCAGTGTTTTTCGACATCCACGGAGCGTATGACACCACCTGGCGCTACAGCATGATGATGAAGGTCTTCAAATGTGGAATTCGTGGATCCATGGGCCTCTTCCTCCAGAACTTTCTGTCGAGGCGTTTTTTTTTCGTGTTCGGATCGGAAGCTGTATGTCGGATCGGTACCCACAAACGGAAGGGGTACCACAGGGAAGTGTGTTGAGCGTGGCGTTGTTCGCCATCATGATCAACGATATTTGCAAGTCCAATCCGCGTAATATCGGTAGATCAGTGTTCGTGGACGACTTCGCAATTTGGTGCTGCACATCCACTGCACCGGCAATGGCACGGCAGCTTCAGTTGGCGGTAGCATGCTCGGAGAGGTGGAGCTCCAAGAACGGGTTTCGGTTTTATGTCTCAAAAACTGTAGGGATGCATTTCTGCCGGCGCCGCAGAAGCTGCCCAGACCCTGCTCTCCAGCTGTTGGGCAGCCAATTCCCTTCCAGCGCGCTGCCAGGTTTCTGGGAGTTACTTTTGACGTTCGTCTCAGTTACAAGGAACATTTTAAAACACTCCGAGAGAAGTGTTTTACATCGCTCAACCTTCTGAAGATGGTTGCGCGCACGTCCTACGGAGGAGACAGGAAAACTATGCTTCTACTGTACCGTTCTCTCGTTCGTTCAAAACTCGACTACGCATGTTTTATATATGACAGCGCTTGCACAACGAGCAAGCGATCACTCGATGTGGTCCACCATTCGGCGCTCCGAATCGTGACCGGAGCTTTCCGCACTTCACCTTCTGTGAGCCTTCTGGCTGAAGCCCACGAGCCACCACTCTCGCTCCGTCGCGAAATGCTCGGGATGCGCTACGCGTGTAAAGTGCGCCAATTCTCAGATCATCCTGCGTATACTTACATATTCTCCCACCGCTTGATTGCAACATTCGAACGAGCTCGCATCACACATGGCACCCCCTTTTGCGTCAGAATGCGCACTCTTCCAGGATAGCGATATTCGATTGCGGGGAATTATGCGGGTCGGTTTTCCACAAACACCGCCTTGGCAGGCGGGCCATCCAACAATTGACATGTCGCTCTCCGTGATGAAGAAAGCACATGCTACACCGCACGACCGTTTGTCACATGCCCTAGAACACATAGCCTCTTTTGACAGATACGTCCAAATTTATACAGACGGATCAAAGTCAGATACTGGCGTTGGCAGTGCATTTGTAATTGGTCCAATGTCGAGCTCTTTTTCACTGCCACCCCATGCAATGGTATATGTGTCAGAGCTGGTTGCCATCATCAAGGCCCTCAGTTATATCGAAGTAGGACCGGAAGACTCGCATGTTATTTTTACTGATTCCCTCAGTAGTCTCTGGGCGCTAAACCAGTTCAATTCACCTGATCCCATCGTATAGGACGTCTTACGGCTTCTCAGATCACTAACACATACTGGAAAATCTGTTACCTTCTGTTGGATTCCAAGCCATGTCGGCATCGTGGGAAACGAGGCAGCGGATGCTGCTGCGAAACGTGCAGCCCAGGCCCCATACCAGCGATTTATGCCGCTCCCAGCGAGAGAATATCGGCGTACAATCATGACCTTTATTTTATAAAAAAAATGGCAGTATACCTGGGACACGTTGCTGGATAACAAACTACGAGCGATAAAACCATGCCTCGGAGAATGGACCTCATCCTACCGCCGGACGAGACGTGAAGAGGTCTTGCTCTGCCGTCTTCGGCTCGGACACATTCACCCAACACACCACCATCTACTCTGTGAGGAAGACAGGCCAAGTTGCCCTCGATGTCGCGCACCACTGTCTGTGCGTCACGTCTTGGTCTCGTGCCCTCTGCTCGCCGATGACCGAAGACGGTTTTTTTGGAGCCGCACAGTCGCTGTCACTCCGCGACCTCCTTTGTGACCGCTCGCGCGCGGTAACTTCTGGACAACTGTTTCGCTTTTTATCGGATGTTAACTTCAGGGCGATTTACACACCTCACTGACGTGTAGCACTAAACGCTCGGAACCGCGACATGTCACTCCAACTGATTTTCTCTTGCACTTGATCTTGCTGTTCCACTGTTTCACTGATGTTCCTCCCGTTGCACTGTTCCACTGATGTTTGCTCGCGGTTGCTCTTTCTGTTTCACTGCTTCACTGATGTTACTCCCGTTTCACTGTTCCACTGATGTTTGCTCGCGCTTGCTCGTTCTGCTTCACTGTTCCACTGATGTAATTTCACTATTCCACAGATTTTGTTCGCGCTTACTCCTTCTGTTCTGTTTCACTGGTGCTACTCCCGTTTCACTGTTTCACTGATGTTACTCCCGTTTCACTGTTTTACCAATGTTTTCTTGCGCTTGCTCTTTGTCTTTCATTGTTTCACTCATGATATCTGCACGTATTCTGAATGGTCGTGCACTACTGTTGGCACTAATCATCCCAAGCTATCACTCTAACATTGTTATGGGCGCTGTATGACCGAAGCAGTCGATGCGCCCCTAAGCCCAAATAACCAACCAACCGATTATCGTGCTGGGCCTTCTGAAGTGCCGTGAGCTTGGATGAATCGTGGGTCAGACGCTGTCTAGCTCTGCGAGTGTGGCACACGAATGTGACTGTCATGGGAATTAGGCGCCGTCTGAAAGGCACATGACATGTGACCCCTGGTTTTGACACGCAGAGCTGGGCCAGAATGACAGCTGCCACATGCGGAGACTCTACCTGGACATTTGCGGAATGGTCCTCGACATGTTCTCCAAGGGCTTCTTCAAACAGTACTTCTTCACTGCCACGCTGGCGCTGGTCGGTGAGTTTCGGATCGCGTCACGATGTCTGGTCAGGGAGTTTTGGATCGCGTCACGATACCTGGCCAGGGAGTAGGTTCGGCAGGTTTGTCTGCCGTGCTACGGGCGTGCTGACGTGGTGCACATTCGTGGCGTGCCGCGCTGCCTGCTGCCAGGAACTTGTCACCGTAGCGGTGAGTGACTTGGCACCGTAGCGGTGAGTGTTGCGGGCGAACGCAGCGAGTCGTCGATTGAGCCCAGTGAGTCGATGCCGACGAGTTTTCTGAATCCTTCAAACGTATGGAAAGACGGCCGTTGTACGATATGTGTGGCGATTTGTGGTCCGGCCCCTGCGTAGCATTGTGTGATATAATACCGGCGTATTGTTACCGCATCGTTACGGGGGTGTTTCGTGTCCGGTTGCGCTAGTTTAGCGTGCCGGCATGCCGTGAACTAACCCGGCGCACGTAACTCTTGTTAGGCCCACCTGTGCGTGAGTTGCGATGGCGGTGCGTCTTCCGGTGCGTCGCAAACGTCGTGTGCAGACGCAATCATGGCTCAGTTGTGACTTGTGCTGTCGGGTTAGTGAAGCAATATATCCCCGCTGCACAGTGCTTCTTTCCGTACATGAGCCGCATGTACATGGAAGTGAAGTCAGTTGTGGTAAATTGTTGCACGGGGTTATTTTTTAGCGCCATGAAGTTGTCACTGGTGACTTTATGTCCTTAGACTTTATGTGTGACCTGAGAACTTCCTGCACGAAGAAAAACAGCGTGCCACTAATTAGCTTGATCTTGTACGAGACGCTGTATTTATCCGTTTTCCATCACAAGCAAAATGTAATATTTCTTGCCAATGTTTTCTGCAATCGCTCCACGGAGTCCATCCTCACACCAAGCAGTGGACGTGTCACCCCAACCATGAACCGTTCGACTGATTGTGTCGTCCCAGCTGAGCAGCATAATTCTAACCGGGAGTTTTGCATTGCATCACTGCTCCGACACCGGCCAACTAGACGTCAGGTCGTTTCAGTTCCCAACGGGAAAGTTAGAGCAAAAATTGAGTGCTGGGAACTGCTCAACTGCCGGTGCAGCGGCTGTTGAGCAGTTGTAAATGTTTCCGCTGCAGACTGCTGACGACCTGTGCGTTCTACCATGGGGCTACCTAATGATCGATTTAGCTCTTGTATTTGAAGTTCTCAGAAGCTCGCAAATATCCCAGCAGGTTTCATCTCTTCGAAGCGCTGTTCGCATAAAACACCGTGGGCCATGTGTTTGCTGATCGTGGTATTTACCGTTTGTGTACCTGTGCACCCGGATATCAACGGGTATGGAATAATGTGGTGAAGACGCCGGCTTATCACTGATTGTATCCAATATTAACCCGCGCCGTCTTTCCGGTCAAATCCTCACACCCCGTCTCGGGGGAGGGGGCGGTTGAAAACCCCCTCTAAAATAAAAACCAAACATCGCACGAAAACGAAAGAGGTGTCATCGAAAAGCGCTCGACGAGTTTGGTCCGGGTCCACCCTCCAAAACAATTTTCCCCCAAAATTGACGTCACCAGGGGGATAGATTTTCACGACTTTTAGCAACGTACATTATGTTTTTGCCTCTGGGGAGTTCATTTTGGGATGTATGAAAAACAGAATTTGTTTGGAATGAGAAATGGACAGCAAAATTAACCATGGCTATAATTTCTTTTAGCCACCAAGATATCAACAATTTTTTTTTTTTTTTTTTAAAATTTTGAGTTTTCAAGTTTTCTTTAATTTTCCTTTTCAAATTGGTAGAGCAGACCGAGAAACGTTGTTCGAAGTCAACTTGCCCCAATAAAAAAAATGCTTACTTTAGCCAGAATCCTGTATTTGAACTGCAATTTGGCAAATATGCAAAATTTATATGTAGTCAAAAACTAAAAAAGTGAAGAAAAAAATCAACTCGTACGTTTTGTTGGCATCCGTAAAGATAAGCAAACGCTGAAAGTTTCATTAAAATATCTGTATCCGTTAAAGCTTGACGACTGGTTGAACATTTTTGGAGGCGACCTTACTTGACCTTGACTAACTCGTTGACCCTAGATGATCTGACCTAAAAATTTGTAATCAGCTTGTCAAATTGATGTGGGAAAAGGTATGCCAAATCTGGGCGCGCTGCCGCGCGCCGTTCGTCCGCTATCCGCGAAAAACCTGAGGGGGGCGATTGAAGACCCCCCAAGACGGGACGGTTAACGCGCGCGTCGAGGGGGCAGATACCTGCCCCCTCCGGTTTTTCCTAATTTGCCGCCATACTAATCGGGTTAGCAAGGCCAAACCTCGCATGGATGCTCATTGGTCTTTTCCGCACATCCTCATACATTTTTAATCCTTGGTCATCTCAGGTCAGGTCACCAGGTCAGTAGAAGTGACCCAACATCCCTCGGAGTTCTAGGTGACATAACTCCCACGATAATTGGGCGATTGATTTCAAACTTATAACGCGTCATGATCTCATCAGGGGCCATACTATGTATCTCGGTTTTTTTCGTAGCATTGACCGGAGGTCAAGTCGCGGCAATGGCTTCCCCATTATAGGGCTTTCGTAAAATATACAACTGTTTCCTGGTCACATATTTGCTCTCGGAATGACCGCACAACGGTTGTGGCGTGTAGTTGGAAGCTATGCTCAATGTTACCGCTGACATTTTTGTTCAGTAACCCCACAAAAGTCATCTGACGTCACCTGAGATCACCAGCACATTTCCGCGCGTTATATCGCACTGCATTTAGCTAGAAGGCTGACATTACCGTCATTGTGCTTGTATCGCCAAGACGTATCGATTGATACATTACATGCCCTCCCTAGGGTACTTCATGACCTTGACCTGAGGTCATAGTTCCTGAGTAAGAAGTATTCCTGCTTCACACCGCGTGTTGTCTGTTACAGATCCTGAGATATATGTCAATATCTGAGAGTCCCACCCGATCTGGTCGAAATTGACCTATGATGACCCAGTGACCTGAATATTAACCTGAGCGCAAAAATATTGCCGAATTACTTTCGATGGGCTTGTCACCAGCTAGCTAACGCCGTTTTCCGCTTGTCGCTAGCTAGCATATTTCTAGAGATCTTAAGGGGCAGACATCTGCCCCCCCGGACCGGCGAAGTTGGCGCGGACCGCCGGACGTACGAGTGTTAAGACGCTGTGATATTGGATGCGGAAAATTGTGCTGTATTGCAGCGTTGCTGTTGTCACACCATCAGTGCATCATGATGAAGTTGTACTGCGTGACGTAAACTCCTGGGTCCTGAGTGCTGACTCGAACTACCAACATCTTGCTCCGCGTGCCGTGGCGTTGCCAAAGACCCGGGGCACCTACACCCAGACATTCTGACATATTTTCCCTGGTGGGCGGATACACTAATTACTGTCCTAAGCTGAACAACTTGGGCAAATCATCGTTCAGTTGCTCAGCAAACCTGTTAGAACAATTCGGCGTATAACAGAGCCTTGGCTGTGAAGCTCTTGACATAAGTGCAAATGTAATGACGTGCGTCGACCTTCTTTCGTCCCTTTATATCAGCTGACTTTTTAAATATAAAATCCTATCTGCATCATGTTAACCCGCAATCACCTTTGACCCTCTTTGACACCACAGTGATCTTGGTACGTTTCGGGTACTTGGTCCTACGGATGTGGCGACCTGGGCACTTGTGGACCCGACCGACCTGTAGTGGCCCAGACAGTTAGTCTTGCTAACCTCTCATGACCCGATCAGACGACCCGGTGCCCAACATGCGGCGCGTCCTGTGTCAGCTGCTGGCCTGCAGTTATGAGCCTCGCTGACCTCTCATGACCCGGACAGATGACCTGGTACCCAACATGCGGCGCAGCCTGTATCAACTGGGCAGTTATGAGCCTCGCTGACCTCTCATGACCCGGATAGACGACCAGGTGCCCAACATGCGGCGCGGCCTGTGTCAGCTGCCAGCAGCTGCGAACCTCGCTGACCTCTCCTGACCCGGACAGACGACCCGGTGCCCAACATGCGGCGCGCCCTGTGTCAGCTGCTGGCGCGGATCAAGGCCACGCTGCGGCTGCCGGCCGACAAGCGGCGCCTGCACCAGCTGGAGGCGGTGGTGCGGCAGCTGCTGGTGACGGAGCAGGATCGGGACGCCGCCGCGGCCGTCCGACACGCCATCATACAGCTGGACAAAATCGAGGTATGTCGTCACAAAGCCGAGCGAGGGAACTGACATACGTCACTGTACATCCCGACAAAGTGGAAGTGCGCCACCGTGCAGTTGTGCAGAACTGGTACGCCGACATGCAGCTCGACAAAACTGGTACGTCACCACACAGCTCGACACGACTGGCACGCCACCGTACAGCTCGACACGACTGGCACGCCACCATACAGCTCGACACGACTGGTACGTCACCACACAGCACGACACGACTGGCACGCCACCGTACAGCTCGACAAAATCGAGGCGCATCTGACGCAGCTCAATTAGGTCGAGGTGCTGCGGAAGCGCCAGCACACCGTGGACAAGATCGGTGTGCGCCCGACCCCGTACGACACGCCACGGCGCAGCTCGCCAGGGTGCAGATACGGCCGACGTGCTGCCGTTCCGCCCGGTAAGGTTGCAGTGCAGCCGCAACTGTCACCGTCGGCCATGGCACCCGGCTGCCGTCGGGATACTGCGCCGCAGAGCATGCCCGCACGCCGCGTAATGCCGGCCAAGTCAGTGCGGCGCCGGTGATCGGACAGCCGTCGATGATACGACATGTCGGTGTGGCCCGGGGCGGTGAGCACGCAGACATGCGGGTGTCGAGATGACTCCGTGCATCACCAGCAAAGCCGGTCCGAAGGGAGCTGCAGATACCGGGAAGGTAGCATTTGCTGCAGAACGGGGAGGCATCATGCCATCCATGAGGCCAGATATTGCAATCGGCAGCTTTGATGCCGATGGTCGGAGCAATGCGGCTTTATGGCTTTCTCTTGGTACCCATTGGAGCAAGAGTCGGTGGAGGAAAAATATGGGCGCAGCGGCCCCATTTAAGCAGGTCGTATCCCGGGCTCAGGTCAAACGTTTTCTGTGTTGGACATGACTATGAATATGGTGAGTATGCATTTGTGGGAATATGAATCACTGCTTGCGTTGGACCTGAGATAGAACGCCGAGAGGAACCGGAGCGTTCTGTCGTCGATAGCTTGAGCATGAACAGAGCGGATGAAAGATATCGGAACGCCCTCCGCTGACAACTGCCGATCTGGGTGCACAGCATCGGCAGATGGGTCGTCCACTTCGGCGTCGTGTCGCAGCCGTGTCGACAGCTCTCTAGAGCCGCACTGCAACGTTCCCAGAGCCGCGATCAATGTTCTCGGACGGAGCGAAATGTTCACCGACGCTGCGGGAGTCCGCCGGCGGTCAGTTGTGGTTACGGTAACGGCCGCAATTCAGCCGGTCTGGGCTGGGTGCGCGTGCCCCTCCCCCCCCCCAGCGCCTCCTCTCAGCATTTCCGCTCAGCACCCACGCTCCGTGCCCCCGCCCAGCGACCCCGCTCAGTACCAATGCGCAGCTTCCCCGCTCAGTACCCTCGTTCAGCCCCCCATACACACTCAGCGCCCCCGTTCTGTGTCCCCGCTCAGCACCTCGCACAGGACCCCCGCTCAGCGCCCCCGCGCAGCACCCCTGCACAGCACCCCCGCTCAGCACCGACAAGCTAGAGCCGACTGGGGCTGGCCGCTCTTTACCGCTGGCCAAGACGAATGGCGGGCGTGTTCAAATGTTCGCTGTGAATATTTGATCGTGACCAGCGCTGAAAGGAGTAGCTGTTGAAGCGTGGCGAGGTATACCCACTAATCGGACACCTGTAGTAAATTATTACTCACTGAAACCATTTGAACGCCCTGGAAATCGAATACTTCCGTTGTCGTATAGTGTTGGGTACATGGTAGAGTGATTTGTGTTTCCTTCGGCGAAGCATGTCAGGTGTTGCAGCCATCAGTGATGACTGCCTGGGCGCCCATGATTAACGACTGGTCGAAACGCCATAACACGTTGATAGGAAGCAACGATGAACGCTTATCTTCATCCCCAGTGGTATTGAAGCGCCTGTCTATTTTAATTATATTTTAGTGTGCTCATGGCGTTTCAGGTAAGCATGAGCTTCATGAGCGTGAATGGTAATGCTTTTTATAGTGGACCCATTCCCGGTGAGTGGGCCATGAAGCTCAGTTTATCAATAAGTGAAAATTATATCGCGTTGTGCCTATCAGCTTCCAGGATTCTCCATCCTGAAGTTAGTGGGAAACAATGAGCGAAACATTATTTGCAAATAAAAATCAGGGCATCTGTGCATTGTCGACAATATCATGACCACCTTACCTGAACCTGAATTGAAGGTGGGCGACGGCTATGTTTGCTGGTTTAGGGATGGAGACTTGCTCTTGGTGATGGCTTCGATGGTGAGAAGTCTTCTGTCACTGCGATGGTGTCACTCTGAATGTGTTTGCACTCCAGTTCTGTCTGGTTACATTCCGGCTGTGCTTGTGCCGCATGTGGACCTTGTTTGCGCCGTCTGCCAGATGCATGGCGATTCCTCAAAACAAATATGTCGTAATGAATACAGCGCAGTCCGATTTTTATTGAGGCATGCTTTCTTTAGGCGAGCATGCATGTCTGTAGACAACGCTTGTTCGTTTTAATTCGCTCGATTTGACGGCGAAAGTTATTTTGATGACGAAATTACTGATCTGGTTGTTGCTTTTCTTTCTTTTTGTAGGAAATAGCTAGCTTGAACATGTCGTTTTGGGTGGTATGTGTTATACTTTGTTTAATTATTTGCCGGATAATTACACACTTTATTGCATTATATATTGTGTTCATCTGGTTCCGGCATAACAAGGGGATGATCTTTTGTTTGAGTGGTTTTATTCGATCGCTGCTAAGGTGTCCGTCTATGAACGATCTGGTTGCTTTGTTCAGGCATCCGCTGGCATGCCTATTGTTCACGAGGATTTGTTTTGCGCGGCCCAGTTCATGGTGCAGTGCAGTCCAGTCGAAATAAGTATTTGAATGCTCTCTTGAAAGATCGAATGGGACTCGTCATCTGGTTGATCATTCACACTTGGCATTTATCATTTCCCGGCGTCAGCTGACATTTGGCTACCTTTCGTCGAAAAGCAAACGTTTTCAGCATCAACATGAACATCCAAGGCAGTGATTGTGTTCTTATTCCCCTAGCTCATAGGTGAATTTGAGGAGTTAGCTTTTCTTCATGGCTTTCTCCAGCTGTCCAAGGTGAGAAACACTTGCCGTGCCGACAACGATTTATACATGGCGGCAATACATGAAGTGCCACAGATTGTCTTGCAACATGTTTTTCTCGGGGTAACACATGTAGACGTTAGCAAACAGCAGTCCAAGTGGTGAGCACTTGGTGGTCCAAGTGGGGTTTATTGACTGCTGTCCGTCGTGTAAATGCTCCGATGACTGCCCCACGATTCTGCTATTCATGTATCAATATTTTAGGCCAAGGTGAGTGTTGTGGGTTTTCAGGGGTGCCTACTGTGTCCCAAGGTCAATGTAGAGTTTGGATGCCAGAGTATATAATTGTTCCAAATCTGCAGTGTAAGTGCGGAGAATGGAAGTAAAAAAGCAGTTCCAAGCAATATTTCGCAACGTATTATGATTTTATAGGAATAGTATATGGTAAGCTTAAAATCAACGGTGGCAATACGGATTCAATTATGTATATGGTCGACATCATGGAAATTCAAATATGCTGAATTAATTTTGTCTTCTTGTTAAGAGGCATGCAGACATGCTGACAGCAAAATATGAAGATGGAAGATGATCAGTAATAAGAGTTATGATTGACACATTATTTCCAGTTGGGAGCCATTTTTCACCAAGTCTGGATGTTGGCGGGCAGTGTGCTCGGTGATGCTTCATGCTGATTATTTGCGCCGACTGCCATATTACTGTACGAGTTCGGTAAGCAGATGGCGGTGTAAGCGTACGATTATGTCGATGCCTTTGTTAATTCGTGTTTATGCGTTGGGGTGCTCCGGATGGAGGAGGGGCAGATCGCCTCCCGAGACAAACAGCCGCCTTCATAATAATGTTTCTCTCCAGCCTCCCCCGTCTCGGGGGATTGCTCTGTGGGAGGGAGATAATTTCTCAGCGGCTCTGCGTGTTTTCCGGCTAATGGCCTACGTCTGAAGGTAAGCACCGAGTGGAGTTTTACCAGCGGACTGAGAGGATCTGGCCGGAATCATCTCTCGCGCCGGCTGTCGCCTGTTGGTAACGTCCAACTGAGCGCACTCGTGCAGTTGTTAGTTGGGGATTTTTCCACTCGCATATCATCAGACCGACATCCGATGTTATCTGCGGGACGACGAGTGATGAACCGAGCTAACACAGGCAGCAAAGCGTACGTGGTCAAACTCGGCGTCCTATATAATCGTGCGTGCCGGTTTGACCACCAGCCGTGATGATGATGCTGTCGCGGATTGCGTGGTTAAGGTGCTCGGCAGTTACCATCTGCCAGCTAATGGAATGTTTGGACTGCCCAAGGTAGCTGGCCGATCCGAGACGGCCGTGTTGGTGAGGCTGGGTATGGTGTCAGTATTGACTTGGTGAGGCCCGGTATGGTGCCAGTATTGTCTGGTGAGGCCCGGTATGGCGTCAGCATTGGCTGATGAGGTCCGGTATGGTGCCAGTATTGGCTGGTGAGGCCCGGTATTGTGCCAGTATTGGCTGGTGAGGCCCGGTATGGTGACAGTATTGTCTGGCGAGGCCCGGTATGGTGTCGGCATTGTCTGGTGAGGCCCGGTATGGTGTCGGCATTGTTGGTGAGGACCGGTATGGTGTCGGTTTGACTGGTGAGGCCGTATGGTGGTTGTATGAGGTCCGGTATTGTGCCAGTATTGGCTGGTGAGGCCGGTATTGTGCCAGTATTGGCTGGTGAGGCCCGGTATGGTGACAGTATTGTCTGGTGAGGCCCGGTATGGTGCCAGTATTGGCTGGTGAGGCCCGGTATGGTGCCAGTATTGGCTGGTGAGGCCCGGTATGGTGACAGTATTGACTGGTGTTTCGCTGTGTAATGTTCGATGCGTAATTGCAGTCAGTTAATTATTGTGCACGGATGAAAGCAAGTGGGTTGTGTTCCATTGAATTTCTGCAAGTAATATCTCATGTAACACAATGTTCGTCATGTAATAAATTGATTAGTCGGATTGAATTTAATTAATCGTAGATCGAGATAAGACGTTTTACAAGCATCTTCCTTTTCCCAAAGTGCACGTTGTCTCGAGGACATTTCGACATTTCGCTTCCACCGACCCCTGGCTGCCACCATAACTCTGACCTTCCGTTGGTTACCAGCTGTTTGTGCTAATCTGAGCTTGCTGTGTAGGTCCAGACAGGGATCACATTTGACTTAGCCCCTTTCTGTCTGGCTAACTGGAAATTAAGCTGACTCATCCCGCCCTGATCGAACCTGACCTAACCGGACCTATACTGGAGTTGTTATGTGACAAGGCTTTGATAAAGACAAAATCGTGGCCTGTCCGAGGGTTGTCTGAGATTTTGTTTGGCCTGGGTCTGTTGACAGGGTGTGATGTTATGAAGACAGTGAATCTGACCTGACATGACCTTGGCACAGGCATCATCCAACCAGATGGTCATGGAGATGGCCGATGAGTCAGATCTTGTGCAGTTAGGGCTCTGACCTGGCCTGGCCTCATGCGATCCAACCTGGTGTAACCATATGTATCTTGCGATTGAGATGGTCAGTCTGATCTTGTCTGAGCTCTGACTTGACGCCGTCTGACCCGGTGTTCTCACCTGATAGGTTGTGGTGGAGATTGTCTGGTGCGGTCGGAGCTCTGACTTGACCCCGCCTGACCCGGTGCTCTCACCTGCTAGATTATACTGGAGATTGCCTGGTGCTCTGGTGTTGTCAGAGCTATCACTTGACGTCGCCTGACCCGGTATTCTCGCCTGACCAGGTTGTGATGGAGACGGCCGGCCGGGCCGGTCTGGTGCTGGAGGCGGACGCCGAGGACCGGCGCCGTCAGCGGCAGGAGCAGCAGCAGCTGGAGCCGACAGCTGTCGCCCGGCCAGCTGCCGAAGATCGCCGGCTGAGCCGGGCCGGTCGGATCCCAGTGCGGGCGGGGCCAACCAGTCCGGCGGGCGTCGCCTCCGCCACCGGCCGCAACAAGGTAGCGTGACTGGCACGGCCGTCTGCCACAGGGCTCACAGACTTCATGGTCGGGCTGACGGTCACAGGGCCGACAGACTTACTGGTCAAGCTGATGGTCACAGACTTATCTCACAGACTTACTGGTCAAGCTGATGGTCACAGACTTATCTCACAGGCTTATTGGTCAGGCTGACGGTCACAGGGCCGACAGACTTACTGGTCAAGCTGATGGTCACATACTTATCTCACAGACTTACTGGTCAAGCTGATGGTCACCTCGGTACTAAGCTGATGGTCACAGACTTATCTCACAGGCTTATTTGTCAGGCCGATGGTCACAGACTTATTTGTTTATTGGTCAAGCTGATGGTCACAGACTTATCTGACAGACTTACTGGTTATGCTGATAGTCACAGACTTATCTCACAGGCTTATTGGTCAGACTGGTGGGCACGCGGGATTGGGACATGTCCTTAGTGGCGTTAGAGTCGAACCCGAGACCTTTGGTGCCCATAGCCCGACACCTTAACTCACAGGCTTATCCCCCCCAGGCCGATGGTCACATGCTTATCTCACATGCTTATTGGTCAGGCTGATGGTCACAGTGCCGGCAGGCTTAATGGTCAGGCTGATTGTCACAGGGCCGATAGACTTGCTGGTTAGACTGGCGGTCACATGATTCTGACTCATTGAGCAGGCTGATGCTCACATGGCTCAACTAGTCAGGCTGGCTGTCGTATGAATCATAGGATCACCGCCCAAACGTGGCTGACGACTACGGTGCTCGCGGGTTAGACGAATGGTGACGGGCGTCGCGGGCGTCGTACTGAGCCGACCATCACATGCTTGGCTGATAGGCTGATGTCACATTACTTAGATCAAACCACAGATCGGGCTGACAGACCAGGCCGACAAACCTGGCTGACGGGCTGACATTGCTGAGATGAAACACAGACCTGGCTGACAGACCAGGCCGACGGGCTGACATTGCTGAGATCAAACACGGACCTGGCTGAGACACCAGGCCGACGGGCTGACACTGCTGAGATCAAACACGGACCCGGCTGGCAGACCAGGCCGACGGGCTGGCACTATCGGGAGCAAACCACATACCCGGCTGACGGTTGCACGGCGGGGCGCCGCTCCCAAGCCTCATGGGCTCGCACGTCAGCCTCCGCTCACAAGGCGCACTAACACCGCACAGTCGCGCTGGTCGGCCAGACATGTGCCGTGCATGCCGGTTCGCTCTCCACAGATGCGCTCGTGCGCTGTATGACCGAAGCAGTCGAAGCGCCCCTAAGCCCAAATAACCAACCGATGCGCTCGTATCGACTGTGCTGGTGTTGATGGTTGGGCGGAGGAGGGTGTCTCCCACTGCCATCCCGGCGCGGATGCGGGCCCACTCATTGTGTACTGCTGGAGAGGGGGTATGGAGCGCTATCGTTATGCCGTTGCTGTACCGGTCGCGCGGAACGGAGTAGCCGATCCGAGTCAACAACGCCGTCCCGTGCAGTCTGTACGTACTCGTTACTCATTCGTGCACGACAATGGTACGTTTGGTGAGCGTCAAGTGGCCGTTGCGCCGCTTGTCGTGTCCCCGCCGACTACCGGTTCAGCCGGACTCGGCGTATGCAGGTTTAATGCTGTGTCCGCCCCGCGGGCTGCAATTTATTCCCGCCGGTCGTCGGTTAGTCGTAGTTACCGTTGGGTCACAGGCTTCGGCCGTGTGGTCGGCGGTCGTGGTCGGCCAATTTTCCGGCTGTCGGTGCTCCGGTGGGGGCGGTGGGGGTAGGAGCGCCGGTCAGTGCCGAACGCGGTCTGGTGGGCACAGCGGTGGTGGGACGTGACATTACCCGGGTACGGCCCGACACGGTGTGATGAACCCAGCGGTGGTGGGACGTGACATTACCCTGGTACGGCCCGACACGGTCTGGTGGGTACAGCGGTGGTGGGACGTGATATTACCCGGGTACGGCCCGACATGGTCTGGTGGGTACAGCGGTGGTGGGACGTGATATTACCCGGGTACGGCCCGACATGGTCTGGTGGGCACAGCGGTGGTGAGACGTGACATTACCCGGGTACGGCCCGCCACGGTCTGATAGGCACAGCGGTGGTTGGACGTGACATTACCCGGGTACAGCCCGACACGGTCTGGTGGGCACAGCGGTGGTGGGACGTGACATTACCCGGCTCCGGTGCCGTCTGATGAACACAGCGGTGGTGGGACGTGACATTACCCGGGTACGGCCCGACACGGTCTGGTGGGCACAGGGGTGGTGGGACGTGATATTACCCGGGTACGGCCCGACATGGTCTGGTGGGTACAGCGGTGGTGGGACGTGACATTACCCGGGTACGGCCCGACACGGTCTGGTGGGCACATCGGTGGTGGGACGTGACATTACCCGGGTACGGCCCGACATGGTCTGGTGGGCACAGCGGTGGTGGGACGTGACATTACCCGGCTCCGGTGCCGTCTGATGAACACAGCGGTGGTGGGACGTGACATTACCCGGGTACGGCCCGACACGGTCTGGTGGGCACAGCGGTGGTGGGACGTGACATTACCCGGGTACGGCCCGACATGGTCTGGTGGGTACAGCGGTGGTGGGACGTGACATTACCCGGGTACGGCCCGACATGGTCTGGTGGGTACAGCGGTGGTGAGACGTGACATTACCCGGGTACGGCCCGCCACGGTCTGATAGGCACAGCGGTGGTTGGACGTGACATTACCCGGGTACAGCCCGACACGGTCTGGTGGGCACAGCGGTGGCGGGACGTGACATTACCCGGGTACGGCCCGACACGGTCTGGTGGGCACAGCGGTGGTGGGACGTGACATTACCCGGGTACGGCCCGACATGGTCTGGTGGGCACAGCAGTGGTGGGACGTGACATTACCCGGCTCCGGTGCCGTCTGATGAACACAGCGGTGGTGGGACGTGACATTACCCGGGTACGGCCCGACACGGTCTGGTGGGCACAGGGGTGGTGAGACGTGACATTACCCGGCTCCGGTGCCGTCTGATGAACACAGCGATGGTGGGACGTGACGTTACCCGGTTCCGGTACGGTGCTTTTTGGTCTCAAGTCGCTTAGTTCGGACGGCGGCATTTCCTCAAGGCTGGCTGTGGCGCCGTGTCTCTGGGACTAAGCGCCTCATGCATTGTCGGAACCTGTCGCAGCTCTCTTACTCAAACTTAATGGCTTTCATTCCCCGTCGTGCTGAAGGGCAAGGTGAATTTTCTCGCGATGAAAACTATACCTGCCGTGGTCGATACTGATTCTGTCGTGTGAACGTTGCCCGGGACGATAGACGAAGCGAGGAATGAGCGCCATTCCTCAAGGGAGTAAATGCATGCTGCATCATGTTAATGGTTTGGCTTTCAACCAAACAGGCTTAAGGAAGAGAGGCACTTCAAGTTCAAGCAGTTGTTTACCACCTTATACCACATGTACCACACTTCATTCCTCGTCGCCCTCGTTTGTAGACCATTTGTTGGAGTGTTCACAATTATGCTCATAAAACTATTCTCCGTTATATACCAGGAGCTATTGATAATTCAGCAGCTAAAGGCTACTAATAGTATGGAGGTATTACTAATTAAGGATAACTCATCATTGTCGTAGTACTTATGTTCTGCCATTGTCGGAGAGAGGAAACATTTTCTGTTCGTGTTTCTTTTAGCATTTCCACCTGAATGGCTTTTATTAAGCACTATTTAACCATTTTCCCATCCCATCATGTTGTTTTTTATATCTCTGTCGGAATCTACTACCTGGTGGCACCTGGTAGGCAGATTATAATTCGTAGGTTTACTCATTCTTTAGAGAAGTGCATGAAAATTACGAAGTGTGATATTGAATTGTCAGCTACGGATCCAGCAATTTCGATAGTGTGCCACTTATCTGGAGGTGCGCCACTGTAAGGAAATGTCAGGGGATGCATTCAACCGTCTCTGGAGGCCAGTGCGCCACTGTAAGGAATGTCAGGGGATGCATTTTTGGGGTAAAATTACTTCACCAATAACTGTGTGGATGAAGGAAGAAGTTGCTTGGGAATAGTGAAAGATTGGAAGAAAATAAAAGATTGTCACTTAAGGATTAAAATGCAGAATGCTTTTCACTTCAGTCACATGCATTTTACATTATTTAGCAGTCATGTGCATGATGACTGCCCATACATCATGTGGCAAAATGGTAAAAACCTAAGATGAGGATGGAATAGCACAACTCCATTAACTGTGAATTTCCAGACCACATAGTGAATTATTTTACACTGCTGGAGGGGCCCCTCCAGGTGGTAAGTTCAAGGCGAAGAGGGTGCACCAGGGCGTCCCGCAGGCGCGCCTTCTCCAGTCAGAAGGATCCCTCATCTCCATGAGGGGTTGATAGGCGCCCGTGACACCTTGGGTCCACCCTCGGAAGGTGTGTGCAGTTCATTTCGCTATTAGTAGCATACTGTATTATAGACGTTAAAGCTAATCATTATGACAATAATTCATTGTTGAAAGTGGCATGTTCGCTGTCATCAAGTGTCCTTGTTTCATTTTTGTTCAACAGTAGCATGAATGTATGATAACACAATGCGACTGACAATAGCACGACACAATAGTAATAACTGAACAAATAGTGGTGAGGTTTTACACAAGTCACATTTCCTGTCAGTTCGTTGTAGAATGGGCACAGGCTTCCAGCAGCGTTGCATCCTAGTATCTCGAGCCACCGCCAAGTTCTTCGAAGCCTCATCTGACGTCAGGTCGACTCAGCTTATGCATGTGGTAGACTGTCTGGATTGGAGTGTCGGCAGCACGCCAAGTCGGTAATGTAGCATGGCGTGCAATCCACTCATACATTATGTATATGGTACAGCCAGTTGCGACTGCGCAATTCAGCCAGGCTGGATACGCGAGCCCCCTCCCCACTCAGCGCCCCGATTCAGCCCCCCTCTTTCACACTCAGCGCCTCCATTATGTGCCTCCGCTTAGTGTCCCCGCTCAGCACCCCCTCTCAGCGCCCCCTCTAAGCATCCCCTCTCATCACCTGGAGCCGACCGGGGCTGGCCGCTCCTTGTCGAACTGGGGCTCCGCTCTTTTTGTGGTCGCGACGAATGGCGAGCACGTTCAAATGTTTGGTGTGAATATTTGATGGCGACGAGCGTTGAAAGGAGCAGCTGTTAAAGCGTCGCGAGGTACGCCCATTATTATTGTGTTGTCGCAGGCGGTGGCGTCGCGAGGTACGCCCATTATTATTGTGTTGTCTGGGGAAGTGACGGCGTGGTCGCTGCGACGCGGCAGTGCAATATTCGGCGACACTGAGCCGGGCCCAGTGCCGCCGTGGCCGTCCTATTCATATGGCACGACCGTGCTCTCTTCTGCGGAAGAGTTGCTGCAGTGGCACGCAATCAGCACATTCCCTGCTCTGCCGGCGCACTGCGCCCGTCTCTCCGGGCCTCGGGGAGACGTGCTGGACGCCGCCGGACACGCCTCACCGTCTGCCGCTCGGCCGGCCCGCGACGGAACACAAACGCAGCGGCAGTGCGGCGACCGGTGCAGTGTAGTTAATCTGCATACACACGAGGTGGCCGACGTCTGGGGACGGTGGCGCCCAGCCGACAGTCGGCATCGGACTGTCGGCATCGCTGTCAGACTGAGTTTGTTGCAGAGACGGACCTGCCGCAACACGGATGTGGGAAACGGCGCGAGCAGTGTTGGTCCGGTGCACGTCGTAGCCCAGAAACTGGTGGTGACCCAGATAATGATAGTCATGTTTGGGATTTACTTGCTTAATGGGTGCAGAAGTATTGATAATATAACGGAACAAGGCATGCTAAGTTGTATTGCTTTTCAAGAATACGTCAAGCTAAAGGGAGCGAAAACATTGGCAGGCAAGTGGCAAGCCGTACAAAATTAGGTTCTATTTTTATAGAAGAAATAAATCTGCATTGTCAAATGTGCACCGCCTGTATGTTCAATTTGTATATCTCATAGCTTGGACCGTATAGTGGCTTTGTTCTGTGTAGATGTGTTAAAGCAAACGCCCAATTTGTAGTTAATGTTTCCGGCCAAACCAGCATTTTGCAGAGATCCGGAGCAGTAAATTAGGCCAGGTTGAAACATTGGGCAATCAGTTGGGATCAAGGCTTGCCACATCACCGTCCATTAATTAAGTCGAGGTATCGTGTAAGTAAGAACTGAGATTCGCTCCGGGCAGGCAAAATCAGAAAGCATCCTCAGTTGCGATTAACTAACATCAGTAGGTTTTGGGCTATGTTTTGCTAGTTAACGAATTTAATTGATGGCTGAGATGAGCATTATTACATGGTTGAATTGAAACATACAATATTTTGCTCATTAGTGGAAAAAAGCCTCTCTTTTCATCAACAGGATAGGCATATCTTCGGGTTGCTCCTTCGGACTAGATTTGATTGGCAAACAGGCGAAGCAATTGGAAAGCATGTTCGCAAATCATGTGCCGAGCAAATCATGCATGTACTGCTTATGGACTCAACATCTGTCTCCAATACAACATTCCCATAATAGCACAGCAGCCATGGTAGTACTTGTCTATCACGAAAATGACAACATTTAATATATACCGACGGAACAGGCCGATCTAGATTACACTTATGCGTGACATGCTCATCGATGATACCTATGATATATACCAGGTTATTTGCCGTCATATCTAACAACTATCTGGCATGTATCACACATCCACATTCACACGTGTGTACGCACATTGTAGTGCATCCTAAGCGTCTTGATGCGCCAATAATATTTAATCACGTCAATATCGGCCTACCACCTAGTTATTGAATGAAATGTACGCAAGTATTTACACTTCTAACCGATTCTAACCGAGATATAACTGGGCAGTTTTCACAATCATAGCATTTAAGCATTGAACAAAAGCAAGAACATATGCTGGTAACTATTGTGGATAAAAAAAAGATGATCAGCCAATGTTGTAATTCTATTGGTGATGGGAGTGGATATGATGAGATGTTAATGCTCAGCTTGGATCTGCTGTCACTTAGTGGTTTTTAGTTAGGCTGTGTCCGCATGCGTGAGGAATGTTGATGTTGAATTATGTTGCCGATATGTTAGTTTGCGAATGATGACAGACTATGTATTGACCACCCGGCGTATCTTTGCTGTAGTGTTTGGCGCCCTCCAGGTGTTCATTAAATGTCAAACTCACCGATCGCGTCGTTTCTCCTATGTATGTCACCAAGTTGTCGTGAGACGTAGAGAAAATAGTACGTCTAATTTTGTATGCTACGTTCTTTGTGTGGCGTCTTCTTCGTAGGCCAGCATCGTACGCAAGTCGGTATTTTAGTGGACATTATTGGGACATTTCTTTTGTTGCAATGGATATCCCGTCAGGATTGCTTTGCAGTGTGTGTCCACTTCCACGCTGCTCTGAGCTGAAGGCCTGATTGTTGTATGGCCTGGTTTACCTTGCGCGTGAGGATGTCTATATATGGGAGGTAGATTGTTTTTTTTTCTGGTAGAATCGGTATTATCTGTCGTGTTAGCTGATCTGCCATTTAGCGCGGAAGATGCGCTTTTCTGGGTAGTTATTGCGGCTGAACAGTTCCTTAATTATGGATAAACCCCTGGTTCTAGCTATATTGTTCGACTCTATTCGTTTCCTCTTAGACATTGTGATTCTAGGGGAGCCATTTTCGCCTGGATTGGATGAGCCCAATTGAAGGAAAGTACGATTGTGGCTGCTATTGGTTTAAAGCGCAGTTCCGTCGTGTACTCTCCGCATTCTTGCAGCGTGATGATACTGTCTAAGACATGTAAAACACCTGTTTAAATTGGGACGTGTCCGTTCTTTCTACTGTGAATTTTATGTTCGGATGAGCTTGATTAGCGAAAGCTAAGTAGTTTTCCAGGGTGGCGGTTCAGTGTTGTCAGATGCACATAATGTCGGATGGGTGTATAAGTACGAGCACGCATTATACAGGTGTACAATCCAGCTCGGCCTGTTCCTTCGGTGGATTGTTAGTTTTGTCACTTTGTATGATTGGCGAGCACTATCATGGTTATTGTGTCATTAAGCGAATGCGGTATTGGCGAACGACATCAATTCCAGAAGCAGTACGCGTATGATTTGCTCGTTACGTGATTCTGGGATATGTCTCCCAATCGCCCTGACTGCTTGTCACCCAAATATAGTCTGAAGAAGAGGCAACCAGATTCAGACACCGAATATGCCGAACGTCTTGTATGAGAGGTGGGTTTTTTTTTCAGCGATGAGCACGAGTTATATCTTTCAGTTCATTTCGGTTTTGCTTCGTTTATCTGCACTGACTTAGCTTTGTATCGTCTCATTGACCTTGTTTTACCGATTGCAATTCTTGTCAGCTTGGTCCTTCGTGCATCTAAAAGCACGCAAACACGTAGTTACAAGAGAGCACGAGGCTTCAGCGAGTCTACTCTCGTATTTTTCCTAGAGAAGTTGACCGAAGTGACCCGACCTGACCCGATCTGACCCGACCGAGCCCTTCCTTTCCCGCCTTGTAGTGCCTGGTCCGATCGGCACGCTTTGGAAGCCTGAAGTAGTTCTTTTTGTCAGTTTTTAATGTTCTAATTGAAAACTGTATTTTGTCTTTTGTCTTGATATTTGTCTTTTGTCTTGATAACGCTCCTTTCACCACCATGTTGTATCGGACATACGTGCATTTGTTGTTCAAATGAGGATTTAAGTGCGGAACTTAGCCAGTGCCAGCCCAGCTGGCATCGTCTTTGGGTCAGGCAGCCGACAGCCGGTCACGTGTTGTGCAGGGCTAAAATATTGTTTTTTTTGTTAGGTGTGAGATGTCGAAACGAGCAGGGTAGGATGTCGAAATTTGTCATAGAATTAGTATCATTTAAAATGCTTTTGATGTCTTTCAGACCCACATTTGAGGAAATGTTGTATGTTACGTTCTTGCGACTGTACCGTCATCATTTGTTTGGAGATTCATAATTTAGGAAGAGCTATGTTCGGGATAGGGGGAACAATACCTATGCTGTAAACTGGTATTGTATGTCATGTCATATTTAGGTAATACCTTTACATGAAATTGCGTTGCGAAATGTTCGTGCAGCACCACTTATTAGAAAGGAGACACAAATACTTCATAAGCACACATCAAGGAGGAAGATGTCGATACCTCTTGTAGAGGGATGTCAATTGAGTTCTCAGAAAGTAGTGTATTCCAACCTATTTCACGAATAATTTATCACTGGTGTTGTGTCGCCATGAAACGCGCCTCGCTCTCTCCGAGGCCTGGCTGCTGATGTCAGTCAGCTGGAGGGTGCAGCGCGTAATGGTTGTAGGTGACACAACCTGAACGTGAGGGCTGTGAAACAAGAACCACAACGTCACAGCGTGACACCAATGCTAATTTGATAATTCGGCATAAAGCATATATGTTTAAGATGTCTACATCATATTCAGCAGATAGGTATGATGTAGGAAGACCGCGCGGCTGGATGGCAATATTTTTTTACATCACATACGCCGAACCTGGGTGCAATATATGTTCAATCTAGCCGCTCTATTGAATTTTTAATACGCATTGCAAATTTTAATATTTCGGATCAATTTCCGGAATAAACTGCTCATCGTTGTTATTGACTGGTTGTTTCATTACAAAAGATGTGATATGATGTGTTTTAGGTGATGCACGTATGCCGAAAAGTATTGGGGGATTGTCAATTTCAGTTTCCAAGTTTTCAAAAATTTAATTTGTCGAAAACCTTGGCATTTCGGATTATATCCATATTAACTGTAGCTTTGAACCACGTGACCAAAGGTCAGCTCCTAATTGGCATGGCATCACCGGATGCACAGCACATGTACTGAAACGAGGCCTAATCGGCGGAAGCACAAAGGACGCGGGCATCTTCTGGCTGGCTCTCGTGTCATGTGTGACCTTTTCAGACATATTGCATTGTAGTAGGGTGATTGGTATTGATACCGCGAGTGAACATAATTGGAGTGTTATGCCCAAGAGCATGAATGAGGGTCAGGCCTTAAGGTCACGCCATGAAAACATTTCCTGTACGTTCCCCACGGCCGCAGAGGATAGTATCAGTGGTGCGGAAATACGGCCTCGCGCTACAGGTGTGCGGGTCCCGGAAATTATTCGGGGAGGGTTTCTCGTCATTCGAGACGACCGTCTCGTTAAACGGGAAGGCAGTGGCGTAGCCAGGAACAGGGAAGGGGGATACGAGTGAGTGGCGACAGCCTGAGCGGCCTGGACGTCGTGGTTCTATGGACGCTACATAACCAGAAACAAGCAGTTGATGCGCCCAAATTAAGCCCAAATAATCAATCCGAGAGGTCGCTCCTCAAGATCATTTAGGCGTCGCTTTCGGACCATGGGGCTTTATTCCACTTTCACGTGGCCCCTCTGGCATCTGAGAGGGCAATTTATGGACACAAAATGGCCCGAGTAGTCTGCGTGTGCCTTAGAGCACCAATCCACCACCTGGGTGGGCACTTTTGCTTCACGCGCTCGCGTTTAGCCTCCCGCTAGGACGGGCCGGCCCGACAACGGTCCGGCACTGGGACACTGGCCCGACAAGTTCGGGGACGAACTCCCGGGGCGGCCGTGTCGATGCACTGACGGCACGTCAAACTCTGTCAAAATCCAGCCGTCGAACTGTAGTTCATGGATCGGGCGGCTGGGCCAGGGTTCACACACTTAGCAATAGGTCCATGGAGCCAATCAAGCAAGCATTTGGACTAGGTTTCTCATTTGTTAAATGCCACTTAAGGGACGCATTTCCTGACAGCTTTTGCCCAGTTTGAAATCATTAAAGATTATGTGGCTTGCCCCGGATTGTGCCATGGTATTCCATGTTGATGGGCAGTGGCGGATCCAGGAATTTTTATTCGGGCGGCACTTGTTCTGGAGAAGCACCCTTTCTCCGGAGGTGAGCGCCTTTTCTACTCTGAGGGGCGCCATCGGCTGCATTCTCGTTGAACAGAGAATGGGAGATGCACAAGAGCGTCCTAGAGGTGCACTTGGGCGTTCTGGACGTGCACTAAGGCATCCTGGAGGTGCACTCTACTCCAATTCAAGGGCGCCACACCTTCATCGGGGGAGGGACATATGCCCCCAGTTTCCTCCTGGATCCGCCATTGTCAGCGAAGACGTGTCATCTCCACTGCACCGATATATACTTATATATTGCTTGGTTTCCGCAGTACAGTTGTATTATTCTAACTTTCCCATGTGACAGTCTTCTGAAAAGTAGTAACATTGTTGATGGAAACCTACATCATTTTGAGTGTTCGCGTAGATCCTGACTGGACAAACCATGTATGGTACGTTCTATCTAGTTGTGTGGAGGGGGAGGGGGCGATTGCCTCCCCCATTCATCCTGAAAATGCTCCCCACGACCTTATCGTCTACCCCCTCAACTTTGAACAAAGATATTCGTTCTTTGCTGGCATTTCTGCGTTTCATCTGCTACTTGTTATGTAAATATGTATAAACGTTCTCGTCCACGATATCTTGATTCCCCTCTCTGACCATGGTTCCGTCGCAGCCGAAGAAAATATGTGGGCGTTATAAATGTCTGATGGAGGGTGGTAAGGCGCGGTCGGCTATAGTTCAGCGCCATTCTGGTGGCCGACTACCATAGTCGCGGTCGACCCATTGCCACATTTAGATACCGGGAAGTGGCGCTGTGGGACGAAACTTGGGTCGCCGCCGCGGTCGTCTCGCCAGCTGCCGGCCGTTGTGGCGTCGGCTCGTCGATGTGTGGGGCGACGTTATGGTGATGCGGTGCGGCGTTGAGACGTGCCGGCGCACACGCCTCGCTTGTCGACACGTCTGTTGGGCGCCGGCGACGCTACCGATCGTTATGGCCCTCTGTCTGGCAGAGGCGAGGACACGACTGTCGGACGGAGTGTGACCTCTGTCGGGCGCCGGCGGCGCTACCGATCGTTATGGCCCTCTGTGTGGCAGAGGCGGGGACACGACTGTCGGGCGGAGTGTGACCTCTGTCGCGCGTAAGGCGCCAGTAGCGTGCGTAGGAGATCGAGAGCGGAACAGAATAGTGGTCAATGGCCTATTGGATGGCCAGCGAGATCGGTTTTGGGTCGAAAGCGAGCAGACCCGACGCTTGGTGTTTACATGTTTCTATTACCGTGCTGTCGTGGGCATAATCAGCTGTCAGTGTTATCGACCCACGTGAGTCAATGCCCAGAGGCAATATTACAGTGAATAGCTGTAGCGCTGATCACCCATGTGTGGCTAGATACACCGTATGGCACCTCCGTGCTAGGAGCAGATGGAGGAGGACGCCATTTCGCGCCACATCCAGTATCCTACAACTGGAGTATGTCTTCCCGTATGGAGACCCTCTGGTTTGGCGTTCACAGTGACCTAGTGCACCACACTAAGCGCCTCGTGTGCAGTCTCTGAGCTGCTGGGGAAGAGCGGAGATCTGCCGGCTACTTGCGCATGGAATGGGCACAGGAAATGGCGCTGAGAGAACTTCAGTCCAGGTTTAACGCAACCAGGCGCCAAGCGGCTGGTGTGGGCCTGAACCTGTGTGACCGTGTAGCACAGGCGGGGTGCCTTGGTATGGTCATTGTATTGATGACCTGACGATGTCGAGGTCGTGGCGACAGCCGCTCGCCGTTCGCCGTCTTTCCTCGAGCCTGGTGGTCGGCTTCTTCTGGGCGCCAACAACTTGGTCACTGTTAAACAAGATTGCTTGGCTTTGCTTCGATTTGCTCGGATGGAAGTGGATCTGGCAGTGTCCGTGTCCCCGTTCGGACGGGATGGGATTCAGGTGGCTATGCGTGTTAGCATTAGATGGTCACCTGGCTGTTCGACAAGAGTAGGGTAATGTCCGTACCTCTGCAAAATACACCTTATCACCTCCCCCTCCCAAACCTAACTACAAGTTATCTCGCGGAGGAGTAAGGTGAAACTAGTAACGCTAAGCATCCGGAAGGTGTCTTCCGCCCAGCCCCCACATTCAGGACCTGCACGTCGCAAACATTATAAAATAGAATTTGCTTAACGTAAATGTGTATTTGCCTGAGACTTGCTTACAAAATCCACTCGCCTTAAAGGCGGTGCAAATGACTTGTATGGTCCAGCACGCCTCTAAATATCCCCCCCCACATGGTCACCTGGAAGTTTGCCGATATGTGGCAGGACGCCTGAGGCGGAGTATCGAAAACATGCCACCCTATTGGTTATGCTTCTACTGTTTAATAATCTTTTGAACGTAATGGCCGGCTCTGGATCCACGCGATCCAGCATGCTTCATGAGGAACCAAACCCGTAAGCCCACTCCAGTAAGCTCTCTGAAATAATCGGTCACATTTATTTATTTAAAACAAAAGGACACTAACCACTGTAGTCGGTGTTTTAGACGGTCATGTCGGTCCCCATTTGCTATCACTCTGGACATTTTTGCCACACCGGAAATTTCAAGAAAGTTTTTAACTGACGTCCGGTTGGTAAAGCAGTTGCTGTCCGATCCGTGTCCAAGTTTCGCCGAAGCGATCGTCGAATACATGTCTAACTTTTCCAACCAGCTATTTAGTTACTTCCTCAACAAGCGAGGCAATTTCGTTTTCGTCTAAATTGCATGATGTAAAGACGTGAAGTCATCAATAATTATTATTAAAAATGGACGGTACTATAAGAAAACAAAGGACTGAACCCTCTAAAGAACCTAAGCTTGAGAGAAACTATCAATCAATTGCCTTACCATGACCGATCTCACCAGCGTCATTGCTGAAGATAGTTACTGTATGCACCGCCTTGTTAATGGTATAATCCCCAATTGATTAATGTAATCTAAAACCTAAAAAGTTCAAGACCAATAAATAGCAAAGGTCCCGACCAGCAGATATCTGCACAGTACACACCTACCGGGATTAATCTCACGCCTACTGCAGTATCCATTAGTTGGTAGTTTTTAGTTCTATGTCACACATTCTTAGTCAGGTACATGCACAAAACACGGATTTTCACCGTAGTACCTTGTTTATTTTCTCCCCAAGAGAAAGTGCAACTCCATATAGATGAATTTGTGTGTTTATAATGCATGGGCGCTGTATGTATAGCCAGTGCAAGTGATGTGCCAAGAGTTTTAATAACTGGATAGAGACCAATATCCGCAATGTTGGTGTGTTCAAGCTCGGAAAAAGTACCTCCGTCTACACTGACCTGACATGAGATAACTTCGCTAGGCCAAGCCCAACATAACCTAATCCAACATAACCTAACATGACCTGACCTGACCTAAGCAGACCTCATTTAATCTGGCATACCCTGTCCTTTCCTAACTTCATTTCTATACTCCCTATAACACAGCTGTAATTACTGGTGTAGTTAATAGTTCACTGCACAAAGTGCAATGACACAAGATTTTCTTGAGAATATAATTTCTTGTGCTATTGTACTTCGCATTTAATTCCCGATATGCAGCGTAAGGTACATTTGCCAATAAAGTCCTTCCCACGTTAGATTAGCTAGCGTGGTAGCACTTGCGACTAAAATTTTCGGCCGATGAAGTTGGCTTCAGCAAACCAAGCGATGCATCGATGCAATGAATCGGCTTAGAGGGCCGAAAATCTTGTTCGGTAATGGTTCAGGGTAGCCTTGATTGTATGATAAGTTGTTTCCATGGGAACACATACAGGCACCTTTGGAATCACGGTGGTCGTGGCTATGCGTGCCTACTTTCATCCAGCATGAGTCCGCCAGGGACGTTTACGGGTGATAATTAGAACCTGTTTTTTTTACGGATCACGACACTTACCACCCTAGTCGCGATTGCTGACCCCTGGCATGCGGTAGGTTCCCATAGTCGATGGGTAAAGTGTAGCCGGTACATGGAAATGGGTAATGCAATCAACGACGTTTCGTCACATTTAACCGTTTTCCAACGTCAAGCTCAAACGTGAAAACCGATTAAAAGGACCGCCTTTACTTCACATGGTTGGTGCGCTACCAACCCAAATAATCAGCCAGCCATTCGCTCTATTCGGTCACATGCATAATTTAACTCATTGATCACTTGTCGGCGTATGACCCGGTCGACGTAGGACCGACCAATCCGCCAGGACCAGCCGATAGACATTTATGGAGCGTTTATTTCAGGCATCTGACCTTTTGCTGATCTAGCGATATCGTACCTCATTGAAAAGCAGTACACACGCGGAGGAAAATTGCCCAGTTATCGCAACTGTGGTGTGGTAAACATTAGTCAGGAGGCGCTCTGAACTGTGAAGCAATTGGGACGTGAACATTATATACATATATATATATATATATATATATATATATATATATATATATATATATATATATATATATGCGTTATAGCAGTCGGTGAATGAAAACAAATCCAAGCCCACGACAAACAACTATCCACCCAGCAAAGAGCTAGCTCATCAACTCAAGAAGAAATAAATCCGTCCACTCAGCAGCGACCAACTGCATTCGTCGGCAGCAATACCCAGCGCAGTGCCGTGCGGTGGTGCTACATCCTGCCGACTGCAGAGTTTCCAACCAGTGTATTAGTTCAATTCGCGGTTAGCACACTTTTCCAACTATTGGCATGGCTGAAGTTTCTGTTCAATCCAGGTTGATGTAGGTTCAGGTAGTTCAGGCTCGTAGCGTACTGTATGGTTATTTCTGTCATGCAGAGATATGCCCGCTCTGGTTGTAGATGTGGCGGTGCGGGGTCAGCTGGTGACGGCACCACGTACCTGTCCTGGAGGGGAGGGGACACTCACGCTCACCAGGCCGACCGTCCAGCCCCCGCTCGCGTGCGGTGCACCTGGTGACGTCACCATGTACCTGTCCTGGATGTGGGGGGGGGGGGGGGCCTACAGCCCGGCGGCGACGACAGCCTGCCACCTGTATCCCTCCACTGTCTATACTAAGCCGCAACTGCCACTGATGGCTGTCGTAAGCCGCTGCTGGTGAAGGTGCGGCGGCACCGTAACGACACCGTAACAACACCGCGATGGC
Organism: Imbricaverruca yamaguchii; assembly: GCA_034440575.1. NCBI lineage: Eukaryota > Metazoa > Arthropoda > Thecostraca > Neoverrucidae > Imbricaverruca > Imbricaverruca yamaguchii. The sequence goes on from JAOTOL010001660.1 coordinate 1,046,228, forward strand.
ACGATATAGACACCGTAACAACACCGCGATGGCACGGCATAGACACCGTAACGACGCGGCGGGCCTTCGGTGGCCGCGTCGGCGTGCTGACGTCACACCATCGGTGGCTCCAAATGGTGCGACGGTGTCGTTTTCGACCGGGCACGTCCGTGTCTGTGGCGTCGAGCGCGGCCGGCTGGGGTGTCTGGACCGACCGTCACAGGCTGGCCGGGGTGTCTGACCGACCGTCACAGGCCGGGGTGTCTGACCGACCGTCACAGGCCGGGGTGTCTGACCGACCGTCACAGGCCGGGGTGTCTGACCGACCGTCACAGGCCATGGTGTCTGACCGACCGTCACAGACCGGGGTGTCTGACCGACCGTCACAGGCCAGGGTGTCTGACCGACCGTCACAGACCGGGGTGTCTGACCGACCGTCACAGGCCGGGGTGTCTGACCGACCGTCACAGGCCGGGGTGTCTGACCGACCGTCACGGGCCGGTCAGGGTGTCTGACCGACCGTTACAGGCCGGGGTGTCTGACCGACCGTCACGGGCCGGTCAGGGTGTCTGACCGATCGTTACTCGGTTGTGTGGAGATCCAACTCAACTTGCCCCGATACTCCACACCCGATACTCGACACCCGATACTCGACACCCGATACTCGACACCCGATACCCGACATCCGATAGTCGACATCCGATAGTCGACATCCGATACTCGACACCCGATACTCGACACCCGATACCCGACATCCGATAGTCGACATCCGATAGTCGACATCCGATACTCGACACCCGAACTGATACACCGATACTCGACACCCGATACCCGACATCCGATAGTCGACATCCGATAGTCGACATCCGATAGTCGACATCCGATAGTCGACATCCGATAGTCGACACCCGATACTCGGTAAGCAGTGCGTTCAACGATTACATATCTAGATTGTATGGATCCCATGACGGCATCCAGCATTTAATGTATCCACGAGAGAGGTCGGAGCACGAACCATGACGCAAGAGTACAGCATTTCATGTGGCGTATGTCGTAAAAGGAATAACAATAACACGCCGATGGCAACAGTCACAAAGCATAACAACATGAGTACGGTAGCGACATAAATTATGCATGGCGGCTTGGCTATAACGAGTGATCGAGTAAATAGGGCTAGATAGGTATCGGTAGATGTGTAGGATGTTGGTGGATACTTTCTTTGGAATTCAGTATGTGGCATGGGTTTGGGTGCTAAGCATTCTTTTTGTCAATACTTATGATGGTATCTTCCCTTTTCAGGCTTTATCCAGATGGACCCCTATGGCTCTTATTGAGTTTGAGCACTTTGTCTTATGACTTTTTGAACAACGGGAGCGAATTCGGAAGCGCGTGTGGGAAGGCCCGCGGGGAATACCCACACCTGGACATTTGGGCCGATGAGTGTTTAACAGCCGGTTAAAAGAAACCCATTCTGTTATGCAACAGACAATGTTCACTTCTTTTCGTCCAGTGTCCATCACTCCCCTCCCCCACCATATGTGGTTTAACTCTGCATAACTCAGCTGTGATTCGGTGGGCTTCATTCGTTGCGTACATAGTGTGTTCTTGGGACACCTACACAACATGCTGTTATCTTACGGGTGATGATTATATGTCGTTTGGGCTGCATGACCACTGCACTCGATGCGCCCCTAAACTCCAAGATGGTGTTTGGGACACACCTACATGCCACACCGTTATCTTATGGGTGACGAAATGCTGGGTTTTTTTTCCAGGTGTCCCCACCAGTATCAGTGCGACCCATTTAGTGTTTTGTCCCTGCTTGACCACGAACAAAGACGTCACTTTGGACGTAGGTACCATTGTCTCGCTTTTGGAAGTATAGTGGATTAGTCGACCATTGTTCACTCGGGACAGCTTTTCCGATGCCTCTTGAAAATTAATATTGCCGTGATTTACACCGGCCGTTAGTTTGTGGATGTGTGTGTAGTAATATTGGTAATTTTACCACAGCGGATTGGAGATCGTGGCTCGTGATCTGGACTGGTGTCCATGTACTTCTCTGCTTGAATGGCCAAGTTATGTGCGCTATATGACCTGCGAGATCGCCCTCGATGTTTTCGGTCGAAGGCATCCCTCTTCAAGAAAATGTGTTCTCTAGGATGTCCAGGTGAATCTGTGCGTATACACTCTTCGGCATTTATCAACGAGCCGTGGCCCCGTGTCCCCGTAGGCACCCTCGGGGCTGGTTTGACGTTCCTTCCAAACTGCACGGCGTCCTTCGAATTCATTCCCCATGTCGAATTTCTTCCCATGTCCCTGTTTCCAACTTCAACACGTTGTGACCTAAATATGTGGACTTTTGGGGTTTTCAGAGAAAATTGGTATACATCAGGATAAGAACCTGTATTTGAAACCCGAACCCCGAGCAGATTCGCCATTTGCCAATCTGCTTGCCGATCAGATTTGCAATCCGCAATACAAAGCAGATTTGCCCATGGCCTCCTGACATGTTAACTGGTGATTGTGCCCCCACCCAACCCCTACTCCACCCCGCCCCACCCCATTCGTGACTTCCCCTCAATCAAGACGCATTTCCAATTGCTTGGACGTTACTGGGAGACTGGGAGCTCCGAGTGCCGGGATTTGTCCCCGACTGCAGCCAATAGTAGCAGCCCGCCGCCAAACCACGTCAGGGTATTACCGGCGACCGCCAAACCATATCAGGGTAATATCGGCGCCGCGCTGTTTCGCCTGCCAGCAGCCGACCTCGACTGGTGTGATGTCACGTGCGTGGCCCTTACGGGGCTCTTGTGGTCACGGGCGGCGTGCTGTCGCCTGCTCTGTCGCCAACTCGCCTGACATCCGCGGGGCGAACTCGCTCGTCCGTCGGGCGTTGTGTCACGCAGTTTGCTGGGCGCGGTGGACGCGGTCGATTCTGACATTGTCGGCTGGTCAAGTTGCCGCGGGCCGAGTAGACGGCCCCCGGTGGTGGTCGGCGGTGGCTGGCGGTTGCCCGGACAGCCAAAGTTGCTGCCTCATCACCATCACAGCGATAACCGAGCTATATGATCAATATGGTCGATGCGCCCTAAAGCAAAAAAGACAGTGATAACCGACGGCAGCATTGTGTGCCGCTGTCGCCTGTGGCATGTCGTGTCGTGTGTGACACTGACACCGCCTCGCTGTGACATGTCGTGTCGTGTGTGACACTGACACCGCCTGACTGTGACATGTCGTGTCGTGTGTGACACTGACACCGCCTGACTGTGACTTGTCGTGTCGTGTGTGACACTGACACCGCCCGACTGTGACAGTTCGTGTCGTGTGTGACACTGGCACCCCCTGACTGTGGCATGTCATATCGTGTGTGACTCTGACACCGCCTGACTGTGGCATGTCATATCGTGTGTGACACTGACACCGCCCGACTGGCATGTGTCGTGTGTGGACACTGAATCCATGCCGGCCACGGCCGACTTTGGTCTCTGGCTGCACTCCCCTGAGCCTCAATATGCAGAACCTCCACTGACTATGCCCGACATAGCTGTGGCTGGCTGGGCATGCCGTTTCCCAGTCGGGGGAATGGGTGCTGTTCCAAGGATAACCATCGTTGTTTTGTCATTCTGCTAACGCAGTTATATGCGAGCAATTATTTAGATAGGCCGGGTATCGTCTTTATGGGTGCCGCTGTATGTGCGTGCTATATGTGCGTGCCTGCGTGTGTTTACGTGAGTGCTTTTGTGTGTCTATGAACAAAAGGAGACTGATCGATGTATAGAGGAACCTTATATTAGTTTACTACGGGGTGAGACCGTGCTGCGTCCTTGGTTAGGTGCGTGTTGGGAGGCCATATAACGTCGCCATTTGTTCGTGCGTGGATCGATGTTTAATCAGCACTATCCACGTTCGTGCCATCTGATATGCGATGCTAACGTGCGGTGTGTTTCGGGTGTTATGCTTCGTTCTGTTGATGTGTCAGCGAATGTCACGTAACCGGGCGATATCGGGTGAGAACGGAAATATTGCGCAAGTTCCAACTTGCGTATATCTCGGTTGATTTCATATGCGTATGTGGATATGCGTATATCTCAGTCATATTGTGCCGAAGCCCAGTCAAAATACCGCTCTTGTCGTTCATGTTTCCATGCGTTTAAGATGGTACCCAGGGTTGGAGTTTGCATGCCTGTGGTCGTGTATGACAGCCATCTTTGCCTAGAGCCCAACAGCGCCTGGCTCTCCTAACATGGGACCCTATGAGATGAACCCCATCAATGAAATTGGCAGCATTCATTGTCGCCATGCATTGAGCTCCACCAATAACCATCAATCGTCTCCATCCGTGATGAACCTACCGGTTTTTCAGTTAAATTAAAGTGTATTCGCACCACCTTCGAATATCTAGTTCACTTACAGATTGATTCGAAATTACCTGATGCAATCTTTATTTTCGCGTTGGTAAATATTGATAGACACAACATAATGGATGCAAGCAATTTTTAACTACCTGTGAAAATACATATTACTTGCCATCCTCAATATAAGAAACAAGATAAGTCAGACTACCATACTTGTACTACTTAGTTATCTAATAATGGGCGCTGCATGACCTCTGCAGTCGATGCGCCCCTAAACCCCAATAACTAACTAACTAACTAGTTATCTAATAATGTGTTAAATATTGCACCGTATATTTAAAAAGTCATGCCATGCCACTACCAGATTAAGAAATCCAGGCTATAACCTTTGTCCGCCCTCCGACTTGAATCCGTCATTGCTGATTTAGGCTGTCTATCAATGATTGAATCCAAGATGGATTTTCCGTCAGGTGGTCCGTGACACGAGTCTCGACCCGAACATGAATTGTTTTCAATCATGGAGGAGTGTGCTGGGAAAACTGTCTCGGAGCGATTTGTCGTAAGTGCATTTCCCCAACAGTTCCGTGTTCTGTAATTACAGTTGGGATCATTGGTGTTGCCCAGTCTCAGTGCCTTATCGATGACGTCATTTAAAGAGTGCACAAAAAAACAGACGAAAACTGTCGACGATCGCTACCCGTTTTTCAGGCACCCAAACCTATAGGGAAACGTTTATTGGCGATAACACTAATTAAAGAAACAGATTATTTGTTATGGTTAATAACAGATTAATCGTTTGGTTCCCATCAATATATTTAATGTATTTGATGTGTGGTACCGTACCGAGGTTTATTTTTCCGTCAATGCACTCATTAATGATTTATTGCTTTAGATGTAAGCTGATGTCCGTGCCTGATGTCCGTGCCTGATGTCCGTGCCTGATGTCCGTGTCTGATGTCGGCTGTCGTGTCTGATGTCCGTGTCTGATGTCCGTGTCTGATGTCCGTGTCTGATGTCGGCTGTCGTGTCTGATGTCCGTGCCTGATGTCGGCTGTCGTGTCTGATGTCCGTGCCTGATGTCGGCTGTCGTGCCTGTGTCCTGATGTCCGTGCCTGATGTCCGTGTCTGATGTCCGTGTCTGATGTCGGCTGTCGTGTCTGATGTCCGTGCCTGATGTCCGTGTCTGATGTCGGCTGTCGTGTCTGATGTCGTGTCTGATGTCCGTGTCTGATGTCCGTGTCTGATGTCGATGTCCGTGCCTGATGTCCGTGCCTGATGTCCGTGCCGTGTCTGATGTCGGCTGTCGTTTTGTCCCTGATGTCCGTGTCTGATGTCCGTGCCTGATGTCCGTGCCTGATGTCGGCTGTCGTGTCTGATGTCGGCTGTCGTGTCTGATGTCCGTGTCTGATGTCCGTGCCTGATGTCCGTGCCTGATGTCCGTGCCTGATGTCCGTGTCTGATGTCCGTGTCTGATGTCCGTGCCTGATGTCCGTGTCTGATGTCCGTGCCTGATGTCCGTGTCTGATGTCCGTGCCTGATGTCGGCTGTCGTGTCTGATGTCCGTGCCTGATGTCCGTGTCTGATGTCCGTGCCTGATGTCTGGGATGTCCGTGTCTGATGTCCGTGCCTGATGTCCGTCCGTGCCTGATGTCCGTGTCTGATGTCCGTGCCTGATGTCTTGTCTGATGTCCGTGCCTGATGTCCGTGCCTGATGTCCGTGCCTGATGTCGGCTGTCGTGTCTGATGTCCGTGCCTGATGTCCGTGCCTGATGTCCGTGCCTGATGTCGGCTGTCGTGTCTGATGTCCGTGCTTGTCCGTGTCTGATGTCCGTGCCTGATGTTGATGTCCGTGCTGATGTCGGCTGTCCTGATGTCCGTGTCTGATGTCCGTGTCTGATGTCGGCTGTCGTGTCTGATGTCCGTGTCTGATGTGCCTGATGTCCGTGTCTGATGTCCGTGTCTGATGTCGGCTGTCGTGTCTGATGTCCGTGTCTGATGTCGGCTGTCGTGTCTGATGTCCGTGCCTGATGTCCGTGTCTGATGTCCGTGCCTGATGTCGGCTGTCGTGTCTGATGTCGGCTGTCGTGTCTGATGTCCGTGCCTGATGTCCGTGTCTGATGTCCGTGTCTGATGTCCGTGTCTCATGTCCGTGCCTGATGTCGGCTGCCGTGCCGGTGATTAGTGGCCATTACGGCCGTGGCGGGCCGAGACGTCCCGGATTGTGGTGACCTTTGACACGCCGGGTGGCGTGTCGGAGCCGCCAACTGGGCCACACGTCGAGAGCCAACCTCGGCCGTCCACACACCGACCACTGGCGGAAGGCTCCGTGTTGGCGTAGTCGCCCACGTAGCTGAATCGGGTTACACGTGTGTGTGTCCAGTGTCGGTGTTTGGTGCCAGTGTTTGCCTTGCAGCGGCTTCCTTGCTGTCCGTGACTATTACTGTGTGCCCTCGGGCTTTGAACTTTGTTGTCGTTTCCTGTCAGCCTGTTAAAAGTTGGACGGCTGTCTATCTGCCCGTATCAGGCGTCTGTTCGTGTGTGTTCGTGCCTGTCCATATCCGTCCGTCGGTGTCGATCGGTGCCAGTCCGTGTCCTTCCGTGTCTGTCTATGTCAGTCCGTGTCAGTCTGTATTTGTCTACCTACCTCGATCCGTCCGCGTATGTCCGTCCTTGTCAGTTTGTGTCCGGGGGGTCAGTCCGTAGCCATCCGTGCCAGTCCATGTCCATCCGTGTCAGCCCGTGTCCATCCGTGCCATCCTGTGCCAGTGCATGTCCATCCGTGCCAGTGGGTGTCCGTCCTTGTCAGTCGCTTGTACATCCACCGTCCTCAATCTGTCCGCGTCGGTGCGTCTGTGTATGGGTGTTCATATGAGTGTCTTTATCGGTCGGTTGAGTTGGTGCGGGTGGCTGGAAACCACGAACGGTCAGCTATCAACGCTGCGTGTTCTCCGAACGGCAATAGACCAATCTCTGTCTCGACCTGGCATGGCGTCGGGACAGTGGTGTGTTGCACGGTGCGATGGTTCCGTGAAATGCAATTTCCGTGCGGGTGTCTCTTGTGGTCCGAGCGGTCCGGACGTCCATCGGAGCACTTACAGTGCCGTCGCGGGCTCGGTTTTGGCGCGGAAGTAATTCGCTCGGTCGGAAAGTGACCGCGACGTGATCGATCCACGGTCAGTGTGGACCATGATGGCTTGGCTTGTGGCAACTCGCACTGGATGGAACAGCTTCGACGTATGAAGACCGCGGCTGCCATTCCGTGAGCGTGCGGGACGCGAACGAGTCTGGTCGAGGCATGCGCTGTCGTGTCGTGACTGCATTCACAGACGCTCGCCTAAAAGCGTTCAATAGTGTGCCATGGCGGACGGCAGCAGGCGACTGTTCCACGTTAGACCGGCGTAAAAGCGCCCAATTTTCCGCTTTGACGGCCGGCTTTAGGCAGTTATTCCACGTCGGACCGGTGTAAGAGCGCCCAATTTTCTGTGATGGCAACTAGCAGTAGGCGACTGTTGCAGCTGTCCACACCGACGTATCCAAGGTGCGACGGTGCTTACGTCTGTCTGCCACCTTCCAGTGGCCTTGAGCTCTCCGAGCGCGGCTGCTATCGGTGATATCAGTGTACTGTGCCACTGTCCGGCTGTGGGGACATTCAGTCGTTACCACCGGACAGGTATCAGTGTACTGTGCCACTGTCCGGCTGTGGAGACATTCAGTCGTTACTACTGGCCAGGTATCAGTATACTGTGCCACTGTCCGGCTGTGGGTACATTCAGTCGTTACCACCGGGCAGGTATCAGTGTACTGTGCCACTGTCCAGCTGTGGAGACATTCAGTCGTTACTACTGGCCAGGTATCAGTGTACTGTGCCACTGTCCGGCTGTGGGGACAATCAGTCGTTATCACCGGGCAGGTATCAGTGTACTATGCCACTGCGAGGCTGTGGAGATAATCAGCCGTTACCACCGGGCAGGCATCAGTGCACTGTGCCACTGACCACTGCGTCGGTCATGCAGCGCTCAAATGGCAATGGTGGTGTTCACTGTTTGTTTGCTATATGACCGGCCGTGGCCGTACGTCATGGGGAAGCGCGACGGATTCGTAAAAGCTGCCATATCCAACGTCAGTTCGGGATTCATTGGCCTTTTCCATGCCTTGGCGGACCGTCACGACGGGTGGCAGACGCGGTGTGGGCCGGACTTTTGCCACGGGAGTAACTACCGCTTCAGCAAGCTGTGCGGTACCGTCGTTAGCTGCTGATGGTTCCGGTCTTTCATTCCGAGCTGTCGCTTCGGAATCGCAACCTTTGTGTTGTGGAACAATAGGCCGCATCGAGGTCTGCTTCGGCTTGCCTTCGAAAATGATTTCCATGAGCAAACACTCCTCATCGTGTCTCAAACCCGAATGCAAGCGGCTATCCGATATCAGGCTGACATCATGCAAGATAGAGGAAGTAGAAAGATGAAATTGGTAGCACTCGCATATGAGCTGTTTTCTGGTCAATGTCCGCATGGAAATGGTACTTCTGTGGTGAGTAGAACTCTGCCAGTTTACCGGTAGAAGGGCTTGGGTATGATTTACCTCATTGTGATCTAATGGCAGATTGGATATCGTTTGAAGCTTCACAGATGGTAGTTTGTGCGGAGCTTGGCGTAATCGTAATGGTAATCCGGTTTGCTACGTTGCCTTTGTTCTCTTTTTTCTCCTGCCGATTTCCTTCCACTTGGTTCTCTATCCTACCCGTCCACCTCTGTCCGTCATATTTATTCCGCCCGATACTGTCCCGGTCTTTCTCATTCTTCCACTGAGGGAATGGGAGGTCTGGGGTGACTTCGGCAGAGTGCCTGATGCGTCGGTCCAGAATATGCCATCCTAAAGGTGTTGAGTTCGCAATTCATCAGCTTCTTGAGTTGGAGTTCTACCCAGCTTGCCGCTGACATTAAGTGACCTCATTTGCTGGACGCTTCTTAAACCAACCCCAGGATTCTCACTATCATAGCTCTCCCTCGTCCAGCTGGCAACTTCGTGTTCATGCAGCAGTGTAAAATAATTGACTATGTGGCCTGTAAATTTACAGTTAATGGAATTGTGCTATTTCATCCTTGTCTTAGGTTTTTATCATTTTGCTACATGTGTGGGCAGTCATTATACACATGTCTGCTAAAAAAATGTAAAATGCATGTGACTGAAGTGAAAGGCATTCCGCTTTTTTAATCCTTAAGTGGCGATCCTTTATTTTCTTCCAATGTTTTCACTATTCCCAAGCAACTTCTTTCTTCATCCGCACAGTTAATGGTGAAGTAATTTTAGGACACTGTCATGCAGTCTCGTTCTCTGTGTACAGCTGATAGCTGTCTCATTGTCTGTGTTCAGATGATCGTTGTATCTCGTTCCCTGTGTACAGCTGATGGTTGTCCGTTTATTTTTATATCACCCAGAACTGGAACACCACTCGCACAGTACGCTTCTGTGTCCGTGTGCTGACGCCGACACCACCCCTGTGTGCTGACGTCGGCACCACCTCTGTATGTGGTGACGCCGGCACCACCCCTGTGTGTGGTGACGCCGACACCACCCCTGTGTGTGGTGACGCCGGCACCACCTCTGTGTGTGGTGACGCCGACACCACCCCTGTGTGCGGACGTCGGCACCACCTCTGTGTACTGACGCTGGAACCACCTCTGTGTGCTGACGTCGGCACCATCTGTGTATGTGCTGATGTCGGCACCACCTGTGCGCTGACGTCGGCACCACCTCTGTGTGCTGACGCTGGCACCACCCCTGTATGCTGACGCCGGCACCACCCCTGTGTGCTGACGTCGGCACCACCTGTGCGCTGACGTCGGCACCACCTCTGTGTGCTGACGCCGACACCACCCCTGTGTGCGGACGTCGGCACCACCTCTGTGTACTGACGCTGGCACCACCTCTGTGTGCTGACGCTGGCACCACCCCTGTATGCTGACGCCGGCACCACCCCTGTGTGCTGACGTCGGCACCATCTGTGTATGTGCTGATGTCGGCACCACCTGTGCGCTGACGTCGGCACCACCTCTGTGTGCTGACGTCGGCACCACCCCTGTGTGCTGACGCCGGCACCACCTGTGTGTGTGCTGATGCCGACATCACCTCTGTGTGCTGACGTCGGCACCACCCCTGTGTGCTGACGTCGGCACCACCTCTGTGTGCTGACGCCGACACCACCCCTATATGCTGACGCCGGCACCACCCCTGTGTGCTGACGCCGACACCACCGCTGTGTGTGTGCTGACCCCGACACCACCTCTGTGTGCTGACGTCGGCACCACCCCTGTGTGCTGACGTCGGCACCACCTCTGTGTGCTGACGCCGACACCACCCCTATATGCTGACGCCGGCACCACCCCTGTGTGCTGACGCCGACACCACCTCAGTGTGTGTGCTGACCCCGACACCACCCCTGTGTGCTGACGTCGTCACCACCCCTGTGTGCTGACGTCGGCACCACCCCTGTGTGCTGACCCCGACACCACCTCTGTGTGCTGACGCCGACACCACCCCTGTGTGCTGACGCCGGCACCACCTCTGTGTGCTGACGCCGACACCACCCCTTGTGTGCTGACCCCGACACCACCCCTGTGTGCTGACGTCGATACCACCCCTGTGTGCTGACGCCGACACCACCTCTGTGTGCTGACGCCGACACCACCCATGTGTGCTGACGCCGACCCCACCTCTGTGTGCTGACGGCTGCGCCACCTCTGTATGCTGACGCCGTTACTACCTGTGTGCTGACGCCGACACCACCTTTGTGCGCAGAGTCGCAGCTCGGTGACGCCGCCGTCGGTGTCGACGCGCTGCCGGCCGGCCGGCGGCGCTCAGCGCGGCGCGGCGACTCGCCTGGCCGAGATCGCGCATCCGCGACTCCGTCTCCGGTGAGATGGCGCGCACACGGTGTCGGTGATGCTCCCGTCTCTGGTAGGATGATGCGTACAGATCATCGCGACTCCGTCTCCGGTGAGACGGCGCGCACACGGTGTCGGTGATTCCCGTCTCTGGTAGGATGATACGTACACAGTATCATCGCGACTCCGTCTCCGGTGAGATGGCGCGCACACGGTGTCGGCGATGACTCCCGTCTCTGGTAGGATGATGCGTACACAGTATCTATCGCGACTCGTTCCGGTGAGACGACAACAGGTGTCGGTGATGACTCCCGTCTCTGGTAGGATGATACGTACACAGTATCTATCATGACTCCGTCTCCGGTGAGATGGCGCGCACACGGTGTCGGCGATGACTCCCGTCTCTGGTAGGATGATGCGTACACAGTATCTATCGCGACTCCGTCTCCGGTGAGACGACATACACACGGTGTCGGTGATGACTCCCGTCTCTGGTAGGATGATACGTACACAGTATCTATCATGACTCCGTCTCCGGTGAGATGGCGCGCACACGGTGTCGGCGATGACTCCCGTCTCTGGTAGGATGATACGTACACAGTATCTATCATGACTGCGTCTCCGGGGATATGTCATGCACAAGGTGTCGGTGATGACTCCCGTCTCTGGTAGGATGATACGTGCACAGTATCTGTCATGACTCCGTCTCTGGGGATATGTCATGCACACGGTGTCGGTGATGACTCCCGTCTCTGGTAGGATGATACGTGCACAGTATCTATCATGACTCCGTCTCCGGGGATATGTCATGCACACGGTGTCCGTCATTACTCCGTCTCCGTTGAGATCGCATACACATGGTGTATGTCATTACTTTCGTCTCAGGTGAGATGACATGTACACAGAGCCTATCCTGACTCCGTCTCCGGTGAGATATGTACACAGTATCTATCATGACTTCCTCTCAGGTGAGATGACATTCACACGGTGTCTAGCATGACTCCAATCTGGTGAGATGACACGCACAGTGTCTGCCATGATACTGTCTTCGGTGAGATGGCATGTGATTAGAATCTGTCATGAATCCCGTCTCCGGTGAGATGACATGTGATTAGAGTCTGTCATGAATCCCGTCTCCGGTGAGATAACATGTGATTAGAGTCTGTCATGAATCCCGTCTCCGGTGAGATGACATGTGATTAGAGTCTGTCATGAATCCCCTCTCCGGCGGTATGACACACACACAGTGTCTGTCACGTCTCCGTCTCCGGTTTGAAAGAAGAACATAGAAAGTTTAGTTGTATAAGCTAAGCTTTGTCAATTGCATTGACACAGCTCTTTTCTGGTCAAAGCGCCCTAAAGCCCAAATAACTCACTAACGTCGCAGCTCTTTAGTTTCCTATTGTACCAGTGTCAAGTGTTCGGAGTTAGAGTGGACTGCAACTGAGATACTGGTGTTTTCGTCAGCTGAACTTTCTCTACATCAGCGGTTATACCCCTCGACCACTCTTGCCGCTCGTGGAAACGCTGACATTGAAATATATGAGGCAACGACATTCGTGTAGACGCTAATTTTAACATCGTAGTCGATGCGTCCTCAAGCCCAAGTAATCAATCATGAAGGAGGTGGCATTTCTCGTAACGCATTTTAGGTGCCAACAGCGTGGGTGTTGGTACCTAGCGTGGGGCGAACTCGCCGCGTTCGCTTTAATATGGCGTACGGCAAGGCGGTGTTTGCGTGCGCGGGAAACTTGTCGGTGGTGCGCTGTTTATGGTGTCGGCTGTTTTGATGTTATCCGAGTGCCGCCTACATGTGCCGCTTGCTGCGCCAATTTGGTGACGTCATCGATGGAAATACTTCGCCCACATCGCCTCCATTCCTCGGACTACGCACTGCCGTGGCGTTTAATATAATTGGTAGCAGCAACGGCAGCGCGTGTACCCCATCAGACGCCGGAGCCCACCAGACACTGACCTCGTCTTCGCTAGACACTGGTCCACACCAGACATTGGTCCCCACCAGACATTGGTCCCCACCAGACACGGGTCCCCACCGGACAATGGTCCCCACCGGACATTGGTCCCCACCAGACACTGGTCCCCACCAGACACTGGTCCCCACCAGACACTGGTCCCCACCAGACACTGGTCCCCACCAGACACGGGTCCCCACCGGACACTGGTCCCCACCAGACACTGGTCCCCACCAGACACTGGTCCCCACCAGACACTGGTCCCCACCGGACACTGGTCCCCACCGGACACTGGTCCCCACCAGACACTGGTCCCCACCAGACACTGGTCCCCACGACACCAGACACTGGTCCCCACCAGACACTGGTCCCCACCGGACATTGGTCCTCACTCAGACACTGGCCCCACCAGACATTGGTCCCCACCAGACATGGGTCCCCGACACGGTCCACACTGGTCCCCACCGGACACTGGTCCCCACCAGACACTGGTCCACACCAGACACTGGTCCCCACCGGACACTGGTCCCCACCGGACATTGGTCCCCACGACATGTCCCCAGAGACACTGGTCCACACCGGACACTGGTCCCCACCAGACATTGGTCCCCACCAGACATTGGTCCCCACCAGACACTGGTCCCCACCGGACATTGGTCCTCATCAGACACTGATCCTCGCTCTTTCAGTTGTGCTAGTCAGTGTTTCAGGCACTCCGTCCACGATCGAATTCATCTACTCTCATCACTCCCACTAAACTCCCATCCCAATATCCCTGTTATAGAAGACAATGTTTCCGAGTACTCCGTTGCTCGACTGAATACCAGCACGCGCGTGGATTTTGTTCCCTCATCGAGTCGTGCATTCGGTGAAGTATATCCAATTTAGATTGCGCGCGGTCCGATGCTGATGTGCCGACGCTTATTGTTTTCACAAGCGTACCAGTAGCTCCATGTGCTTCATATTTTCAACAGTACTTAGCCATCAGATGGAGGGGCGGGCTATGTCACTAGGTCAGTTTTTATCTGATCCGCTGTTCCTGGTTCCGCTAATGCCTGCCAAGATGCCTCCTATCAGGCGTGAAGTGGCCGAGGTCTGCTTCACCTTCACCACCATTGACTTTGTCGTCCTTCATTGGGCAGGTAACAGTCTCTGACCGATGTCCTTCAGTTTCGAATGGGCTATGATCCTGAGGATGTCAGGCACGGAGCATGTCCTGAGCATGTTATGTATCCTGTAGGACTGTCCATGCCTCCAAGTCTGTGTTTCCGGGAAGCATCGTCATCAGTGTAGGACTGGTGTTACCGAGTCCTTAAGAAGTCGTCTCAGTTCCCCCAATGCAGTCCCCATGTACTTAGTATGCGACCCACTCGTCGATTTAGAGCTTGTGTGCTGTCAGGTCTCCCCGTTGATTCCATGATTGTCATATAATAATCTAAAATAGCATAACATTTTGTGTCTGTCCAGAAGCACGTATATATACATTGAAAGAAGGCATGATAATCTGAAAATGAGCGCCTTCCTTTTCCTCTCGCATAACCACGCATTCATGCATCCGAGTATGCTCACGCGGTTCAAGTAATTTTGTCCTGCATTCGCTGCCAAGTTGCAACACGTGGTCTAGGTCTTTCTCGATCCAGAATTGTACATCTCTTCCCTCATGGGGATGGGGTGCAACAACTCAGCGTCGTCTACAAAGAGCAAGATACTGCCATATGTATTGCATTGCGTTTGTTGAGATAAACTACTGCTAGGAGTGGTCCCAGTAGCTATCACTGTTGGCAGCCTGGTGACGTGTTTGCTCCGAAAATGATTATCTAACCATTACTGGCTGTGATATGGTATGGAGGTAAGACTTGTGCCAGTGGAGACGTGCTCCTTATATCTCATATGAGTGCTGTATGACCAATGCGGTTGATGCGCCCTGAGTTCCTATCCCATATGAGTGTCTGCAGATGGCGAGAAGACCTTGGTGTCAAGTTTTATCGCAGTGTTTGGTATCTAGATATGTGGATGTAATGCAAGTCCTAGTCTTGATCTAAAGGTTGACGGAGTTTCAATATATCAAATCAAACTTCGTTCCAGTAGCTCAACATAAGTTCTTCCTTGCGCGTTAGTTCTTTCTTGCGCGTTATTACTGGACTGGTATATCAAGTGTGATAATATATTCTTATAGTCCACAAGCCCTTCCATCCTGGGAAACCAATCAGCTATTAACAAAACAACCTTCTATAGCGAATGTATTTTGTTTCTCAGGGAAGATGGAATTGCATGCTGCTTATCAGAGTAAGTGGTTGCGGACTTTATAATGATTTGTGTCATTAACACACATTTGCGCGATGTTGTGGAGTGCGGAACCGGTTCCGCCTGCCATGTATATGTTCGGTCATCTGACACCGTTCGTTGTTTCATTGTCAGATGGACGCCACATATTGCTGAGGCTTGAGCAGTCCCGCCTCCTGCCCTTTGGACAGGTGGCGGTAGGGGGGGGGGGGCGTGGGTACAGACATCGCCGTCTGACGTCACAGTGTCGTCATCCGATGGCTGGTCCGGATCTGATGTCCGCCTGTCGGGCCTGATTCCCGGCGCCGGTTCTCGGAGCGCCAAATCGGCGCGTGACATTTGGCGCGCGCCGAGACCGGAGCTCCGTGTCCAGCCGCAGCGTGACATTTGTCGCACCCGTGGGGCCTGCTCGTGCGACGGCGCGACACCAACCGATGTCGGGTCGAGTGACGTTTATGGCACCTGCGAGGCTTCCTCGTGCGCCGGTTAGACAGTGGACGATGTCAGGTCAGGTGGTCTGGCCCAAATGTAGTGGTCCAGTGCACCCACGTGATGTAGCCCAAATAGATTGGTGCAGCGCACCCACCTGATCCAGCCCGAATGCACTGGACCGACCAGAGTGCGTCGTTAAACGAGTGCCTGCGCACTCGCGTGAGAAGAGATTCAATCAATTTGCAATTGGAAGCTGCAATTTCCCGGCGGGTTTTCACTCGCCGCCTTCCGAAGAGCGCTCGCAGCTGAATCACTCCTGGGGGATGGCGGGCACGGTGCCTTGGGATATTGCGTACAGATCACCCGGTGCCGCTCGCAGCCGGATCTTTGTTGAGAGATGTCGGCTACTGCCTCCAGGGATTCTGCATGCAGAGTACTCGATGTTTTCATTGGACCGCCATCGACCGCCACGGCATGCAGGAGTGCAGCATAGGACCATACAATTACAAGGAATAAACACCTGAGTTGAGGGCATGAACAGTGGGAACAGGGAATAGCAGGAAGGGTAGGAACAGGACCAAACCATTTCAGTCAAAGGGTTTGTGTGATTGTAGTAAGGTGTGTTTATGCGTGACTGTGGTATCCAGATAATCCCCAGTTTACTTATCTATCACGGGTGCATGGAACACTACTACTATGCGCGTGGATGTGCGTTTAACCACCTGTCTTCCCTGTCAGATCCTCACACTACGTCTCTGGAAATGTCATGATAAGCCCCTCTAATCTTCAAACTTACCATTGCGCGAAGACAAAAGTGGTGTCATCAGAAAGCGCTTGAAGTATAGTGCCCGAAACCACCACCAAAATGTTATTTCCTTAAATAGTAACGTCACTAGGGGATCTGAGGAATCACGACTGACTTCATGTTTTGGGCTCTGGGGAGTTCGTTTTGAGTAGCTTTTAAGAACAAAAAGTATTTGGTATCAGAAAAGGAAGTCGAAGTCGATTACAACTGAACATGTTTGCCCACTCAAAAATCAATATTGTATTTGTATTTTTAATTGTCAAGAAAATTAGTGTTCACTTTTCTTGATTTTTTATCTTCCTTCTCGGTAGAGCACACTTCGAAACTTTGTTTTAAGTCAACCTTCCTCCATAAAAAGTGCTCACTTTTGCTAGAACTTCCATTTTACCCCCAAATTGACCAACCTGCGAAACAAAGATCATGAACTATGGGGAAAAAATTAATATCTTCCATTGTATTGTATCTATACAAATATTCAAACACTGGAAGTTGTATCCCAATATCTTATTCTGTTAAAGCTTGACGATTAGTTGAACTTTTTTTTTAGGTGACCTCACTTGACCTTGAGTCACTCGGCGGCCGAAGATAACCTGACCTAGAAAGTTCCACACAGCATGTCAAGTTGATGTGAGAAGAGGTATGCCAAATTTCGGCGCGCTGCCGCACGCCGTTTCCCCACTGCCCACAGAAAACTGATGAGGGACGGAAAGCGATCCTCCCCAGCGACGGGGTGGCTTAAACTGGGGAAGAAGAAAAAAACTGGGCGCTACATGACCAATGTAGTCGATGCGCCCTAAAGCCCTAATAACTAACTAACGGGGTGGCTTAATATATATGCAATAGCATGCAGACTAATTTGGAGTACCTGGGTCACTGTTCATGGCAACCAGGGTTTCTATTCGTAGAAGTCAGGGTCACTGTTTGGGCATGTGCCATTGGTGTGTGATTCCTGATATTCATGCATGTACCGTGTCCTGGACTTTATGTGAAGACGATGTAGTCCGTATTGTATTTATCCTGCAACCATATGTAGGCAGTATGCTGTAGTCATGTACCCAAACAATAGCAGTTTGCGTGTGTTGGTCGTCTGCGAGACTGAGTCCCTGCGGCACCCGTTCTGTGGACAGTGTGTTTTGGGTAGTGACTAGCCACGAGTGGGACTGCCCTACTGCATAAGCGACCGGCCCCAACTAATAGCCAAATCCTGCTCCACTTACCGCGGCAGGCCTGGACTGCTCAGCTGGAGCTTGGGAGCTGGGGAGGCTGACTAGCTGTGTTTTGCTATGACTCAGAGACTAATGAGCTCCACCTTTGGTGGCGTCGTATTTTTGGCCAATTTGGTTCGGGTCCTTCGGGACCTGCCTCCCCGCCACAAGAGCAAATCTGCCTGCGGGTATCTGGCACGGACATCCCGAGCGCGGAGAGGAATCTCCGGTGTGGGGAGGGGGTCCTGACTTGGAGAGAGGATTCAAATGCGGAGATAGGTCGCCGAATTGGGGAGGGTTTGCAATGTGTAGGGGGTCGCCTGATGAAGGGCTTCTTCTAAGCCGTTGTGCTCTCAGGTCGATATTAAGAAGCGTTTGTCTGTGTGTGGTTGGCTGTGTCGTGTGGTCGCATCCGGCTAGCTATTGTCCAAACCGACACTGGGTTGTTGATGAAATTTACTTTCGTTTCCGTTTCACTGGCATGTTTTCATCAAACTTGGGCTTCCCGGGAGAATTGTCAGGTGGCACAATTTATAGCAGTCTGCGATGGTTAATGAGCGAGGAAAAGCTTCTCGGGAGACATTTGCAACTAATGTGAACTTCATGTCCTGAACCCTTACCATAGCGGTTGTTTTGTCTTCGGAGTGTTTTTCATGAGTGCAACAGTTACCGAATGTGCTACATGAACAAATGCATTTGAGTTAGTCGTAGTCAAAGGTCAAATATCGAAGTCGGACTGTTTAAATATGATCGGGAAGTGGTGCGCATGTAGTTCATTACCTGTTTATATTACGTACAAAAGGTAAGTGATACGATCAGCGTTTTGTAAACTATGCACCAACTTTCACCGATTTTGATATAGTATTGAGTAGTCTCACCTGGTAACCTTCGGCCAGGCATTAACCAGCTGTGTGGGCATTATGTATGTGTTGGATGTGTGTTGTTGCATTATGTATGTGTTCACAATACTATATCAAAATCGGTGAAAGTTCCTAATCGTCATGCGGATGCATGACGATTAGGAACTTGGGCTCCACCAGGGACCGGTTTTCATGCCAATATCCCGGATGTGAATTTACCCATCGGCCATTCGGCGTAACGGCCGCCGCCGCCGCCGCCGCCGCCGCCGCCGCCGCCGCCGCCGCCGCCGCCGCCGCCGCCGCCGCCGCCGCCGCGCCGCCGCCGCCGCCGCCGCCGCCGCCGCCGCCGCCGCCGCCGCCGCCGCCGCCGCCGCCGCCGCCGCCGCCGCCGCCGCCGCCGCCGCCGCCGCCGCCGCCGCCGCCGCCGCCGCCGCCGCCGCCGCCGCCGCCGCCGCCGCCGCCGCCGCCGCCGCCGCCGCCGCCGCCGCCGCCGCCGCCGATCCGGCCTGAAGCGAAGCCAACCGCTCAATTTCGATGGGCCGCCAACCCGAAAGCTATCGGTAGATTTCAGGATTTAGGACGTTAAGGGATGTGCCTGGCATGGGCTTTGCCACAATTGAAGTTGAACCGGACACACCCTCTCAATTCTTTTGAGGTTTACATTGCGCCTATTCTTGCTTAGGAAGAATGTACCTGCAGCCACGAATATCCCCTACGCCATTTTTCTGTGGCGGAACGGTTGGTGCTTGGTATTAATCAGAGGTGGAACTTTGTATATATTGTGGGACCTCTAGCCCCCTCCCCGAATTATTTCCACCATTAACCCTATGGCCTATGGGTATACAAAATATCAAGTTGAGCTCAATTTGCTTGAGCCCCCATCCCTCCGATCATACTATGAAAATTGCACTTCTGGCATTTATTTTCATGTATCCGAAAGAGCTGATCCCTGGCCCGTGTCGGTCTAGTATGGAAACATAACCTGGGATGGGCACATTTTTATCTCCAGCTCGACAATATGCGTGTTAATCTGGGTGTGGAAACACTGTGTTTGGAAGTATGATAATAGCTACAGTGATTTGAGTTCCGAAAAACCAGTGTATGGAAGAAAAAAAACACGAAAGCATCAATTTATACTTCAAATTATATTACCAAGCCAACGCCGGTCTTGTGGGACAAGTATTTTGTGATGTCCTTGGCTTTTGGGAGTCGTGATAATTTTATAATTGTGTGAAAGCGTTGGAAGTGTGTAGAGACCGGCTGCTGCAATCTCCCCTTTCTGACTATCATTGGCCTGTCGGACATCTTCCTGTGGGGACGTCCATGCATCTCCGCCGGGAACTGTAGCTGAATGATTACTGCAAAACCTAAACGTGCGCTATCCTGCTCCGGATTAAGAGCGTGGGCGTGGCCGGGCCGCCGACCGGCCTGGTGTAGCGCCCGGTTAAATATTGGTTTTTCGTTACGTGTGAGATGTCGAAACGAGCATAGCAGGATGTCGAAATTTGATATGTAAGTAGTGTAATTTAAAATGTTTTTGATGTCTTTCAAACTAAGATTAGGGTTGATGGCGTAGGTAATTATGGCTTGACCTTTATCATTTGTTTTAAGGTTTATAATTTAGGAAGAGCTGTATTTCATAAACGAGATACTGTTAGAAAGGAGACATGAATAGTTCATATTCAAGAGCAGGATGCCGATACTTCTTGGAGAAGGATGTCGATTGAGTGTTCAGGAAGTGGTATATTAACCCTATTTCGCGAATAATTTATCACTGGTACTGCCACACCGACACGCCCACGGTCCGCCCAGTGCGGTCGTCGCGGGACGGCACGGACACGGTACACATCCGTCCGGTGTGTGCCCGGCCAGGCAGGTGTGTCATCGGTCGATCACTGGGCGACAGCCCGCTCCAACGTCGTGCAACCCCTGCTCCAGCGTCGCGCGACCCCGGCGTCGACCCACCCGCTGGGGACGAGCAGTCTGGGGGTGAGTTGGGGACGAGTAGTCTGGGGGTAAGTTGCCCACAATCGAAAGAATGCAGGTTCGGGTCTCGCCTGTCGCTGCTCTTCTCCCGCGGCCATTCGGCGTAAGAGTTTGGCGACGCTACACGACTCGACGGTCGACGTGCCGTAAAGCCCAACCACCACCACCGACCCACCTGCTCCTTCGCCCGACAGCTGACGTTCCGCCACCGTGCAAACGCCGGATTGGCTATCGGTCCGCCGCTGATGGACCAAGTTGCGCCGCTGTTGCCGCCGAACTAAGCCCCCCCCCCACGATGTGTGCTCCGTACATGTTCCGGCAATGCTCCCTCCACACTTCGTGCTCTGTACACCCCCGGCAACATCCCCACTCTCCACTGTGTGCTCTGTAAACCCTCCGGCAATGTCTCCCCCCCCCCACCCCCATTGTGTACACGCTCGAACAATGTTTGGTGCCGGCGGCGTCTGGCGTTCATTGACTTGCCGGCTTCGCTGCTCTCGTGAAACACAGCAAACAGGGAGGCGCGGCGCGCGCGTTGTTGCGAGAGAGACCACCAAGCTCTGGTGTCGGGGCGGAGTAGTGTGGTGTGCACTGGGGACAGAAAAGGGAGAGGCTGCCGTGCGTTCTTGCCAGCGCGCCCTGTCTGGGTGGGTGGTGGGCCGGAGGTGGGCCCGTTGGTCGTGCTGTGTCTGGTTACCACTCCTGTTGGAGCCTGTAAATGACAATGTTGTGTGGGGACGAGTGGTCTAGGGGTAAGTTGCTCGTCTCACAATCGAAATATTGTGGGTTCGAGTCTCACCTGTCGCTACTCTTCGCTCGCGACCAATCGGTGTGAGAGATTGGCGACGCTACGTGACCCAACAGTCGATGTGTCGTGAAGCCGACAACCAACCGACACGGTTGTGCTGTTTCAGAGCCCCAGCTGCCCCAGCTGCCAGCAGCAGCACGCGGTCCAGGCCACCGGGCACGGCTGGGTCACGCCGCCAGGTAAATCATATAGAGTCAACCACCGGAGCGTTTCATAGCCAAGGAGGCAATATAGCTGAGCCGTCGCACCCCTGAAGCAGTTAGACGGTGCACTATCTGTACAGCCATCATCATCTGTATAGCCTGGTGAGCTTCAAAATGAAGCCACCGTGCAGCCAGGCAAATAACGTGGTGTGAACCACACGGATTACTCAGGCGATGATCAAGCTCATGGCGAGGGCGATGATGAAGCTGTGTCGGCTGGAGCCTGCAGTTGCCAGGTGTGCGTCACAGGATGTGCAACACCAGGTGCGTGCGGCCAGTCGTCCCGTGCGCTACACCTGTGTGGGTCACCTGTCACCTGGTCGTCGCGGCATTCGAAAGCACGCGTTGCGGGGCCAAACCGGGGTACTGACTGGCAACATGCATTTGGTATGCAGATCTGGTGCATACGTGAGCCTTGCGTATACAGCATGTGCAGTCATACTAACAGCTAGTGAACACTCGGCAGACAGTATAGATCTTAGACGTTAACAGGCACCCAGTAGTTGGTATGTATTGGCTGTGTATCATTTCCACGTACGATGACATAAATTGTCGTGCCATCCGTGGCGTACCTGCGTGCCATATGCCTGTGTGTCATACTATACCTGTGTATCAATACCACTGGCATTTAGTGCCTGTTTTCGTTATGGCTATGTAGCGGCTATAGATCGTAACTCGCCGGACCCACTCACGATGCTTCTACATCGTAGCTCAGTGTAGTTTAGCCGCCTTCTAAGCCGCTTCCATTCGTCTTTTCGCGACGCCTGCTCGAAAACTTCTGGAGACCATCAGCCAAATAAGGCAATGAGTATTCGGTTCGGTTTGTGACGGCAGATTTATAGCCGCCGGGCGATGTTTGTGCCAAAGTGGACGCGTGCCCTGGTAAATGGCGGCCGTTTGGTAACAGCCAGCAACAATACCTTAATCGCGTCCGGCGGCGGCTGCTGAGGCAGCGCGACGGCGGCCGGATCTGCGTCAGGTCCGTCTGTAACGAGGCGTTTGTGGCGCGGTGGTCATTTGTCGGCACGGTCGGACGCCGCGTGTGCTAACAGGCGCCGCTAATCAATACTCACGGCGGCGAATCGACCCGGCTGGAGGCAGGCGCTGGCGTCGGACCACCTGTTAGGCGCTCACCAGGTCGGGCGGACCCGGGCTGTCGACATTCACTTCACCGCAGCCCGGCTGATTAAGCGCTCACCAGGTCGGGTAGACTGGAACTGTCGACATCCACTTCACCGCAGCCCGGCTGATTAAGCGTGCATCAGGTCGGAAAGATCCGAGCTGTGAACCTCCACCTCATCGCACTGGGACTGATTAAGCGTTTGCCGGGTTGGAGAGATCCAGACCGTCAACCTTCTCCTCACCACAGCTAGGATAGTTATTTCTCCATTTGTATCACACGACTGTCACTAATTAGTTGGTGATTAGTTGGTGTGGATTGGGCCCTCTAAACCACGCCATAAAAAGCTTACAAATTAAACCGTCTATCGTCTAAATAAACCGTCGTCAGTACATGATCTGAACTGATCTGTTGAGCATTTCCCTTTCCTGGCTTATTATTTTGTGATGTGTGGATGTTGCCAAGAAATGCAATAATTGTTGCGTTTCTAGATGCACGATTTCTGCCAACTGTAACCAAGTTTGAGCGGGACATTTTAGATGCTGCCGCGCTGGGTTCTAATGGCGAGTTTGGGTCTGCTCGTTTCGTGGCGACTCAATCACGTTTCCTATTTTGTGAAGTTGACTGTCTCCCACCCCTCTCCCCTCAATGTCGCGTCTGCGTTTTCCCGTTGATCGCTGGAGTGTTCGCCAGCTCAGGGAGAAAATAGGTTTATCATTATTTTGCAACACCAGGTAATTTCCCAGGTCACGTACGAATCCGTTCAATGTCATGCCGTAAGGAAGACAAAATCTGGTTGCCCTGCGGTTTAAAAATGAGATTATTTGTTTACGTGTGTTGCAGTGGTGGCTCCAGTTTTCTCCGTTATTATTTTTGACATTGCGTGAGACGAAATGTACGACCCTCAATATACCAGGAGGTGCTGAGTTTACATCAAAAGTAGCGTCAGGGATTATGCTATATTACTTATGATGCTAAGTAGAGTAATATAGCATAACGCTTAATATAGCATAACGCTACTTTTGATGTACACTCAGCGCCTCCTGGTATATTGAGGGTCGTACATTTCGTCTCACGCAATGTCTAAAACCCAGGAGCACCTAAGAGCCATTCTTCGTTGTATTAAGCAATGTTATTATTTTATTAAAGTTCTAAGCTACAGTTGCAAAACTGAAGTATGGAAATCTAACAGCGGTTAGCCTCCAGTGCACCATCACCATCATCCGAGACCGTCCTTCCCACTAGGCCGAGGGGACGAGTAGCCTAGGGGTAAGTTGCTCGTCTCACAATCGAAAGGTTGTGGGTTCGAGTCTCACCTCTCGCTACTCTTCGCCCGCGACCAATCGGCGTGAGAGATTGGCGACGCTGCATGACTCAATGGTCGATGTGTCGTAAAAACCAATAACCAACCACCAGGCCTAGCCGCCAATAACGGCTCGCGATTGTGGTGGGTAGGGCGGGCGGTGGGTGACGTCGCAGGCGACCGTGACGGTCCAGACATCGCAGACGTCACAGCAGTGGCCGTGACGGTGCCGGTGACGTCATGACGCGGGCGGCAGTGACGCTGCCGTGTGTCCGTCGTATCCACTACAATGGAACGGCCCGTGTCGGTGCAGGGTGTCCAAGTTCGCGATTTTGGGTGTAAAGATTTTGTGTGTTTAGGTGTAAATATATTTTAGGTGCATTGGTGTAATTATAATTTCGAATTGATATAATCGGCAAATCATGACGATCAGTGTCATCAAAATCGGGATTTGAGCCAATTCCGAGGAAAAGAATCGGCTGAATGCCTTTCTATTGGGCTTGCAATTGGGCATCATAGATTATCCGGGGATGTGTCTGTACTCGCTGCCTTTCGGCACGACTGAGAGCGAATTCGTGCATAGCGTGCCGATGCCGGAGTCGGCGTTGCAGCCAGCCGATGAGGGCGGACAAGGAACGACCGTCATCGCCGGGCGCAACTGTTGGCCGTGAAAACGGCGGTGAGTTGTGGCCGGCGTCTGGACGGCCGAGGTGGAGCCTTTGTTTCGTCTCTCCCGCTGTGTTCTGCTGGATTTTCTGCTGGTGGGCCGGGAGGTAGACGGGCGTAATGATGACATCAAGTAGCCGTGGCCGTGATTGCATGCCACTCCCGATTCGATTGGCTCGATCCTCGCGACAACATGGCCGGTTCGGAGAGACAGGAGACATCGGTGGGTGTTGTGGGCCTGGGCTCGCTAAGGTGCATTATACCAAGCAGCAGTCGTGCAGTACGCAGTGAATTTGCGGTTGAATTCTGGGACGGGAAATGCAGTCCTCTGGACTGAATGAACAGTTTATTGCATGATTCCATTGAAAATCATGCTCAATGTCACGCATTACGTCGTGACGTCGTGAGGTTTTCAGCCGAATTCAGGGGCCGCGGTAGCTCAGTTGGAAGAACGTCGGAATCTTAATCGCAATATTGTGGGTTCGAATCTCACAACCGACGGCGTTTACTGAGCCCACTCGCGACCAATCGGCGTGAGAGGTTGGTTGGCAAGGTTCTTCTTCAGCCGAATTTAGCTTCAAACGACAAAATTCGACGTGATCACGTTCTTAGACGGCTGCATGATCCGCAGTCGGCTGGTGTTAGTCGGCCGGCTCCTGGGCTCGGCGGTCTAGGGTTGCAGGTGGTCCGGTTTTGTGCGGCTAGCTGGTCTCAGAACCGAGCACCTGCGGTGACCGTCGCGTCGGCAGCGGCTGGTGAACAACGGCATCGGTGCCGACGATGACAACCGTCTCGGCCGTGTGCGGTGTCGGTGTCGGCACCGGCGGCTCCATCACAGTCGTGTTTTGGCGGTCTTTCGCGGAGACAGGGAGATAGTCGGTCCGTGCCGCCCCGACCGCCGCCTCGACGCGAGTCGGTTCGTTCTGGCCGATCCGGCAAACGCCTGGCCGCGCCGGCGGCTTCCTCGCCGCAAGTGAATTCGCCATGACTATGCCTGCTCGCCTCGAGCAGTGATAGCGGAGGAGGCCAATTCGCCGCGAGACGTTCCGCCCAGGCGGTGCTGAGACTCGGCTCTCCGCGAGCTCCGGCCAGCCTTGGTCGTGCTGGCTCGTGTCGGGACTTCACCGACTCGCCGCAAGTCGGTCATCAAAGGCGAAGCCATGGACAGACGCAGCTGACGGTCGGGGCGAAGCCACGGCGGACGCAGCTGACGGTCGGGGTGAAGCCACGGACAGACGCAGCTGACGGTCGGGGCGAAGCCACGGACAGACGCAGCTGACGGTCGGGGCGAAGCCACGGGCGGACGCACCCGAGGCGTCTTTATCGATGTCCGTCGGCGTGACGTGATGATTTGGCAGCAGCCTGAGATGAGGCTAGATTGCATGACGTGATGATTTGGCAGCAGCCTGAGATGAGGCTAGTTGCGTGACGTGATGATTTGGCAGCAGCCTGAGATGAGGCTAGTTGCGTGACGTGATGATTTGGCAGCAGCCTGAGATGAAGCTGGTTGCGTGACGTGATGATTTGGCAGCAGCCTGAGATGAGGTCGGTTCGGACTTGCTCACCGGCTCCTCGGACCAGTAGGCATCCTGCGGTCAGACCAGTAGACTCGGGCTCCCAGTGTGATCAGCGTGTCTCTCGAAGGGCTGCAGCCAAGACAACTGCATTACATCCAGGATGAACAGAACTTTTGATTGGTTTGGCAGGTGCGTTTTGAAATATGCGGTGAGACTGTGCGGCGATTGGATTCAGACTGATTTTATCATGTCATTTTATTCATGGCCGCAGCACTGCATTATGTTATCCCTCTCCATTCCAGAAGCAGATGTGGGCTTACCTGTGCAAGGGAAGGCTTCATTGAGCTTGAACCTAACCAGGGATGCGTCGGCCGTTGTAATCATGCATCTTCCCATGTCTCAATCCATGCTGGCGTGGTCTTCCTCTGTACGCTTTCTATTGTATGACACATTAACGGTGCTGGTCTTCCTTGTTGGTAGCAAACCTGTAGTGCTGAGGTTGGGTGCCTTTGGTGCTAGTGCTAACACTGCCTATGCGGGGTGGCTGCTGTGCTAACAATGCCTGTGCTGGGTGCTTGCGGTACTAACAGGGCCTGTGTTGCGCTGCCCGCTGCCTGTCCACTAACTTTGCCGGTGTGCGGGTGCGGTGTTGCAGAGGCGCCCGTTGGGCCGACCTGTCGCCGGAGGAAGAGCTCGACCCCGACCTGTGGGACGAGCCGGCGGCGGCGGAGGGTGACCCGACGTGGTCGCGGCTGCGCCAGCCGCTGTCGCAGCTGCTCAGTCGGTACCGGCTGTCGCAGCCGGTGTCGGAGGCGGTGGGTCGGGTGGCCGGCGGCCAGGTGGCCACCAGTGTGGGCCGCTTCCTGGAGCGGCAGACGAGCCGCGTGCTGTCGTGCGCCGGCGGCCTGGGCGGCACCAGCACGTGGCCGCCGCTGCCGTCGCGCCTGCCGCAGCTGGTGGCCGCCGGCGACGGCAGCCACCAGCCGCGCCCGTCGCTCGACCACTTCCTCATGGCGGGCATCTCGTCGGTGCGCGAGCGGCTGCAGTCGCGGCCGCCAGCGGCGCCGGCCGGCCGCCAGTACGAGCGCAGCGCGTCGTACCCGGCGGCGGCGGCGGCGCCGAGCGAGCCGGCGCACCCGCCGCTCTCCAGTCACGGCCACGCTGTCCACAGCCTGGAGAACCTCGACCCGACCGCCGACGAGTTCTACATCGACGCGGGCATCCGGATCGCGGCGGCCGACCTGCGCCAGCTGGACCGGTCGGTGGCCGAGCCGCTGCCGCCGCCGCCGCCCGACAGTCCGCCGACGGCGCGGCCCGGCCGGCTCCGCCAGCTGGCCGCCTACGGCCGCACCGCGTCCGCCGAGCTGGCGGCGGCCGACGACGGCCGGCGCCGCGCCGGCGGCCGGCGGCCGGGCGTCCGCCGGCCGGCCAGCACCTACCTGAGTCAGCCCGGCTCCGGCGTCAGCAGCACCCAGTCGAGTCCCGGCGTCAGCAGGGCCGCCAGTCCGGACGGCCGCGGCTCGCCCGCGCTCTCGCGCATCCCGCTCAGGTCGAGTTTCGGCGCCGGGAGGAAGCCCAGCAGTCTACCGGCGGCGCTCACCAGGGCGCGCTGGCGGTGAGTGGTTCCGACTCCTGGCCGCGAAGCCGCCGGGAGTCGGACTGCCCTTGCTGTCTCGCTTCCGTCCTGGGCGTCCTCGAGTCCTTGTGTTGCATCCATCACTGTTTGTCTGCTCTTGCTCCTCGTCTTGGTCTTTGTTGGTCGCAAACCTGGTCGATGCGCCCTAAAATTCAAATAACCAACCATGTCGTAGTGGCCTCGACCCCGAGCTGTAAGTCGCGAGTCGTCGCTTAAGCCAGTTCTCCTCTCCTCGTGTTCGTTCGCGTGTCCGTCAGCTTAATCAGCCGCAGCCGGACGCCCTCAGATCCGTTAAGTTCTCAGCGTGCCGCCTCGACAGTGGTCTCCAGCGTCGTGGCGTTCCTCTTGTCCCGGCATCAATGTGGCGCGAGCGCCCACCTGGGGTCGGACTTCAGCGATCACCTGTCGAGCTGCGTGCAATTTTAGTATGTAATAGCACGCCCCAAGCAGCGTGTACTATGTAGTATCTTCACTTGCCTAAACCAACTCGATTGTTCTTTTATAGTCGAGGATTTTACAGCACTTTCCAGATCAGGTCGTAGGCTTTGAATGGACAAACACGTTGCTGATAAATAAATCCTAACAGCCAAGCTAAATAAATCGATTTGTTCACACAAATGTTATTGATGTGTTCCACTTTGGATGATTTATGGATGGGGCGATCCGCGCGAATCTTTACATTTTGCATGTGAATGGAGAATTTGGATTCCGGCGTCAGAGTAACAAAAAGTTGAACATCTAATTAAGACCTGGATGTTGAGGGTCAGGGCCAGTGTTGTGCCAGGACCGGGAACTATAGTGAGGACCAGCGGACCAGGTGTAAATGCCTTTTCGTAATGTAGCGTAACTTTAGTAGTCGCGTGCAAATTTACTCAGTTGCTGCACTTGTTCTGCGCCAAAAATTGTCCGTATTATGTTGTTTTGGAGATTTCGACCCCCCCTCGGCGCAATGTAGCCGGAGCAGCTGACGCCGAAGCTGAATCCCAACTGCACACGATTACGACCCAATAGGCATCAGGGACGGATCCAGGGATTTTCATCGAGGGGCTCTTCTTTCAGGACGAGCGCCATTTCCTGAGGGTAGGTGCTTCACTGCGAAAGGCTTTGGAGGGGCGCCTTCGGCTGAATATGCGTTGAGCGGGGGATCCAACGGAGCTTACCGACTGCGTGCTTTCCTCTCAAGGGGTGTCTTCGGCTCCATCTATGAAGTTGGTGAAGATGCACTGGGACATTCCCAGAAGGGCGCCTTTTCTCGGTCAGAATGGCGCCAGCTTTCCACAGGGGGAGGGACATTCCCCAGTGCATGCTGTCCCTCCTTGTACTGTGTTCACACCTTTCAGACATATATGGAATGCTTATTTGTGCAGATGGAACTGGCGGTTCGGATTTTCCGTCACGCCATGATAAGCATTTCTGTAGCGAATGGCATGTCTACTGCAATCGAGTGGTCCTGGGTACAACTACTAGGAAAGATGCCAGCATAGGCCAGTGCACTGGTGTCGTCCTGAAACTATAACACCCCAGGGCTTGAGTTGTATGCTTACAAGTCACAGTCGTGGTCTTGATGCACTGATGCCTTCGCCGCCCCAGCGTCTCACTTGCTCTGCATACCTCCTCTGTTGCGATTGCTGTCCGCCGTGTGCCGGCCGTCTGTTGCTGTTTGTCTGTTTACCGCTGTTTGTCGGTGTTTGTCGGTGTGCGGGATGACGTGTCCCTGCCGTGTTGACGGCCGTCGGCCCGGTTGCAGGAGGAAGTGAAGGCGAGCGGCACCGACCGATGTCCGGCAGCGGCCGTCTCCTGCTGACACTGGCCCCGGCCGTGATCGGGCCGGCGACCCGACGTGCACACAGCTCAGTATTATATCTGACCAAATACCACGTGGTGATCGGTAGCCTGTCTAGTCTGCTCGTTACGGAGTTGTAGTTGTAGACGTAGCCGACTTCGGCACTGACAGCTGTGGCTGTGCCGGTATCGTGGAGCTCGTGATGTGCTAGCGCTTCACCGGGTGATCCATCCCGAGCGGCTTTCTGTGGTCCAGCTGGTGTAGTCGGCTGGTGTTGGCTTCACCTGTACTGCGTGCCGCAGTGGTGTGGATCGGGCGCGGAACTGTGTTGGACTGTGTCACCGGGCGTGGCACTATGTACGGGCGCGCAGTGGTCTGGCGGCTCGCACGTGGAGCTCGCGGAGGTCAGGCGGACCGGTCGCCACACGTACAGTCCGCAGGTGCGTCAGTGGTGGCCAGATGAGCCCACAGCCCGTCACACCTGGCTGCCTGATCAACACCCGGCGCCCAGAAACGATGAGCACCAAATGGTGGCAGCCATGTTCTTTGGTGCTTTGTTTAGGTGGCGGATCACCATTGTGCGGGGAAGCGGAGAAGGTTGGGAAAGTCGCGCAAACTGCGGCAGCCGGAACCATATATTGGCTGCATCCCGGTGTAAGAAGTCTAGGAAACCGTTTAAGGTGTAAGAAATAGGCAACCGTTTAGGGTGTCTTAGTGTGATACCGCAAGATCGTAGGCATTTACGTCATATATGCCAGTGTCAGTAGCCTCTGGGTAGCTTCAGTAGCCTCATGAATCTCGGTATTTAAGAACATACATGCCGAGTGTGTTGCCTGCTGGCAACAAAGTGGGCTTAGCTCTAACCATGATGTTTTGCCATTTGTGTGGGTAATTGTGCTTAGGAAGCACAAGTTATAGGCGTCACTGATTACTTCGGTTACTGATTTGATTATTCTAGTAATCAAAACAATGCCTAGGTATATATCACACGAACTGGAATTGTTCTGGCACAAGAATGTCGGGTATCATTTGGTTGTGGTTTCTGTTACTTGAAGTAACTAAATCCACAGACGTGAGAGACTTTATCCACAGTACTTCATCCTGTCCCCAGTTAGCTGACCTCTGTGGGTATGCGGTGACCCCCCCCCCCCCCACCAGTCACGTCCTTGATTACCATTTTAGTATTGCGAATATTTAGAGGTACCTTCTTAAAGCATGAATGCTATATGATCATTACAGTCGACGTGATTCTAAACCTAAATGACTGACTAAATTAACCCTTGTGGAACCAACCCTACGATCCAAACGTAATTGAGCTTGTTAATTTCAAAATTTTCGCGTAGATATGTATGTGACTAATATTTACATGGTCTATCATGCACGATACGAACCAGATTTATAATGTGTTGTGCATTAAAACGTCATAGTTTATCCCTTATTTTCTATGCGAGAATTCATTGGTCCAACCCTTCACTTTAGGAACACTTCGAGTGCCTATATAATCCCATCATCAAGACCATTCTGAGTTGTACTAGTGGTTATTGGTTAAAGACGGTAAGGATTTGGCTGATTCGTAATAAGTATAAGATAACAGAAGACGGTGTGTCATCTTCCTAGATAACCGAAGACTGAGTTGGAATGCGTTAGTCTTAACCTCCGTTACCCTTTTTTGACCGCTGCGTGGAATATTTAAACTCATGTGGCGATGCGCCAAGGAACTTCGTAAGGATCAGTCTTGACATCAGATTAGAAACCTGGGTATCTTGATATTATCGCCAGGGTTGTTATCAGCGGACGAAAATTTGTATTTGTTCACCCATCAATCAGTTACAATAATTCCCGACCTTGGGTTGCGCATGGGTGCTTCTCACACGTTCGCAGGTATGCATACAAATGGAGCATTGGTTGCACATGTCGATGCCAATCGAGGCTGCCTAGATTGTTAATCACAGTCTGCGTGTCAGCGCAGCGCTGGTTGGCCCGATGGAGCACCTGGTCACGGTCGATGAAGAGCGCGTCCGACACGTTTTTGTGCGGGCAGCGCGGCACGTGTGTGCGTGTCGTTATCATCGGCGTGCCGTGCGGCGTCGCCCCCGGTCCCACGTCGCGGAGCGAGTGCCACTGCACGTGACTCGCGTGCGGCGTGCAGTGGCGGCGCACGCGTCTGATCTGCGCCCGCCGCCGGACACCGGTCCGGGTCGCCGTCAGCGCTACTGAGCCGGAGAAACGCCGCGGGCGAGAATGGTCGCCGGGTCGCCGTTGACAGTTGGTCGGCTGCCGCCGTTGTCAGTTGGCGGTGGTGAGCACTTGTGCTGGGGCGGAGCGGGAGGGATGGGGAGCGGCCTGGTTGTGCCGTTCGTCGCTGCTGCGAGGCGTGTCACACGCATTGTTCACTGGTCGGCGTGACGCTGACCTGGTGCTTGTTCGCAGTGTGTGGGTGGCGCGATCAGAGGAGGGTCAGTAGTCACTGCGCACGGCGTGCGTGGCCGCCGCAGGTGACGTGAATAGTTCTCAGGATGCTGCTGCTCCTCCCCTCGCCACGCCGGTCGCCAGCGATCTGGCCGGGTCGCCAGCGATCTCGTCGGGTCGCCAGCGATCTCGCCGGGTCGCCAGCGATCTCGCCGGGTCGCCAGTGATGTCGCCGGGTCGCCAGCGATCTCGCCGGGTCGCCAGCGATCTCGCCTGGTCGCCAGCGATGTCGCCGGGTCGCCAGCGGGAAGCCGGGCTGAGCGCTAGACGGGAGAGCGAGCGACTCCGACTCGCCGGTGAAGCGAGTAGCGAGCAGAAGCTGATGCAGGTCTCCTGACTGGATGATCCGGACGAGACGGTGTCCGCATCGTACAAAGGAACGGGTGATGGCCGGTACAGCGGGTTGCTGTTTGTATCGCTTGGCACCGAAGCGTCGATGATAAGGTAGACTTCAGGTTACCTTGGACCTGCACATACGCCTACTGGTGAAGGGCAAGGCTGTTCGTTTCATCTCACCCCTCCACGTTCGTCGAGTTAGAGTTAGTTAGAGTACAGTGAATATTGATTCATGCGATGAATGATTAGATAGTTCAACGGTAAATGCGTGAATGCCCAAGCTTTGCGTTTGCGCTTATTTGTTTGTACCTGTTCATATTATATTCCGCTATTCTCTATTCTCTGTTCTGAAAGTTCGGTAATCACAATTTTTATCGAACGGCTTCTAACTAGGTTTAAGAAACATCATTGCCCACTTCGCATTAGGCAGCGTAGCCTTCATGTTCTCCGACTCTCTTTCTTGTAGTTTCCCGGGCTCTTAATCCGTGGTTGTAACGTGTGACCATGGACATCGTTCGAGAGGTGGTTCCTGTGTTGCTAGTCCTCTCGATCTCTCGTTTTCACATGATTGCGTCTATTCGCCCTATACTTGAATGCATCACCGCGCAAGGTGTTCGTGGTGCTGTGGCAGACCAAAGATCGTATGTGTAGCACGAGGTGCGGGCACCCAATGAAATCAGTACGTACATAATTTATCGGTTTCAGTAGCTTTGGAGTTAAGTTTAAGCTGCATATATATATATATATATATATATATATATATATATATATATATATATATATATATATATATATATATATTGTCGATGGTATGGAATTTTCAATCAGATTTGGTTACAATGTATTCTTCATTTTCCCAACAGATGTGAAAATGCACATAGGCATAATATTCTGGTTGAAACAGTAACAGGACGCACGTGCACCAATATGGTGCATCTGCCCGATGTGAACCGCTGATACCTATGGTTTACACCAACTGCTAATGGTGTGGTTTAGTTTGTACAAGGGCTGTGAGTACAAAGGGATCCATTGCATTCGTGGCATGCGTGCCGTAAATCATTACGCGGTTGAATTACCAGTCACGGAAACTGTGTTTAAGCTAATCATGTGTGCACAACGGGTGTCCATTTTGGCCAAGTTCTGGAGCTTGGCGTTGACACCGGACGGTTTCCGGTAGGACTGACGGCGCAAATTCTGGCAATTCGTCGATTGGTCGTAAATCGGTTCTCAGAATGAACCCAACTGCGTGTCACAGCGCTTACCCGTATGGTGTTACCTGCTGCATTAATTGGGCAGCCGGACATGTTTCTTCGAAAACAAAGACGTTTTCTTTTGCCGATCTGATGGGAATAGCTTTAACGGATGCGAACTTCTTGGAACGTCGCTACGTTGTGGTTGTACACCTGGTGTCCATGCTACGGTTTGCGTACCTGTCCAGTGTCCATGTTGTGTTTATGTCGTGATGTGGTCTGGGCGCCTCGTGAGCGGAGGGTGCACTGACACAGAGACAACTCGCGACATTGTTGCGTTTATCATCACTTGTTTACGTATGGCTTCAAGCCGGGTGCAGCTGGATGATACGGCAGGTGAATGGCGAGGAATAAATATTGAGAAGGAAATATTTGTGTTGTCTGGAGCAACCTGATGGGATTTGCGATCGTCGTAGAGATCAGTTGATCAACGTTGGTTATTTTGACGCTCGTTTTTTATCTGGTATTACTGGATTAACCAATGCAGCGAATCTGGCTGTTGCCCCGTCGATGCGCTCTAATGTTCAAACTAACTAATTGACTAACCAACTTGCCGTTTCCCCACCGGCTTTGGCACGGACGAATGTTACCAATTTGGTATAAATTGCGTGCAAAAGGTGCACAGACAATTACAGGCGTGCGCAACCAATGCTGACATGAGTGTTCAGGGTAAAACATATAGATAGATAAGCGAACGGACGTCTTAATACCGCCATGTTTTTTTTGTATTTTTTGTTCAGTGTCTGTCCGTGCGCAATGTTATATCGAGGGTCTGGTACCCATGCAAAATCCCGGTAGTGTTTGGGCAGCATTTCGATAGCCAATGAATGGCCTCTGTTAAGAGGCCATTTAGGTTTCTTGAGTCATATGCAGCGCATTTTGCAAATGGTTGGCGTATTCCGCGCACCTGTGGCAAACGGACTCATCCAGCAGTCGTAAGGTTGTGCTGGACATGTGCTGCATGCGGATGACTACTAGAGTGTAGCATGGTCGTGAATCAGGGCCGTAGCAGCTTGTATCTTCCTTGCTCCTACGCTCATGGAGGACTACCGCTTCCCCTCGACTTCGCAGCCTTAGCTTTTGAACCTTCGGAAGGACGGGTGCAACTTGGAAAGTTGGAATAGACATAAAGACATAAAGACATAAAAGATCAGTGCAACTCTGAGCCACAAGGGCCCTTCTTGGTTGCGCTCTGTACACTGAACCAGTTGCCCACCAAATCTGCCAATCAGCCCTCCCTGTAATACTGAAAAGCAAGCCCTCTATTCTTATAATGATTGTCTATGCTGTTTTTAAAGATGTTCAATGTTCTGCTACTGACGATGTTTTCTGGCAGCTGGTTCCAGTGTTCCACTACCCTGTTGGTGAAGAACGTTTGCCTTAACCTTGTTCTGCTGTGGTTAATTTTAATTTTGAATTTATGACCTCTAATTGCATCATTTCTGTTAAATTCAAACATTTCCCCAAGGTATCCCCTCTCCAGACCATTGACAAATTTAAAGACCTCGATGATATCTCCTCTCAGCCTTCTATATCTAAGTGAAAACATATTCAATTTCTTCAATCTTTCCTCATATGCCAGGTTGCTTATGCCATTAACCATTTTTGTAGCCCTCTTTTGTACTCTCTCTAAAAGCCAACAATCTTTTTCATAGCTAGGAGACCAAGCTTGGATGCAGTATTCCAAATGTGGCCTGACGTATGCACAGTAAAGCTTCCTGATTACTTCCTCACTTCTGTATGATACATTCCTATTTATTGCCCCGAGCATTCTCAGTGCCTTCTTCCTGGCTTCCTTGGTCTGTTCTGATGCCCCCAATTTTGTGTTTAGAATAACACCTAAATCCTTCTCCTGTTGAGTCACTGATAGCACTTGGCCACCCATCAAGTATGGAGCCTTCATATGCTGCTTACCTACATGCATGATTTTGCACTTATCAAAGTTAAATTTCATTTGCCATTCTTCGGACCACTTCACAAGTTCGTCTAAGTCTTTTTGCAGCGAGATATGCTCATCCTGACCTGTTATTGCCCTAAAGACCTTCAAATCATCTGCAAATTTCAAAACTTTACTGCTTAGGCCACTTTCAATGTTATTTACAAATATAATGAACAGTAATGGCCCTAGTACTGACCCCTGGGGGACTCCACTAAGAACATTTTGCCATGATGACTTTGTACCATTTAGCATCATAGCACCATTTAGGAATAATTGTGTGCGGATATAATAATTGTGTGGTTTTACTGCACTTTCGAATTCTTAAAATGTACACATGTGTCCTTCTTTACCAACAATAAAGAAGAAAGCGCTGCGGGAGCAGCTTCGAAGGAGGAAGAACCTAACCTAAGCCTAAATCTAACCCAAGTGTTGCGCACGCCTGAAATTTCCCGTGCACCCTTAGCACTCAACCTATAGGACGCTCGACATGATTAGCTGTTTCTGCTTAACGCATCTCCTTGCTGGTTTTCCTGTACGCTCCTAGTGATGTGTAGGTGGGTGTTTGGAATTGCCCGTATGCGACTTATAGTGAACTTAAAAAAAGTATGATCCTAGCCTCTAAGGTTGTTAAGCATAGCGTAGCCTTTACTTGCCTGCTGCATTGCGAGCTAACACTGTTCTCTTGGCAGGTATAAAGCCATTTTAGCTTCATATTTTTGGAAGCGTGAACACGTTTAATGGGCACGGAGAATACAGTACAATATGTGTCAATAGCGTCATCGCCCCCAGTTTCCAGGTGGGATTCAGCTCTAGATGGTGCAGGTGTAGCCACTCAAGCCGCTACACAGGAACGACTTCCGAGATAGATGGGTGACTTCGCTTTACCGCTAATGTGTCCTCCCGTCCCCTCCAGCGAGGTGTTAACAAGGTCTGATTTAGGCCATTTGGTTCTGAAGCCACAATATTCTTTTTGCATTTTACGGAAGTTCAGCTTCTCGAAAGCCACCCTGTGCTGTTCCCACCTTCCTATGCTCATGTGTAGCCCAGACACCATGTGTTGCCCAGACACGAGTAGCCGACATTATCACTCCTTCGTCGTAGAGACGAAACGTTTTCCGTGGTCATACAATCGTAGGCTGTTACGTGGCTATTGCTATTGAGACAACCGCCTTATCGTGCTGAGGCTGATGCTGATTAGCCGTCGATCCCGATTGGGAAGCTGATAGCTGGCCGCGATCGTCCATTAAACACAGCGATGCTGTTCGGGACCTCGCGTTGTTGTTCCACTCAGATAGTCCTCAAGCAACGATCAAGACTCGACGAATTGTCCGCGAGACTCACAGCAACGATACACACGATACCTCGGTTCTTTGTCCAATGGCGTTCGGTCCGTCCCCAGCCAGGTCAGGTGCAGTGGGGGTAAAGTGTCGGCCTGGTGGTGTGTGGCGACAACGATGAGCGCAGCTCGGCGTCTGGTGGCTTTGACCTGTGCGGATTGGCGTTTCTACCGTGCCAATGGCTCTCGCTGTTGCTGGTTATTGCAGGGAAAAAAATTGTTCAGCAGTTGGCAAACAAAGCTGCAATAGAGATCGTTCTTGCATTAAGATGGAAATGTGAACCTCACGTTGAAGTGACGCACAATGCTATGCTATATTTGCACAATCCTTTAAAAGATTTCACACATCTAGTTCCCCTCAAGCAGACTGGTGGGCCTGCTCTTCAGGCAAGTCGCTGGTCATGGCAACATAAACAGCAACGGCGGGTCCGTGGTGGAATCGTCGAGTGAGGCCGTCCACCCGATTTGGCGGCGTGTCGTATCTTCCAAAGTTCACAGCTTCTAAGGTTCGTAAGTTCCAAATTTCAAGCTAATACCTAAAAATTGGATGTGAACTTCCAAAACAGACTGGATAGCAGGCGTTCATAATGTATAAGGTTCATAATTTCCAGTTTGGAAGTTTGATTCCAAATTAGAAATTGAGTTTCAAAGTGAAAATGGAAGTGAACTTCCAAAGTGGCCCGGAAGTAGGAGCCTAGCCTAACCGAGCTGTCTCACTTTTGGGTACTCACCTTCAATTTTGTAGGTGAGCTTCCAATTTGGAAGCTAACCTCCAAGTTGTGTGAATTAATTTCCAATTTTAAAATATTGTAGCCGATATTTTCAAATTGGGAATATTGGAGCTAATCTAGACTGTTTTGAAAGTTCGCTTCCAATTTTTGTAAGCTAACTTCCGATTTGAAAATTATGCACGTTGGAAATTGTGAACTCTGCAAGATATGAACGCTTCCCCTCGATTCCGATGTAACCTGGTGCAGAAATTGGGAGACTTCAGAAAGATGTCGCTTTTTCCCGAAGCCTCCTAGCTATCCAGGTAGGGTCGAACCCCGCCAAAAAATATATCGGATATGTCCGGAACACAGGGGCCCCAGTAGTTGCGACGCACATGGCACGTATGCACAATACGAAACACAGGGGCAGAGTCGAAAACACAGCAACTGTCGGAAGCCCGTCGCCGCCCAAATCACAATTTGAGCGAAAGCTACGCCCCCGATCAGCGGCCATCCTCAGACGCTCCTTAACTATCGACCATCATCAGACGCTGCTTGGCCAGCATCCGCTCACCACGCTCCACCTTTTAGAGGACCGACAACTACGCCCCCGATCAGCGACCATCCTCGGACGCTCATTAACTATCGACCATCCTCAGACGCTGCTTGTCCATCCACCACGCTCCACCTGTGAGACGACCGCGAGCTACACATCGGCATTTCTAACACTCGATCGTCATGCTGATCATTAATATTTATCCAAAGCGATGTGCTCCAAAACTGCTGCTAACTCGGCGTCGGATGACGGGCGGCGGTCGTCCAGCGTGGGCAGACTGGCAGCGGCCGGGCCGGCGTCCGGCGCCGAACAAATGGCACCACTCCCGGCAGGCGGACATGCCGTGCCGCAACCAGACCAATCTGTGTCGAGCGTGCCGGCGGTCGTCTCTCCGAACGTGACCGGCCGCCAGGAGACGCACTGCCGCAGCCTCGCCTCGGCAAATCGACGGCGCCCCCCCCGGCCAGTCGCTGGGCGTCGGACCACAGGTGAGCGATTTATTGATTATTTGTGTTTAAGGGCGCACCAACTATGCGACCATTCAGCGCCCATTCGGTACGCAGGTGAGCAAGTGAGATGTGATCTGGCAGTCCCCATTCCACCGTGTGTGTGTGTGATTGTCGTTTTAGGGCGCATCGACCATGGTTGGTCATTTAGCGCCCACCCATTCCACCGTGAGCATTGTGTGATGCGCATGTAATGTATTGATAATGGCAAATGCTCGCACAGCGGACAAATGGATAAATCTTTGCCTGCAGTATGTAATACTGCAGGCAAAGATCAGAGCGCATGTTCTCAATAATGAGCATGGTAGTGTTATCTACAATGATGAGCACTCCTCCTGTGTCGAATGTAGTACACAATGGGTGGAACTTGCCATAGTTTTGGAGGGGTCTTTCAACTATTAAAACATTTGACTCTATTGAGGGTGGGCCTCACCCCGAGTCAATTTCAGTACATTTCCTATGTATTGTTCCCCACCCCTCCCACAATAATTTAAACTATTAAAGCATGTAAATATGGTGTGTGTGCCTCACCCACAATCAATTTTGGTCCGACCATTTCCATTTTCCCTAGTGAAGGAAAATCATGGCACTTTCCCATACAAATCGGGCGGGATTGGCCTGGTCATAATGTGAAACATTCCTGATGAGACAACCGTCCGGGAATACCACGCGGTTCACTACGGGACTCCACCATGTAATTTTACAGTTTCTGTGGGTGCACCATGTGATTCCCATGGGATTCCGTATTGGATGAGACTCATTCCCAGTTGGACTTGTCGCAGTTCCTATGGGAATACATTGCACTTGCATGTTGCTCCAGCAGGAATTATCACGGGATCACTTGCAATCCCTCTGAAGTTTGAATAGTTAAATTTACGTGATGTGTGATAAGGTATCAATACTTCACGCGACATAGAATCCCTGTGAGAATCGCAGGCAATACCAATGGAATTCCTACACAGTCCCTGAGGGCAGCGTTAGCTCTAAATCTAGACTGACCTGTCCGATGAAATAGTTGACCTTTTAATGGTTAGCTGAGGTGATCAACTTAATTTGACCCGTGATAATTTTGTGGCTTAATGTTAATTTGAGGACACTTCATGTGCTGAACCCAATCCAGCGTAAGTCAAAATTCATAATGCTATGTGATGGCAAAGAATTGACTGTGGATACCTTTGTGCCTTGGGGAATAATCTGCAATCATGGCTTCATACCTTCGTTCGAACTTCAGAGAGCACGCCCGATGTCAAAGCCTGCCGATACCGACTCCACCTTCTGCGTCACGAAGTCAGCTAACCGATCCACCTCCTCACGGAACTGAAAATACCCCACGGGCAAAGAAAGTAACCAGTCACGTCAAGTTGGGTGGAGTGGGACGGATTTCAAGAAAAGGCACCGAATTTCGTGATGTTCTCTCCTGGGTATGGCTCGGTGAAGGAACAGCCCCATGAATATATTCCCTGTATTTTTATTTAGATATGCTCCCTGTATAGAAGCCTAACTTGTAGAAACTCAGTTAACTACTTCTGCAGCACAGTAGTCCTAGAAGCAAGAGCCAGGAAGCGTACTTAATGCATCACCCAGTGGAGCAGGCAACGCAATGTGGCACCCCTCTGTCCTTAACAGCCGATGGGTGTCGAGCATCAACAGAAAGGTAATGCGTTTCCGAGTAAAATTCAAATTCAGTCGGCCTATGCGATCTCGTTCGTAATAGCATCACATTATAAGTAACGTACTACATATCAGACATAACGTACTGCATATCAGACATTATAAGTAAACGTACTACATATCAGAAGTCTTACCTCCGTGTGCACGGCTGTGCCGGTGTCCGGTTCCAATGCTGCGCATAATGTCACGCCTCACCTCACAACTCGCGAGTGCATAGATGGCTGAGTTAACGCGGAGGCGATGCCGTTGCTCGGACCCGCTCAATTGTGTTTCGGGCTTGTGGTCAGTTATCAGGACATTACAGCTGAAGTTACCCGATGAATTTTCGTCGCACAATTAGCTTCTTTTTGTCAGGCACTCGCACGCATTGTAAAGTACTCTTTAGTACCACGCTGGTAACGCTCAGTATCTTATTGTGTAGTCTGGTGCTCGTTTCTAGCCCACTGCACTTCGTGCTGCGTGTTATCGGCTTGTGCAATGTTACTGCGCGGTATTTTGTAACATTCTTAACACCGTCGTTCTTGGAACGAGCATGGCTTTTGTAATTTGGTGCTTAAAGATATGACAATGAGCACTTGATTACACTGTACTGCACTGGTAGCAAGCGTTTCGTACAAGGTAGCATGTTGCTGGGTTTTCGCAGCTCCGAGGCAGCAACCCTCTCCTCTTATGCATGGTAATACATAGCTGGTGCTAAAATGGCCTAGACTCTATTAACGTCTCTCCTGTCATATCCTCACCCCATCTCGGGGGGATTTTTCGTTACGGGGGGATTTTTAGCCAAATTTTCGTTAGGGACCCCTCTAGTCTTCAAACTAATCGTCGCACGAGAACAAAATTGGTGTCATCTGTAAGCTCTCAACGAGTAGGGCCTGACATCCCCCCCCCACAAAAAAAAAAGAATACCAAAAATTACATCACTAGCCTAGGTTTTCACGACTTAGATCATGTTTGTGACTCTGGGGAGTTGATTTTGAGAACAAATTGGAAAAGCAATAAGTATTTGGAATCAGAAAAGGAAGCGAAATCGACCGGGACCATAACAGTTTTGGCCACCCAAAAAATCAGAAGAAATTGTTTTCTCTAAATTTTGTGTTCTAAAGTTTCTTTAATTTCCTTTTCTAATCGGTAGAGCGGACCGACAAATGTTCGAACTCAACTTGCTCCGCTAAAAAATGCTTGCTTTAGCCAGAATCTTCTATTTGAACTTTAATGGGCAAAGATGCGAAGCTAATAAGTAGTAAAAAACGAACCAAAAATTTATCTGGTGCGTTTTATTGCATCCTTAAAGATAAGTGAATGCTGGAAATGTAATTAAAATATATATCCGTTAAAGCGTGATGGCTGGTTTATCTTTTTGGAGGTGACCTCACTTGACATTGCTAACTCGTTGACCCTATGTGACCTGATGTCAAAATTTTGACACAACATGTCAAATTGATGTGGTAAAAGGCACGCCAAATTTCGGCGCGCTGGTGCGCGTCATTCTTTCACTGCCCGCGGGAAACCTTAGTGTGGGTCGTCAACGACCCCCTCCCCGGGATGGCGCACGTTAAGCACGTCTTCGGCATGCATTTAGCAATCATGGAAACTATGCATTTTTTGCAGTGTTGGGCTGACGTTTAATTCGAACTGGGTGATAAAAAAAGCTTTTTAGCCAAAAATGGTCCCAAGATTCGTGACCTAGGTTGACCTTGAAATGGTCACGGGGTATAGGTGATCACCGGTGTCGGATTGCATAATACTACAAAACTACGTTGCATTTTGCTTCTATCAAGTCTCCTGGCGTAGTATCAACGAGGACAACAGCGGTTTTTCAGTTGTCGAGAAGACCCGCCAGGGGTGACGCCCCTCCCCCATCCTTCCCTCTGTCGAATGGATAATGTTATCTAACGACAAATGATTTCAGCAAAGTGACGTTTTGCCAATATCGCATAATGTTTAGTAGCAAATCAATTGTGTGACAAATATCATGGAAGTGAAGTGAGAAAAACAGCATCCCAATTACCATCATAGCTATTGGCCACTTGAGCATAATGAATGCAACACACAACAATTGGGTATAATGAATGCAACACCAAAGCAATGTTGCATTCATTATGCTCGGCTAATTATTCGGCTTCCGTCTAAAATGGTTCATGTCTTTGCAAGGCCTGCATTTAGTTGTTTTTGTCCCGCATCATGCAAATTCTAGATGGTGTTTGTGATGACCTGTATAACTTAGTCCCTTTTGCATATAAAACATTTTTTAATGAAGCCAGAAACGATCACCAGGAATATATAAATACCACGATTGACTTCAACCGTGCACTCGCACTTATTGTAACGTCCGCACACTACAGTATAACCCACTCAGTATCGGGGAATCGGGGGAGGAGCATGCAGCGAACTTGCTCCTCCGACCACATGTTAATTCAATTATTTGCCTGCGTGGCACATATGACATATCTATAAGGTACGAAATGTACATTCAATTATGTTTTAATCGCTTGACGGTTTATTGTGTGTATTAAAGAGCCATGGTACCCTTCGACCAAAATAGTCATTGCAACGCATAACTAAATCAGACTTAAGTGTAGACCACCATTCAATCAGCACATACCCGAAGAATCTGTCCAGTTATTTGTAGATGGCTCTTACTACTCCGGCTTACGTCCTCGACTTGGACTGGCCATAGGGCCTCGACCAACATATTGGCACCGTAGGTGTTGCTTAATATAATTATGGTGCAATACACATTACATTGGTATATGCCTTCTTATGAGTCAGTGCTGTGTTGTCTGTTCGCCGTCAGCTGGTTTAAGCTTCACTTGTTTTAATAATTTGCTGAGTTCAAAACTTTGGGAATCAACGTTTCGGCCAGGGGCCATCGTCAGGAGTGATATAAAAAATGATATCGTTTTTCACTTGTTAACCCTGCCATTTTTTATATCACTTTGGGAATCAGCAACTTAATGAGTTATCATATGTAACCTTATCTGTAGCCATAGGTTCGCTACTGTATGGCTATTGGCAAAAGTGGGATGAAATGATTGATAATTCATCCTCGATGAACTGAGGTCATGAATGCTCATTTTGTATTATATTAGCACCCTCCAACACATGTTCCGGTGAAACAATCCGTAACAAGCCAAGCGATTCGATCAGACCAAAAATGGCATCACATTTAAAGATACACAATTCAATTTTAATGCTAATATTAGTGTTGTATTTATGCTACATATATTGGAGGAGTTGATGTCCTGAACATGTATTATTTTACTGAAGTGTTTGAGTTCCTGCCAATGGCAGATATTGGCAGATAGATGTGGTTTCTGACACTTTTGGTCAATCTTTGTCTTGTCTCCACCAACTCCTTACTCTATCAACATGTCACTGTTGGCTGCGCCAAATTTACCAAGTTGGCAGCACTCATTGCCTCCATGTATTGGGCCCCACCGATATGTTTTACATTGGTCTATCCACGGTCGATGATGTATTAATATTTTACTAACGAAGACACTGTTGAATATCATTGAGTATGACGTTGACATTACATGGTCAGTTTCCTCTCATTATTAATATATGTTCCCTGGCGGATCCAAGTGGGTGTGGGGGGGGCATTCCGGCCATACCCCCGACGCGCCTGAAATGGGGGCCATTATGTCTTTTGCCCCTTCCCCTGAAACCAAAAGAAGTAAACTAAATTAAAATACGGTATCTTTTAAAATAGAGCTCCGAATGAAAGAATCTGCAATTTTAAAGGTATTTTAGTAATTGTTTGGAACCCCAATATGGTAGCATAATAGATTATGACGCATATCGATGGTTCTATGCTGTTCTAAGTTCTGCGTACAGCGAGATTTGACAAAATCAGCAGTTTCATTACTCCTTAGTCAGATAGCTTTATGCATTTAGTTTAGCCAGTAACGGGCAAGCAAGCCCAGAGAGCCAGATTTCGAAAGCGAAATTTGAACAGGATGTTTTGTGCATGGGCGCTGCATGACCTCTGAAGTCGATGCGCCCCTAAACCCCAATAACTAACTAATTTGTGCATGTGTCCAGTTAAGCCCAATTGAGCAGCGTGTTTCGTATGTTGATGTGAGTCGCTAAGATGAAGAGACAGGCTACGTTGGCTGATTTCTTTTCAGGAAGAATTGCAATAGAAGGTATGTAGGC
Organism: Imbricaverruca yamaguchii; assembly: GCA_034440575.1. NCBI lineage: Eukaryota > Metazoa > Arthropoda > Thecostraca > Neoverrucidae > Imbricaverruca > Imbricaverruca yamaguchii. The sequence continues at coordinate 1,090,957 of JAOTOL010001660.1, forward strand.
ATTTAGATCCTGAATAAGAGATAACTGGTGGGCTCGCAGGTGAGGGAGATTTTGGTGGTAGGACCGGGCCATCAAACTTTAAGGGTTTTATTGCAGTTTAAGGCAGGCACCTATGAGACAGATTTTAACATATACCATCATGAGTCGAACAAATGTGTTAGGTTTGGTTAGGTTGAGTTAGGCTAGACTTCTGTTTTTAGTTGGAAGAATTATTTATTAAAAGAAACAATTTTGGGATGTTCTCCAACGAAATTGATCCTTCAAAATGTGGCAGGCTAGGTTGGTTAGGTGAAGTTTTTTTAGGTCAATCTTTTTATGCAAAAAGTTGTTTTCAAAAAGAAAATTATCTATTTTTAAACAATTTGTTTTATTGCATGGAAGGTTAGGCTAGGTTAGGTTAAGTTTGGCTACATTGTTTTTCGCTACTTTGAACATCACTTTAATGCTATCTTGCTCAAATCCGTGCCCATTTTTTGGTGTCACTTTGCCTCCCAACAGAAGAAAAAACGTTTCACTTCCAGAGGAAATGAGTCGTTGCTTCACGTGGACAATATTTATATGCATTGTATCAGAGATAAAAAATTCAAAAACTCAAAAATTACTTTACACTGCAAGTTTACCACTATGGCGATACCACTGTACACTCGGATGCTGATCTGGATGACCATTATGAACAAGGAAATACTCCGATAATAGGTTAGTCTTTTCTTTGAAGTCTGTTGCATGAAAAATGTATTGGCCTTTGGTAAGCTTCATCACCCTTTCGTTCGAAAAACTTTCAAATCTGACAACACCAGACAAACCTTGTCTATCACTTAGTACATACCTAGATATGTACATAGGTACACATCTAGGTATGTACTACCTAGAATCTTGTGATTATTGCCTTATGTTTTCGGTTTATTGCACTTGCACACACCCTGGAGGGGGAGGAAGCGAAATACGCCCACCACACTAGTTCTTCGTACATGCTCCATATTTTACCGACCGATATACGCCATAGTTTGAATGCGTGCTTAAGAATGACCGGCGCGTAGCTTGAAGCACGAAAACCAAAATCGCTGGAGCATTTTTCTAGTTAAGGGCCATTAAAGTTAAAAACAAATAACCGCCAGACTAGAAAAAAAAATCGGCGCTGATGCGCTTCCTGTATATTGTCAAAAGGGAAGTTGACTGTCATGCGATTGATGTCACTTCAACACATCATTAATGCCCATTTCGGAGCACTTAAACACAATCACAATGATCCGGAGCAATGACAAGCTAGGCCATGCAAAACTAGAACATTTGGAAATTTTTACCTCATTTGACATCGAAGATATTGATCTAAGGTCATGAAATTTGCACACAATAGAGTTCTCTACCATATCCATCCACCCTGCGAATTTCGTTGCTCCAGCATTAATAGGAGCCGACATCTTAGGGAGTGGGAAGGAATCCTCCACTCTCCAGTGCGCGTAATTTTCAGAGCCCCTCCAGGGCGCGTGTTAACCCCGCCCCGTCTCTCCGGTCAGATCCTCACACCCCGTCTCTGGGGGGGGGGGTCGTAACACCCCTCTAAAATCCAAACTAAGCGTCGCACGGAAACGGAAGAGGTATCATCGGAAAACTCTCGATGAGTAGTGCCAGGATCCACACACCCAAAACAATTTCCTTCAAAAGTGACGTAACTAGGGGGCTAGATTTTCACCACTTTTTACGACTTAGATTACGGTTTTGGCTCCGGGGAGTTCATTTCGGGGGATATTTGAAAAACAGAGAAGGACAGCGAAATCGACCAGGGCCATATAATCCCCCCCCCCCTCTACCAAGAAAAACTTCGTAATTTCACAATTTTTAATTTCAAAGTTGTCTTTAATTTTCCTTTTCTAATGGGAAGAGCAGACCGATAAACGTTGTTGGAAGTCAACTTGCTCCAATAAAAATGCTTACTTTGGCCAGAATCTTCGATTTGAACTCTAATAGGCAAATATGCAAAATGTATCAGGCAAATATGCAAAATTTATAAGTGTAAAACGGAAAAAAAGAAAAATTTTCGTTACGTTTTGTTGCATCCATAAACATAAGCAAACGGTGCTGTTCAGGTGCTGTTAGGCTATGCTCAAGCACGACTTGTTAACACTGAAACTCCATCCGTGTACTTACTTCCCTATGGAGTGTAGTCACTGATCCTTGACTGCCGTTCTCTCTTGATAGATTAGTGCAGTTCAAGGTTGTGCAAAACACCATTGCCGCCCTTGGGTAAGAGCCAAAGATCAGATGAAAGACATTTGAAGACATTTGAATTTGAAGACATTCTATGACATTTGAATTTAACATTGGAAGACATTCTATGTGCAAGTAACATAAATGCCAGTTACTATGGTCCCCCTACAGCTGCACTCCAACTGGCCAACGCAGCAATGGCTGTGTTTGGGCACCACAAGATGGATGCTGAGCAAGGTTGGTATTCCACTGCTTTTGGGCCGATGTGCATTCCAGTGGTGTTCTAGAGTTCAGTGCAATAACCGAGATAAAAAATGTTTTCAAGAAAACTAAGTAAATACCTGTGGGATAGCAACCCAGTGTATCACTTGGTAGCTTTTGCACAAGATCAATCACAGAGTTGACAGGTGGCGAAGAGTATTATATATCAGATTGTGACGGGACAACAGAACTGAAGCTAAAAGTCTCCAACGTATCTCTAGCTGTATCTCTTACTTTCGTCCTTGTCCACGCCTATACGTATGAAACTAGCATGTAAAATGGAAGAATTGCCACCAATCATGATGAAATATAATATCGAAGTCATGATAGTTCATCTGAAATGTCACAGTTCATCTGAAATGTCACAGCTAATCTTAACGCAGGGCAATCACCTGACAAAGACGGATATGTTATTCCCGGAAGAGCTTGTCCACAATATTCTCAGGTGGCCGCTCTACGTGAGAGCCTGTCCACAATATGTCTCCAGTGACGTCTCTACGCTTCTAGTGCTTAATAAAGTATGATTGGGCATGTTCAGGCCCTGCAATATACAGTTCTATGCTACTCCGAATCGATGCACGCGACAACACCCGATTAATGTTTATCAGCTGTGGACCTATGTCGCCACGTAGGCCCACCATCCACTGTGAGTGAAAGCGGGCTTCATTGCGAGTTACAAGAAATGTGTGGGCTTCCGATGACGGTGTCGGCGATAATTACCCAGAGGCTCATCAAGCTGTCAGTGGGCCATGGAAGTGCTTCACACGTCTCGATCAGAACCAATCTGTATGATTGTCCATGTATGGTAATTTGGCCGACGTTAAATGTGACAGTTTCAATGCCATTGGTACTTTCATGCAGCATTTTGGAGCGAATGTGTACTATTCTCTGCTCTAGCCGAATGTGATAATCCTGTTCTTGCAATGGGTGACAATCAAACCTTTGCAATGATTTCATCACCACTCATAGCGAAATGCTGGAAGTGCCGTAGTCTTGACTTGCCGTTGAGAATTTATGCATGTCCAGGTTCCTCGTCAATGGAGCGTCCATTAACATCCATAATGGCCAGAAATGCAGGCGATAAGTTATATACGTGTACGCCGGGCAACTTTTCGGCAGGCTAATCTGCATATCAATAGAAGCCATCAAAGAACCTCGAAGTGGCCACGATCGGCATTCGAAACCGATCTATATTGACTGATTCACATTCGGTGGGAAACGCCTGCAGCCTGCCCTTGTCGGAACTATGCATCGGGTGTTAGAGTCGATGTATCACTGACAGCACATGCCGGACTGCATTATTGTCGTAACAGGACAGCCGGGAGTTCCCGTCTCGCCAGTGGTCCATAATTTGGCGACGCTATCGTCCACCTCTCCATCATTTTGCATTCTGCATGTGCGTTAGCGATATTAGGAAATGCGTGATTCCTATATCTCGAGCGAAGTGATTCTGTTCTGGATTGCAATTGTTCATGTTCAATAATGGAGAGCGCGACAACTTGAGAGGGCGAAATGTGCACAACTTCCACAGCACCACGGATGAGATTGGCATGGACCGCATGAATGTCACGTGAAGAGAATCGACTTCAAAGTAGCTCTTCCGATGCTGGTTAAAGCCGAAATGTGAGTGCATGTTAATTATTTCATGGCGTTCCATTGATCTGACATAAGATGACCTTAGGCACAATTTGTTTTCTAAGACGTAGCTTCAGTGTGCATTTGAAGGTACTTAACAGTTTGAGCTTGCAAGCTGCAGCGGTTCCAGCAATATTCAATATAAATGAGGATGTCGGAAACCCCCTCCCCTCCACAACCATTCGTGGGTTAAGATAACTTTCGTACTATGGAAACAGACTGTTCATGGCATATATCAGGGAATAGAATGGAATGGAATATCTCAGCCAGCTTAGTGATGAATCGATTTGTAGGTTATGCTTGTATATATGCTTTTATCGATCATTTTGGTTAGATGTTTCTGTAACTGGTTACTTTTGTCAGATCTGGTGGGTAATTACTTTCCCAGACAGCGATTCGGATGGTGTAGAATTAGGAAATTGAACAGGACTAATCTACAGACCAATGGACAGTGCCTATGTTTCCCTTTCATGCCAACGGGGCAGTCTTAACCCGCCCAATATGACAGAAAAGGCGTGTTAACACATTGTGTCCATTGCTCCTGGACGTTGGCGCTGCTGTACCTAATAGGCGGCAGTTACCCACCGCTGCCGGACATAGGGCGGCGGACACCTGCGGACTGCAACTGCCGCGGTGTGAGCTTAATGGCGCTATTCGTCTCCTTTACAGCCGAGCCGGCACTCCCGCGCGACGCCGCCCGGGCGGCATTCTCGGAGCCGACGAGACCAGAAATGCGTTCGGCGAAATGTGACGGGCGGCGAGGCGATGCGCCGGGATTTGCCACATGAGGGCAGTCGGATCGAGCGCCGACGTCTCGCCCGGCCCTGGCGGCGCGGCGCCATGCGTGGCAATGGCAACTCTTCAGGCCGCTGGGCCCCTGGACGCCTGGGAAATCGCCAGAATCGTTTTTCCAAATGCCGTTCTATCTCGGCCAAGTGGCAGACGGGCAGCCATCTTTGAGCCCTGTGCAACGATGCTTCTGAGCTCGCGTTGAGTGCAATGGCCCATTTTCCCGAAGACATATGAGTCCAATCGAGGAATTTGGATCACGATTGTCCGTGCTGTGCAACTAAACCTTTAGTTCTTGAATTCGAAGTCTGAGTTACATAATGCCAAAAGTTGGCTCGAACAATCCTGATATTATGGGTCCCTACATACCTTTCCGCAGATGATTGTTCTAATCCAAGCGTGTGTGAACTTCATTGGCAATGACACGGAAACTGCCAGTCGTGTGGGTACTGACCCAAGGCGTGACGGTGAGGACAAGAGTTATCTTGATGGCGATTCTCTTCATGCAACACCTACCGGGTCAATGTCAATCGCATTCAAGGTGCTATGGGGGTGTGGGGGGGGTGTACCGGTCGTCCTCTCCGGACAAACGGTTTCCTCTTTGTCAAGCCCTTGATTGCTGAACATGAACCATTTGAATCCAGATCAGAATCATTTCGCTTGAGATAAACAAATCACGTATTTTATGATATCACTAATGTACATACAGGATATAGAAGGATGGAAATTAGGGATGGTGGAAATTAGGGATGGTGTAAATTATGGATGGTGTAAATTATGGATGGTGTAAATTAGGGAGTACTGGCGTAGTGTGGTGCTCGTAGGCGTCCCGTTAAGACAATAATACAGTCTATCATGTGCTGTGAATGGTGCATGTGCGCCCATTCTCACTTCGCATCTGATTTGAAGGCATTACCATGACGAAAGCGTGAGCCTAAGCTGCGGTAGAATAAAGTGAACGGATGTGGTGTTTATTTTGTGTATCACTATCATTAATTGAAACGCAAATGTCTCTATGAAATTAACATCCCGAGACACGTAAATATCCCAGGAAATGAGCAAGCAAGCCCTATATTATTACTTGCCGATATTGGGGCTTCCAAAACAAGCCCTACTATCGGCCTCTTTATCTGACATGAAATGCACGTAGACGACTGCAAAGCCATCCAACAGCGCCACGTAACCATCAGCACAGCGCATGGACGTAACACAGCTTCACATCCCACCACATCAGCCACACCTACAACATCAAACCAACGTCAGGCACATGGAACACGCCAGGCCAATCGCATCGCCAAAAACAAGTCATCCTTGCTAGACTGATGGTCGCACGGAAGTAACACAGCCCCATCTGTAGTACGACCATCGTGTCACACCTCACTGCGACACCCGCAACGCGACATTAAGCATAGGTCACATCCTGCTAGCCTGTAGTAGCTTTGATGCTCAGAGATATCCATGTACGGCTCTCTGCCAAGAAAGGGCGGCACCATCTCGGTTTCCTTGTTGCTGGGTGACAAGCATACAGACCTTCCTCATTTACTTTTGGCTACATGTACGCCAGGAAGCTGGCTTTGTAAGCATTACTTAATACACGCAGCTGAAGGGACACTGGGTGCCAGCGCAAATGCAATCAGGGATCGTGCGGAGAATAAATACATCGGACATCAGGGATCATCCCATGCATGGGATCGTACGTAGATGAGCCGAATTTCTCCACCACTAGAAATAAATGGCTGCATGACGATGCCACCGGACGTGCTAGGTTGACCTCATTTAAATTGACACATGACTTAAACAGTTACCAGATCAGTAGATCATTAGATCATTAGATCTAGTGTCATTGAACGTAGACGGTCAGAATTGTAACACACTACTGACCCTACACACAATCTGCATGCCTTCACGTCTCCCCCACTAGAATGCATACTCCTAACGACTGCGGACTATTACTAACCGAGGCAGCCACCATGAGGGACGGTGTGGGAAGTTATCTCCTTGCCCACTAAGATCCCTCGGCGCTTTTCGATGCGAGTGCCGACACACTGGGAAAACCAACGTATGTCGTAGCTCTATCTAATATAGGATGGCACCAGAAATCCACTATTTACTGCTCGGCTAAGTTGACGCTAGCGACAGGCAGCAGCATTGCAGACGTCACTCAAATGACGTCACTGAAATGACGCAGCCGACACACACCACGCCCATTCGCAACATCTGGCAATAGGGACATAAATAGCTATCCACGAATGGCATCGGGCACATGAGCCCATTTGCCTCGTCACTTCAAGTATATGGCTCCCTGGCGGTGCCGTCCGATGTATTTGAGCTGGCTTGCAATTCATTGCCAATCACGTAAACGGTCGTCTAGTGTTATCATCGGCCGTAGGTGAACCGATTTGAAAAATACCGTACTAACCCTGCACACAGTTCTGCGTGTTTCAAATCTTCCCCGCGTACAATGCATGCTACTAACACACGACATCCTACATGAGAGGTGATGTGGGCAATTACCTCCTACCCCCGCGGCAAACATTTGGTGCTTTCCGAGACAACTTGCGCGGTAGCAAAGCAAATTGTTTTATCAAGACCGTTGAATTCCCAGGGAGACGGTCTCCACTCTCCCTGCCTTTGGCGCCTTAACGCGCACAGGCACTATAACGTCACACGTCAGTTAACGCAGATGTACACCTGGGGCGGGGATGGCCGAGTGGTTAAGGTGCTGGGATCTGGGTATCAAAAGTCCCGGGTTCGACACTAGCGCCGCTCGGGACATTTCGTAATCCCGCGATCCACTGGCGAAACAGTGTGGACGGCGCCATTAGCCGTGAATGTGCACGAAGTGCGTCGTGAACCACCCAATAAACAAACAAATGTACACCTGCTCCGACTTTGCTTGAAAAAGCGCACTCAAAGACCGGGTAATGGCCTTTATGATCCGGCACGCCTCTGCCCACGCATCTCTCCATCTCTCTGCTGCCGTTCCCCGCTGCTGCCGTTCCCCACTGCTGCCGTTCCCCACTGCTGCCGTTCCCCGCTGCTGCCGTTCCCCACTGCCGCCGTTCCCCCACTGCTGCCGTTCCCCACTGCCGCCGTTCCCCCAGTGCTGCCATTCCCCACTGCTGCCGTTCCCCAGTGCTGCCGTTCCCCACTGCCGCCGTTCCCCACTGGCGCCGTTCCCCCACTGCTGCCGTTCCCCACTGCTGCCGTTCCCCACTGCTGCCGTTCCCCACTGCCGCCGTTCCCCGCTGCCGCCGTTCCCCACTGCTGCCGTTCCCCGCTGCTGCCGTTCCCCACTGCTGCCTTTCCACACTGCTGCCGTTCCCCGCTGCTGCCGTTCCCCATTGCTGCCGTTCCCCATTGCCGCCGTTCCCTGTTGCTGCCGTTCCCCGCTGCTGCCGTTCCCCGCTGCCGCCGTTCCCCGCTGTCACCGTTCCCTGTTGCTGCCGTTCCCCACTGCCGCCGTTCCCCGCTGCCGCCGTTCCCCACTGCCGCCGTTCCCCGCTGTCACCGCGTCGGTCTCCCCCGAGACGCGATCCAAGCCGCGCCTTATCTCCGCTAGTTGAACTTTGACGCAAGTCGGATGGTCACCCAGGGGAAACCAAGATAAAACGGCGCGAGAGACGGCGTGACGCTGGGCAAACTGGCCGGTCCTAGGGGGACAGAGAAGCGATGGGCTCGATCAAAGAGAGGACCGGGCCTCGCAACTGTAGCGTCCTTTCCTCCAACACATCTTTGTACGACGATTTTGTTCCTTGTCGTACAAAGACTCAAGATGAGCAGTTGGGGGGGGGGGGGGGGTCAAGACCTCTCCTGAGCTTGTGGGACCCTCCCTGGACCCACTCTAAAAACACACCTGGGAAGAAAAACAAAGGTGTATGCAGTATATGCAGTGCAATCAATGCGAGGGCCCAAGAAAACTGCAAAACCCATGTCTTACCTTTAGTTTGATTGATGCGCCTTAAAACTCAAATAACTAACTTTTGCTTTGTAGGTTGATTTTTTTGCCATGAAGGCAATCATGTTAATCCTCTCCTACGCCTGGTTAATCCTCAGTTCAGCATGCAATCCAACACACCAATGCACATTATAACGGGTGAACTGGAGAAAACGCATCCGATAATGAAAAAGTAGAATAAATGAAACCACCGAAGGACTTAATTGATGAATAATGAACGAGTAATGAATGAATGACTGGAGGAGTAATGCACACCGAAATAATGAACCAATGAACTGCCCCATGCAGATAGTGAATAATGCGTCTATATGGCAGGACCTGATCCTATCACAAATATTTGCCAACGAGTTGGTAAGATTTGGCGATTCTGTTTTGGAACAGGAGTTGCAGATGGGCAATCGATACGCTCTACCATTGGCTACAGCTTTCATGCATGCATTTGAGATCGGTTTTTCTTAGCTCTGTGGTGACAGGCTAGTCATTCATGTTCGATACACCGAGAACATTTTCGGAATCTGGCCCTATGGCTTGTGTAGTCCGACGAATTTTTGCACTAAAATCTAGCAACCCTACCCAGACATATCACTTTCCCTGGAGCACGGTTTATACTCCAAATCCTTGACTTGAGTCTTTCTTCTCAGTTCAACCTAATGGCTACTACACAACGGAGCTCATCCAATAAAATCCAATGAAATCACAATCAGTCAGATCATCCAGTGAAAACCAAATTGGCAGTGCTCAACTTTGAAGTGAGACGGGTGGCTAGAGCCTCATCGGACCCAATATAATGTAAGCGTAGCTGTTCAAAAATTGCGCATCTGTTCTTAGACAATGGTTATCCCCGACAGAGGGTATAGCTAGAAGCCCACAAGGTCCGGACGTGGAGTCGTGGAGCACAAGGTCCGAGCAAGGCTGTGCCACGACACCAGTCGCGGGCAAGTTCGACTATCCCGGCAGTGTGTAGTCTAGAACGTCCTCGCTCCGCGATAACTGGTTCCAGATCCGATGGCTTTTCCAAAAGCACCAGCCGTGTATGCCCTTGAATTCAATGGGACAGGTGAGTGAAGCAAGCGGCGATCAGTTGAACGGCAGCTTCTACAGGTACCGTGACCAAAACCATTTCTACTGGCAGCCAGAAGAGGTCTACCGTCCAACGTCTCTCACCCGTCTCTCGGCCAGGTCTGACCTCTCCCAGTCCCCGCGACGACTCACTGTCCAGCGGCTGTTGCACGCGAACGAGAAGGGTGCAGGTCGCTCGTGGGGAGGGCGCAACGCTCCTGGTCTGGCTGGCCGACACCTATTGCACCAAACCGCGAAGGGGGCGCCGGTCATCGCCCTCCGACCAGCCCCCTGCCCTACATGGCTGCACGGTACAATGGCGGCACGACGCGGGTGTCACAGTGACATGACACCCGACTGTGTCATGTTGCAATGACACGGCCTCGGCCGGGCTACCGTCTGATCGCTGTGGGAACGGATGATCAACTAAACATTGCAAACAGGCGAGCTGTGGCATGTCATGCTGAGGTCAGTGCGCCGGCAACAGCCTACTGAATGTCTGGGATCCGTTCGGAGCTCGTATCCCGGTATGCGTGGAAGCAGCCGCGAGTAAGCTACTAAGCACAAGGGTGCGAACCGCAATAAGGGAAAAAATTGAACCCAACAACAAAACACTGCATTAGGCTATTATATATTGATGATGATTTATGTTTGCCCATTTACAAAATCACAGGCTCATCACATTAAGGCCACTTGAGGGTAGCGTGGGTGAGTGGGAAATCCATATAATCAGTGCGCATCAGCTCGGCATTACAGAACCCACCATGTCTCACAGACAAGATGTCCTACAATCCCCACCGCGTAGGCAACAAAATGTGGTACACTTGTATAAATGCACTAAATGAGCGATGCACAGTGAAAAACGTGCATTCTAAGATAGCATGCAAATATTCCCGAATCAGGTTCACATTGAAGATAAAAGGATGCAAAAGGAACCGATTTTACGAATATCGTCTTGAGGATGCGAGTCTCCGACGATGTTTTGGACTCCTGTGTGAAATGTGGACACAGCCCATCAGCATATGGAGCACTGAGTGACGAATGTCAATTTCAGGACAGACATTTTGGATACCGTGAAGGACAACACAAGTCGTCAGGTGTTTGAACCGATGTGCATTTGTGGCCACAAACGACTAGCTACGCAAACTACGCCGCGGTATGTTTTATAACAGGCATCAGTATGTCAGATTGCACGCTGTGCTTATGGCCAGCCATGTATGAGAGAGGATTAAAAATGTTGGGTGTGCTACTTCACGAGCTCTGTATGAAGTGATGCGTTTTTCACATGCTATGAATTTTTCATGCCCACGACACTGATGCGCGGGTTAGTATATGTAAGTTGGTGATCATTGTCAAAGACCGAAACATCGAATATGTATTTTGGACAGTGTCTATATTGAATTTTCTTGTCCCTCAATGATTATCTGAAATCAACGTCCTTGCTCAGCTGCCACACTAAATGTTCATCACTCGATTCTGGAAAACGTGTTGTTTACCATCGCATCTATGCTTCGTTCACCTAATCATCAGGCATGCAATCAGATTACGCTTGCATTAGCCAGCATAGCTCCCAACTGTGACAACCTAATCATTGGAAATCAGCAGCAATTGCAAGTGTTTCAATGCGGCCGTCACGAAAGCCTGTGACATCCAAATAATAGGCATGTTCTCTGCATTTGCCTCGAGCCTAATTAACATCAGATCTAGGTGTGCCCTAGTCATATTTTTTTTTCAATTATTCACACGTGTCTTCCAGGTATTCCTGACAAACGGCTGACTGACATATTGAGCATACCTACAGATAAAACATGTACATCTATTTCATTCCTTTGAGTCAGAAGAAGGAGATCACCGAAATGTAAGTGCTTCAGTCGCTTCTGCTACGTCCTGTGACTTGACGAAGGTGAAAATACGAGTTAAAAATTAGTTCGTCGGAGTGTCCAATGTGTTGATTGCTGTCAGAATCTGCTTATTGTATGTCTCCAGATTTTTCTTGCTACCGCATGCTTAAAGGTACCTCCCACAAATTCGCACGCACTCTTCCCGTGGAAGAGTGCGTGGAAGAGAACATTCACAAATGCCAGTTGCGCGGCATTCCACAGTTATCATAGTGGTGGCAATTCTTCACATATTTGTTCTGATATTGCGCGGTACAACGATCAAAAGATTAGTGTAATTTGTTAGACTTCGAGTACTTTTGACAGTATGTACGGAGGAGACGATATAAAAAGGAATGTGCAATGTACATTGCGCTTTGTGACATCAGATAAAATATCAAACATTTTAGTAACATGCAATGAATCTGCTTTCCAAATATGTAATAATTGGCTTAATTATGCACTGATGGCATCCCAATGGAAGTCCTGCATAATGAGGAATAGTTTTCGGGGAAGTCCCCAAAAAAATTGCTTCCAACGTTTCTGCATCAGTTAAGGTGCATTGGTCTGTTTGCCCATCGTTTCTCCCAAACCTCATCTCGTTGACCTAGCGGTGACATCAATCATGAGTTTCGTGTTTGATGGTATGTATGTACACATACAGTATGAGTCTCACTACTACCAACAACAAAATTATTTCAGCGTCAGCGACGCAATTACCAAATTATGATTGGGCAGTGCTGACATCCCGTTGATGCAAAACCAAATTATCTCTCAGGTCCCACAAAAGTAATATTTTCCGGACTTTATTTTGCACCACCCTTGTTTCGCATTGTCCCGCATCGCAGTTCGTAGTCTTTCGAGCCAGGACACATTTTACTAACTGATTGAGGTGTCGGTGGCCTTTCTCGTTGCTTACAAAGTCGCATCCCGGTCTGTCTGCAAAAGTATGCCGCCTTCGGCTTTGGGCTGACAACTTGCATTGACCATGTAAGGCGTAGGTCCAAACAGGTATGCAGTTCATTTGACAGGGGATTAGTACAAACAGAGTTATGATCTGCAATTATCGCCTGTATGTCGGTGGACGGTTGAAATTCTTCCTTCAACTCATGAAGCATCCTCTCTTACCTGGGAAAGTGAAAGAGAGAAACAGTGGGTCCAAAGCATGCATGCTTATTGAAGAATCCAATGCATGATGATATTTCCGGGTTCCATTAGAGGAGCTGGAGGGGCTAGCACCACTCTAGTTCCTATGTTAACACTCGCACGTCCGGCGGTTCGCGCCAACTTCGCCGGTCCGGGGGCAGATGTTTGCCCCCTAAGATCTCTAGAATTGTGCTAGCTAGCGACAAACGGAAAACGGCGTTGGATAGCTGGTGACCAGCTCTATCGAAAGTATTTGGTCATTGTTTTCGCTCAGGTCAATATCCAGGTCACTGGGTCATCATAGGACAAATTCGAACAGATCGGATGGGACTCTCAAATGTTGCCACATATCTCAGGACCTGCAACAGATAGAAGCAAACGGCGAACCCTATTCGACAGTCCTTGAAATATGCTATCCTTGAAATGTGGACACCCGGTGTAAAGCAGGAATACTTCTTATTCCGAAACTATGACTTCAGGTCAAGGTCATGAAGTAACCTAGGGAGGGCATGTAAGGTATCAATTGACACGTCTTGGCGATACAAGCACAATGACGGTAATTTCAGCCTTCTAGCTCAATCCAGTGCGATATAATGCGCAGAAATGCGCCAGTGATATCAAGTGACCTCAGATGACCTTGGTGAGATCACTTAGCAAAAATGTCAGCGGTAGCATTAAGCATAGCTTCCAACTACACGCCACAATCGTTGTGAGGTCATTCCGAGAGCAAATATGTAACCAGGAAACATTTGTATATTTTATCATAGCCCTATAATGGGGAAAGCCATGGCCACGACCTGACCTCAGGTTAATGCTACGAAAAAAAAACAATGCATATTATGGTCCCTGCTGACATCATGACGTGTCGTTTGAAATCAATCGCCCAATCATTGTGGAAGTTATGCGACTAAAACTCCGAGGGATGTTGGGTCACCTCGCCTGACCTGGTAACCTGACCTGAGATGACCCAGGATTAAAAAAAATGTATGAAGATATGCGGGAGAGACCAATGAGCAGCCATGCGAGGTTTGGCTTTGCTAACCAGATTAACATGGCGGCAAATAAGGAAAAACCGCATGGAGCAGATATCTGCCCCCCCCGGACGTGCGCGTGTTAAAAGTTGAACTCATTTAGGGGAGGGGGCAAAGTCCCTCAAACATTTACAAATCCACACCCGTACTACTGAGTATATCACATTTAAGTGAAAGCGACATTCACTCCTTTGCCTGATGGGCGCTACATAGCCAGTAGCAGTTGATGTGCCCTTAAGCCCAAATAATCAATCAATCACTCCTCTGCCTGAACTACATCTCATGGTAAACCAGTCGCACAACTGCACGGCGTGTGTATTTCCTAAGCTACAGCAGCTTGCATCATGAGCTAAGATTTTCATGCGCGAGAGCCGTGACGGCATTAGCAGCCACGGGGCAGGAAGAGCAGCGGCAGCGGCAGTACAGACAATAGCTGCAGCAGATCCAGAAGTGGCAGCGGGAGCTGCAGTGGCAGTACAGATCCAGAGGTGGCAGCGGGAGCTACACCAACAGTACAGTCCCAGAGGTGGCAGCGGGAGCTGCAGTGGCAGTACAGGCCCAGAGGTGGCAGCGGGAGCTACACCGACAGTACAGGCCCAGAGGTGGCAGCGGGAGCTACACCAACAGTACAGGCCCAGAGGTGGCAGCGGGAGCTGCACCGACATTACAGGCCCAGAGGTGTCAGCGGGAGCTGCACCAGCAGTATAGACCCAGAGGTGGCAGCGGTGGCCACAGTCCCAGAGGTGGCAGCGGGAGCTGCAGCGGCAGTACGAACCCAGAGGTGGCAGCGGTGGCCACAGGCCCAGAGGTGGCAGCGGGAGCTACACCAACAGTACAGGCCCAGAGGTGGCAGCGGGAGCTACACCAACAGTACAAACCCAGAGGTGGCAGCGGTGGCTACAGACCCAGAGGTGGCAGCGGCGGTACAGACCCAGAGGTGGCAGTGGTGGCCACAGACCCAGAGGTGGCAGCGGGAGCTGCACCAACAGTACAGGCCCAGAGGTGGCAGCGGGAGCTGCAGCGGCAGTACGAACCCAGAGGTGGCAGCGGTGGCCACATACCCAGAGGTGGCAGCGGTGGCCACAGTCCCAGAGGTGGCGGCGGGAGCTGCAGCGGCAGTACAGACCCAGAGGTGGCAGCGGCGGTACAGACCCAGAGGTGGCAGCGGCGGTACAGACCCAGAGGTGGCAGCGGTGGCCACAGACCCAGAGGTGGCAGCGGGAGCTACACCAACAGTACAGACCCAGAGGTGGCAGCGGGAGCTGCAGCGGCAGTACGAACCCAGAGGTGGCAGCGGCGGTACAGACCCAGAGGTGGCAGCGGTGGTCACAGTCCCAGAGGTGGCAGCGGTGGCCACAGACCCAGAGGTGGCGGCGGTGGCCACAGGCCCAGAGGTGGCGGCGGTGGTACAGGCCCAGAGGTGGCAGCGGGAGCTACACCAACAGTACAGGCCCAGAGGTGGCAGCGGGAGCTACACCAACAGTACAAACCCAGAGGTGGCAGCGGGAGCTGCAGCGGCAGCACAGGTTCAGAGGTGGCAGCGGGAGCTGCAGCGGCGGTACAGACCCAGAGGTGGCAGCGGTGGCCACAGACCCAGAGGTGGCAGCGGTGGCCACAGACCCAGAGGTGGCAGCGGGAGCTGCAGCGGCAGCACAGGCCCAGAGGTGGCAGCGGGAGCTGCACCAACAGTACAGGCCCAGAGGTGGCAGCGGGAGCTGCAGCGGCAGTACGAACCCAGAGGTGGCAGCGGTGGCCACAAACCCAGAGGTGGCAGCGGGAGCTGCAGCGGTGGCCACAGGCCCAGAGGTGGCAGCGGTGGCCACAGTCCCAGAGGTGGCAGCGGGAGCTGCAGCGGCAGCACATGCCCAGAGGTGGCAGCGGGACCTGCGGCGGCGACAGCCGGCTGCAGCACGGACAGCCAATGTTTTCCTGCCCTTGATAAAATATTTATCGGCAAAACCCACGGCTTTTAGTCGCTGAATTGTTGCACAATTGGCGTATAATTCTTCGTGATGATCGAAAGCTGTCAGTTTCATTTGCTTAGTGGTCACGATATGTCAGGAAATTGAAGGTCACGAGGTCATTTTCTTTTTTTAAAAGTCATGTATTTTTAGCACATTGTATCACGAATGTATTCCTTAGACTTCTGCCCTCTGAAGAATGAATCAGAAAGTGAATTTATGTCTCAGGGTGTTAGAGACACAGGCTGGCCGTTGAATAGAAAACTTCGCAATCTCTCAGAGTTGCCCGAGATAAAACTCAAGGCCCGTTGATTTGGCCTACAGATTGCACAAGCGAATTCGCAGCACCTGATTACCCTATCCTCCAGTTTGCATTCTAATCGGAGAGAAGAGGTGGCCATTTTGGCCATTTCATTGGTGGAACTGTCGTTGGAACCCCAGCTAGTAACGTCGTCAGCGATACCCACGGATATTTTTGTTCCACATCTGTGTGGGAAACTCAAATATTTCCGGGCCACACATTCCCGCGGGCTCTACGGTTTAGGGTGCGGATGGGCCTTCGGACGGAGTGACGAGTAAAGCCCGACGGGATCCCGAGTGCGTAAGTCCATGATATGTAGGCGTCAATTGGTACCGTGGTATGGCATTTCTCTCCGGGACGTCTGACGCCAGACTTAGGCAGAGGCCAGCCACGGCCCAAGAGGGAACACCCTCTCCCAAACACCCTCTCCCAAACACCCTCTCCCAAACACCCTCTCCCAAACACCCTCTCCCAAACACCCTCTCCCAAACACCCTCTCCCAAACACCCTCTCCCAAACACCCTCTCCCAAACACCCTCTCCCAAAAACCCTCTCCCAAACACCCTTTCCCAAATACCCTCTCCCTCCGTTCATCCTGCGAGCCTGGCCCGTGTGATTATGGCGTTGGCTCTTTAGCCAGGAGGAGACTTTGACATTCCATAAAAGCCTTCAGTAGCTGAATAGAGCAGAACAGGGTAACAAGGCTGTCGGGAGATGGCTTTGAGCGAGGTAGGGCCCTGGACCACCCAGCAAGGTTTCAACGTGTAAGGCCAGTCGTGGCAGCAATTGAAAGTAAGGTAAGCTGGCTATTGGCACCTGAGTCCGGTTTTATGGCTGCACAGAAGCCGACGGAAAATTTCACCGCTCAATGTTGCCAGGCCTTGGGTCGTAACTGAGATTTTTATCAGTCATGTAAGCAGAGTCGTTCCGTCAGCCATTTGCAGGCAGGACCTCGGAACAAGTAAGCAATATGCTTGCTGGGTTAACGGGGCCTATGGTGGCCTACGGAAGTATGAAACGCTAAATGCTTACGTAAAATCGGAGTGAAATAAACTGTCGGCCACCTGGTTTTAGTAGGGAGAGAATGAAAGTGTCGGAATGAAAGGAGCTAGTGATAGTTGTACATGGTAGGTTCGTGTGGATGACTGCATGATACATCTAAAGAATCTCAGGTAGAAGCTCAGCGCATATGTTCAGCGGTCAGAAAGCACCATCGTCAAATTTCACCAGAATCCCACTTGCATCTGGTTGCTCCGTGAGCGTTTGTGGCGGGAGTATAAAATGTTTGTCCATACATAGGTGGGCTCCGTAAATAGGCGAGCGCCGTCAGTGGTGGCAGTTCCAACGCCGTGTACCCGCACCTCACCTGTACCCTATGCCTATAACACTTTGGAATGTATCTGTATGCTGTATACAAACAGCGTCACACCCACAAACTCGCAAACATTCCCCTGCCGTATAACCTGCTGGGCGCACCCACAGGCGAATGTGATATGGAAGGGCCTGGCCTCGCCGATATACATGCGTGAAGTGATTGCGACGGGCCTCAGCAAGGTTGGCGACTCGGAGCGGCGGAAGAGGTGGGACCGTTAGAACTACAAGCTCCGAACCACCTAAACCCCCCAACTCAAGCCGCCCCAGTTCCGTCGGTAGAGTTCGGCGGCGGAGCGCCCACACCAGCCGGCGCAACGAGGTGCGCACGGCACAAGACACCAGCCCAGCACCACGCAGCCGAGAGCCGTACGGAAGCCGGAAGCCCGCACCGACACCGCTCAGCACGGCAAATTCCGAACCAACTTCAGTTCCACGTCGTTGAAGCTCG
Organism: Imbricaverruca yamaguchii; assembly: GCA_034440575.1. Lineage (NCBI taxonomy): Eukaryota > Metazoa > Arthropoda > Thecostraca > Neoverrucidae > Imbricaverruca > Imbricaverruca yamaguchii. The sequence goes on from JAOTOL010001660.1 coordinate 1,109,002, forward strand.
TCATCCCACTGATGGGGCCAGTAGGAAGGGTTGCTGTTAACCCGTCCCGTCTCGGGTGGGTCTTCAACCGGCATGCCTTTTTCCGTGAAAGGCCAGTCATGCCATCGCCAAACCGATGAAACCGGCCGAAATCTGGCATGCCTTTTCCCATATCAATTTGACATGCTGATTCAAAATTTTTAGGTCAGGTCATCTAGGGTCAACGAGTTAGTCAAGGACAAGTGAGATCACCTCCAAAAATGTTCAACCAGTCATCACGCTTTGACGGATACAGATGTTTTAATGAAACTTTCAGCGTTTGCTTATCTTTACGGATGCAACAAAACGTCCGAGTTGAATTTGTCATTTTTTCGTTTTTGACTACAAATAAATTTTGCGTATTTGCCATATTCCTGTTCAAACACAGGATTCTGGCTAAAGTGAGGATTTTTTATTATGGAAAGTTGACTTCCAACAACATTTATCGGTCTGCTCTACCCATTTGAGAAGGAAAATTAAAGAAAACTTGAAAACTCAAAAAGTTTTGAAATTTCTTTTAAAATGTTTTTTTTTTTTTGGGGGGGATTATAGCCCTGGTCCATTTCACTGTCCTTTTCGCATTCCAAATAAATTTTGTTTTTTTCATATATCCCCAAATTAACTCCCCAGCGTAAAAAGCATAACGCTAGTCGTGAAAAGTCGTGAAAATCTAGCCCCTCTGGTGACGTCACTTTTGGGGGATTTTTTGTTTTTGGTGGGGTGGACCCGGACCCTACTCGTCGAGCGCTTCCCGATGACACTTTTCGTGTCATCGGGAAGCGTTTTCACCTCTTTCGTTTTCGTGCAATGCTTAGTTTGGATTTTAGAGGGGGTCTTCAACCGCCCCCACCCCCGAGACTGGGTGGGAGGATTTGACAGGAAAGACGGCGCGGGTTAACCCTTCTCTTTCGGGGTATTGTAAGGCGTTGAAGTCGTTGCTGGTGATCACAAGACGTTGGACTCCGATCGAGATGCCCAAGCAGAGCAAACAGTAAATATCGTAACAGAGTGGCAATATATTGGAATATCTTGCCTGCACAATCCCAGGAAAAATACACTGAGCGCAGTTTTCTTCCTCGAGCATCGAAGGACGAACCTCGAACTCAATTATGAGTGGGCATAAATTAGTGTAAGGATGACGTAGTTCTGCATTGGAGGTCGGATGGATATGCATTCCTCCGAAAGAATACCAAAATGATATCAATTCATGTATGTCTAGAGGAGGCCATTGACGTCAGAAGAGGCAAATGCAAGCTACTTATTAACCCTATTTCTATGTCTATAAGTCTCTCAAATCTTCCAAATCCCCAGACTCTGCAACTTACAGGACCCCTCAAGTTTCAGCGGTACTCATTCGTCCAGGAGCCCTCAAACGTTTGCAATTGCCAGTGAACTACAAGCGATCCCATGATCCGATGATTCGCCGCCAGATTTTTGGAAGCACCCCAATTGTATGAAATATCTGCAGCTGCAAGGAGTCCATTCAGCTTGAAGAGGCATCTCTCATTTTGAAAACCTTCCAGCATTTTCAAGGACTCTTCAAGGTTCAAGAAACCCACTCCAGCCCTCGGGAACCACTCTTGTTTCCAGCTAGTCCTTTAAGTCTCGAAACTCCCCGAGTTCTCAAGGGCATTAGAGCCTTAGGGAATTCTCCAAATTCCCTAAGGCTCTCTCTCTCTCTCTCTCTGCCACAACCTCTCTTCCAGCCATCTGGTATCCCCAAGATCCTAGAGGTCCCTCAAGTTTTCAAATTTCATGATCGCTCCATCTCTCGGGATCCAGAACTCCAGGTATCTTCACCTGCCCAGAGGTGGTCCAACTATTGCAGAGACAATCGAACTTCACGGGGAAACACAGCTTCGAGGATCCCTCCAGCTTCTGTCATGTAGTAGGTTCCCTCTTGTTTCAGCCTTCCCTCACCAGATTCGAGGAGATCCCGCAGAGTCATGTGGTCCTTCCGGCGTCACAGGCCTCTATAGCTTCAGGAGTATTCTTCATCGCCAGGGTCCCTTCCTGTCTCGGGCCTAAGAAACTCCCGAGCCTCCTTCCGTTAGCTGAAATGAGGCCACCTACAGCGCACGAAGAGCACCGAAACGTCCGCGTTCAGCACCCGAGCAACAAATGCAAACATTGATTGCCAATATTTAGTGCGCTGTTTTTGTTTGGTGAGGAAAAGTGGGCTCCATCTGACCCCCCCCCCTCCCCATTGGCTCAGCATCTGTACGGTGTGGTAACTGGAGAAAATGTAGAGAATCAAATACATGTTGGACCCCACCAATATTTTTGCAAAGTTTCACACCTGCTAAAGTTACATGTGCACTAAGCTCACATGTGCATTAATGAAAACACATGATTGAACAGACTACATGTGAAAATGTCAAGCTGACGCATCAATCAGGTTCTAATCCAAGCGACGAACAACGATCAGAACCGATGGATGCCGTGCCAACAATCGTGTTGGCACTAAACGCACCTAAAGTGTTCTCACCGACTTATGCGACTCGGGACCATGTTCAACACGCAATGGATACAGAGCCCATACAGCTGTGCTTTTACTATTGGCTTGCAATTCGTACCAAATGTATTAGAATTGACATGGTCAGTCGGCATAATTCAATAACGAATATAGAAAATTAATAAGATTTGTACTTCTTACACAGCTGAGGAATTTGGTATTAGTCAAATCTTTGCCTGACCCAAAATTGATGGAATAAGTCCCAAAGGTGGAGGAAACAGATTAGGCCTTTTGCAAAACTGGGGTGGGGGACATGCCCCCTCCAGAGCCGGCTAACGTTGCGCCCATGCTACTCGAGCAACACCAGTCGATGGTGAACAGGTGCCACTCTCTGGTGCCGCGCTATCTCAAGAGATCGATGTGTTCATTTCTGTATAACATTACACGAAGGAGCTTGGCTAGCTTTTCTGCACTGCAAGTGACGCTTGATTTGATGTAGTCTAGAGAAATTGGAGGAGACGGCCATAGCAGGAATGGTCGGTAGCGTGCAGTTCAAGACCTCGCGCATCACGTTGCAATCTGCCCCGGCTCACGGTGAAGCAGCGCGTTAGGCCGCCGATGCGTATTATTAAAGTAATTCTGGAGAACCAATCTGTACTTCACGGCATCACGTACTCTCTGACAAAAAAAAAAAGATCTGAGACCTGTTTGCCAACAGTAAGAAGACAAATTCAGCACTGGATTTTGTCTATGACATAAATCGTTTTGTTGTTTATTGGTTGATTCACGACACACTTTATGCACATTCACGGCTAATGGCGCCGCCCACACTGTTTCGCCGGTGGGCCGCGGGATTGGGAAATGTCCTGAGTGGCGCTAGAGTCGAACCCGGGACCTTTGGTACCCATAGCCCGACCCTTAACCACTCGGCCATCCCCGCCCCACTATGACATAAATCAGCTCTGCTTTAGCATGCATATACAAAATATGCGTCGTGATATTTCAGTCACAAAGAAAATACTTTCTGTTCTTTTTTTCATGGAAGTGGCGAAGGTTTTCGTCCTTTGCATTCTTCATGATGTCTAAAGGACTTTGAAGCGAAAGAGAATGTGAAAAGTATGATAAAAAGCACAATTCATCGCTTCGTCAACGGTTGTCTGAAACCTTCACCTGCGTCATTATCTATGCAGTACTTGATTTATCCCGCTTGTTTTGCTGAGTGTGAGGATGTGTAAGGCCCGGAGGTAGAACAAAGTGGGACGAGAGTATTGAGTTGAGGATAAGAAACGTGAAAGGAAGAATGCGGTTGACATGGAGAGAGCTGATGGGAAGCGCAGTTGTATAATATTTCGAAGATAGACAAGTAGAGCAGAGCTGAAAAGAGTTGTAGTGGAAGTATAATTGTAGAGTTGTTAACAGGCCGTATATGATGAAGTGGCGAAGAGCTGCCAGGCCGGACGGCGACTGTTTGTGGCATGGATGGTGGGTCGGGAACTGACCCTCACCACAAGGATAATTAGCATTTCATAAACTGAAGTGCGTGATTAAACAATTAACTTTTCATATTCCAATGGTATCGGAGAGCCTTTGCGCCAGTTGTGGCAGTCGAGAGGCAACGATCGTGTTCGGCATGTGAGATGGAGGGTGATGTTGGTGAGACGGATGCAGGTATTGGTGAGACATGGGAAGGTAATGGTGAGACGGGAGAAGGTAATGGTGAGACGGGGGAAGGTAATGGTGAGACGAGAGCAGGTATTGGTGAGACATGGGAAGGTAATGGTGGGACGGGGGAAGGTAATGGTGAGACGGGGGAAGGTAATGGTGAGACGGATGCAGATATTTGTGAGACGAACAATGTCTTGCTATTTGGCGATTTAAGGGTTAATAAAATTACGTTGGTTCATAGCGATGAACACCGGGTTTTGCTTTCTTGATGACCTGACCAATCTACACTGGTATAAATATTTGGCTTGGTTTATAATGCAAGGTACTGCTGGTACTGTTAGCCATCTCCTTGCTGTCTTGTTAACGTTAGTTTGTACGTTGTGGTAATTATCTTGGTTTGTCGATGACAATAATAATTCGTTTGCCCATGAAATAGTAAGAATGTGTGTATCAATGCCATGGTAAGAATGGGCTTGGCGATAGCATAATGATAATGTGTTTGTCGATGGCATAAGTAAGGATAGGTTTGTGGATGCCATAGCAATAATGGGTTTGTCGATGACATAAGTAAGAATGGGTTTGTGGATGCCATAGCAAAAATGGGTTTATCGATGGCCCAGCAATACTGGGTTTGCCGAGAAAACATAGCAGTAACGAGCTTGTCGATGCCATAGTAAGAATAAGTTTGTTGATGTCACAGTTAATTGGTTTCTTGATGACATAGTAATAATGGGTTTGTTGATTACTTTATGATACGCATGTGTCTACATATATGAATGCGTCAGTTACTTGGTACATTTGCGACTTAATGTCATGACAGGTCATGCAAGTGACCTTCTATGGTCACAATCATCAACATTTTTTTAATTGCCTATGAACATTCATCTATGATAAGAGTTCAAAACGCACTCACAAATGGGAATGGTAATTATCTGGGCTTGTCGATGGAATACAAATTCGTTTGTCGATGAAAGAGTAAGAATATGCGTATCGATGACATAGTAAGAGTGGGTTTAGCGATGGCATAATACTATGGCTCCATGCCATTCCCATCTGCGTGTATTGGTATTTGCGATGCAAGCAGTGTCACTTTTAGAGGTCACGTAGCGCGTTGCAAATACAATACACAAGGTTCTTGGTGCATATCCGTATCAGCGCGTGTTCTGCCTTCATCTTCCAAAACATATTTGGTAAACAAGTGGGTGAAGCCATGATTTTGTTGAACTTAAATCTAGACCACGAGGTCATTGTGGTTAGATGGTTGATTGGTTCAAAACTAGTTGCATATTTTAGATCAGCGATCAATTTGGATTCTGACTCCATACTTAATTTTGCATTTTGGCAAAGAATGAATGGTTTTATGTCCACTTGTAAATACCAATGTTTCGCCCTTGCCTGAGGATACCGGAGGGCATAGTTCTTAACCTTGGGGTCTAATGAAATTAAGAATGATCTGATTGAAATCGGTGCCCCAGAATTGTAATACACCAAATGGGTGCACCCTGTACACCAATTTCCTTCAAAATCTGAAATATGAGGGTGTTCAAATCCGACCTTATGGATGTGACTATGTGTCCTGGAACGCTTCAAGTGTTTCAGTCCCAAAACGTTTTCATCAGCATAAATACCACATATCCAGACAGTGTCAAGCAAGTCACGAAACAGGCCACATTCATATTGTGCACCGTAACAATCACTCGGTCAGTCAGTTTCGCTCAGCACGTCCGACTCGGCCAGCCAGTCTCTCTCTCGACCCGTCCGCCTCGGTCAGCACGTCTCGCTCAGCACGTCCGCCTCGGTCAGCCAGTCCCTCTCTCGACCCGTCCGACTCGGTTAGCACGTCTCGCTCAGCACGTCCGCTTCGGTCAGCCAGTCTCTCTCTCGACCCGTCCGCCTCGGTCAGCACGTCTCGCTCAGCACGTCCGCCTCGGTCAGCCAGTCTCTCTCTCGACCCGTCCGCCTCGGTCAGCACGTCTCGCTCAGCACGTCCGCCTCGGTCAGCCAGTCTCTCTCTCGACCCGTCCCCCTCGGTCAGCACGTCTCACTCAGCACGTCCGCCTCGGTCAGCCAGTCTCTCTCTCGACCCGTCCGCCTCGGTCAGCATGTCTCCCTCAGCACGTCCATCTCGGTCAGCACGTCTGGCTCAGAACGTCCGACTCTGTCAGCACATCTTCCTCAGCACGTCCGCCTCGGTCAGCCAGTCTCTCTCTCGACCCGTCCGCCTCGGTCAGCCAGTCTCTCTCTCGACCCGTCCGCCTCGGTCAGCACGTCTCGCTCAGCACGTCCGCCTCGGTCAGCCAGTCTCTCTCTCGACCCGTCCGCCTCGGTTAGCACGTCTCGCTCAGCACATCCACCTCGGTCAGCCAGTCTCTCTCTCAACCCGTCCGCCTCGGTCAGCACGTCTCGCTCAGCACGTCCGCCTCGGTCAGCACGTCTCCCTCAGCACGTCCGCCTCGGTCAGCCAGTCTCTCTCTCGACCCGTCCGCCTCGGTCAGCACGTCTCGCTCAGGACGTCCGCCTCGGTCAGCCAGTCTCTCTCTCTCGACCCGTCCGCCTCGGTCAGCACGTCTCGCTCAGCACATCCACCTCGGTCAGCCAGTCTCTCTCTCTCTCTCTCTCGACCCGTCCGCCTCGGTCAGCACGTCTCGCTCAGCACGTCCGCCTCGGTCAGCACGTCTCCCTCAGCACGTCCGCCTCGGTCAGCCAGTCTCTCTCTCGACCCGTCCGCCTCGGTCAGCACGTCTCGCTCAGGACGTCCGCCTCGGTCAGCCAGTCTCTCTCTCTCGACCCGTCCGCCTCGGTCAGCACGTCTCGCTCAGCACATCCACCTCGGTCAGCCAGTCTCTCTCTCTCTCTCTCTCTCGACCCGTCCGCCTCGGTCAGCACGTCTCCCTCAGCACGTCCGTCCCGGTCAGCACGCGTGCCCCGTGGCGGAAGTTCGACTGGAGCTGACGGCTGCGAGTCGGCGCGTAACTCGATCAGTCGACTTTGTGAGCGCTAACAATGGCGCGCTAACTTGGACAACACTGTCGACGCACGGCTAGGGTCGCAACTGCTACAGCCAATCTCAGGATTTTTCTTTCGAGATCCTCATTGTTGCAATTAAACGTGATAGTTTTTTTTTATCCAATTCGGTCACAATCGACCACGACAGCTTGTGTGAATGGTGACAATGCCAATGTGTGGCCTTCAGGTGTGACTATTCGCGATCACATGTAAGGTGATCCATTGCGATGTAGTTATATTCTGAGTCGATACCTGTCGCAGTGTATGGGCCATCAGTTTCCCGAGGGCTGTATAGTGCGGGGGTCAACTTGATACACCCCTGATATTTTGTTTGTTTTCTGCTGGGGAAGCTCTGAACCCATTCCAGATATCGCTTTGAAATTCAGCACACTTTCCAACAATTGATCGGTACATGTTGCACCACCAAAATATGAAGATCCGGTCCACCACGGTTTCGGAGTTCAGGCAGGTGATGTTTTGGTCAAGAAGTCATCTGCAGGCGGTTTGTAAATGTATAGTGAAACATTTCGTCTGAAAAAAAACTATACAAGATGCAGTAGGAAGAGAAACGTGAGTGTTTAGAGACATGATCAACAAAAAAATGCAAAAATAGAGCATTTGATCTCAGATCAGGTGGCAAGGTTAACCTGACAATATAACTGAAGGCGAATTTGCGAGTAACTTTGTAGCAAATAATTTTGTGTTTAAACCACACATAAACGGACAGGAAAATTGTTTCCTCTCAGACTCAGACTCAGCCTAAAGCATAAGTTAGAGTCATCCACAATCGACTTGTAGCTATCACGGCTTAAGCCCGGTTCACACTACGGTCTTTTGACGCTTTCCGAGCGTTTATTCGTCGTTTTTTTTTTACCGTTTCGTCAAACAAACGGCAATCGAACGTATTTCAGGCGCCCGTCAAAACCGCGTCTTACGAACGTTTAACGCGAGCGGAGCGTCGCACAGTGTGCACCGGGGCATGTCAAGACCGGGCAATGAACGTCAATCTGGCGGCCAAAGGATAGATTTAGTTTATCTTTTCAACGCCGATTCAGCGTTTAACGTTCTGTTGGCGTGATTGCGTGGCCGCGAGATATTCGAAGTTGTGTTGGCTGTCGATAACCATGTGAGAAGCATTGATTTGCTTGTGGATAGAATATTGCATTTCCTAGCACACTTCTTGACCACGTGGTAGGGAGGTAGCACTGGAAAATAGTCACAGGCGGAGTTGTATGCAATATTGTGTTGTGTTTGTGTTTCATTGGCACTGAAAAACATGCTTGTTCACCCAAGATGGAAAGGTGGGAAGCAATATTTTTTGGTGGTTGTGCAAGTGCATGCAGCCCTGACAAAATCTTGCAAGTATCTCTGAAGAACATAGCCATGCAGAAAATAATTGGCCCAGTGAGTTATAAGTGCCTATTGTAAGCAATGAAAAACCCTTGACAATTTCTGATACACCAAACACAACTTGGCACTGCCATGTTATGCATGATGGTGAAAACATATTCATAATTTCCATTGCTGTAAATCCCAATTCATTGGAATTTTCATAGCCAAAAACATTGCTTGTGCATGTCCAGTGCCAACTACACATGCTCTCTTTTCTGATGTGTGCATGATATGCATATTTAAATATGTACATACTAATTTTAATCCTCACTATGTCAAGGTGCACTTAAGTTCATGTCCCAAGGTAGGCTACAAAGTTGGCCCATCTGTTTCATCTGCATACTCATGGTTTGGCATGTTGGGACTTGTGGTTCAGAATAGGCAACTAGATGATGATTTCCACAAAATGCAATCAGGAAGAACACCTGTGGCTCAATGTTGCACTTCTCTGTTAGGTTTTCATGTCTGGCATATTCCGCAACAATACCCAAATCCTTTCTTTGCTCAGTCACAACTCGTAATTGGTCACCCATCAAGTATGCATCCCTGGTATACTGTCTACCTACATGCATGATCTCACACTAATCAAAATTTAATTTCATTTGCCACTTTTCGACCACTTCACATGCTGATGCAACTATTTTTCTTGGGAGTCTCCATGACAAAATAAAAAAAAATATGTGAAACATGTAATATTCGACAAGTTGTGCTATCCAGCTCAGCTGTGCAAGCTATCTACTACAGTATTTGACATTATTTGTTCTATTGGCATATGATGGCACATTCAATCAAATGTGTTTCATTGGCATGGAAAAAACATGCTCGTTCACCCAAGATAGAAAATAATATTTTGGGGTTGTGCAGCCCTGACAAAATCTTGCAAGTATCTCTGAAGAACATAGCCATGCAGAAAATCATTGGCCCTGTGAGTTCTAAATGCCTATTTTAAGCAATGCAAAACCCTCGACAATTTCTGACGCTTCAAGCACAACTTGGCACTGCCAGGTTATGCATGATGGTGAAAAACATTTTCATAATTTCCATTGCCGTAAATGCCAATTCATTGGAATTTTCAGAGCAAAAAGGACTGGTTGTGCATGTCCAGTGCCAACTACAGATGCTATCTTTTCTGATGTGTACACGATATGCATATTGAAATATGTACATGTTAATTTTGGTCCTCACTATGTCAAGGTGCACTTAAGTTGGTGTCCCAAGGTAAGCTGCAAAGTTAACCCATCTATTTTGTCTGCAGACTCATGGTTCGGCATGTTGAGACTTGTGGTTCAGCTTGGGCAACTAGCTGATGGTGTCCACAAATTGCAATGAAGAGGAGCCCCTGTGGCTCAATGTTGCACTTTTGCATCATATTTTTATTTCTGGCCTATTCCACAACACCCAAATCCTTCTTTTGCTCAGTCCCAACTCGTAATTGGTCACCCACCAAGTATGCATCCCTGGTATGCTGTCTACCTACATGCATGATCTTGCACTGATCAAAGTTGCATTTCATTTGCCGCTTGTTGACCACTTCACAAGCTGTTCCAACTATTCTTGATGAGAGTCTTCATGGTCAAACAAAACAAAAATGCGTGAAGCATGTAATATTCTGCAACTTGTGCTATCCAGATGAATTGAACAAGGCTGAACTGAGGCTACAACAGCAGGCAACATTACTTGTTCAACAATGATGCAATATAAATGGACCACAGAGAATGTATGATTTTCTACGGAGAGATTCGTGATTTGACTAATACCTCTGTCATTCATTGCACATTAGCCGGTGTGCATACTTTCCACAAATCTATTTATCAGTGCATACTAGTCACAAATTTTCACAACTTAATTTACCAGTCAGAATGGTCTCATTGGCGTCAAAATTGATTCGCAGGGAAGCGTAAAGCGAACGTTTTCATTCGGGGAAACAGCGTGTGTTATTCCCGGTGTATTTCCGCTCGTTTTACGACGTTTATCTTCTGTTTGACGTTCGATATCCGTTCGTTTTGCGAATGTTTGACGCTTCGAATTTCCAAGTGTGAACCGGGCTTTAGCGTCAGCAGTCTGAAAAGAAATCAGCGGTACCATATATATCAGCGGTAACATACATAGGGGCATCACATTCATCAAATTGTATTTATTTTATTTATCTATAAATTCACCTTCAATTCACCTTTAATTTATTGTTAATATTATCCTTCATATATCTAAATATTAAATTGTTCACTTATCAAAATATTATGATTATCCTCCCTCGATGTAGTAGCGAACGGAGAAAGGATGCGTGTCCATGAGGATGCCTGCGCGGGTGCCGCTTCAGGTGGGGACCGAACAGTGGGACAGTGAGCCGGAGAACGTCAGACCTGGGTACTAAGGTGGGGGCCGTGAGCCGGAGAACGTCAGACCTGGGTACTGAGGTGGGGACCGAACAGTGGGGCCGTGAGCCGGAGAACGTCAGACCTGGGTACTAAGGTGGGGGCCGTGAGCCGGAGAACGTCAGACCTGGGTACTAAGGTGGGGACCGAACAGTGGGACCGTGAGCCGGAGAACGTCAGACCTGGGTACTAAGGTGGGGACCGAACAGTGGGACCGTGAGCCGGAGAACGTCAGACCTGGGTACTAAGGTGGGGACCGAACAGTAGGACCGTAAGCCGGAGAACGTCAGACCTGGGTACTAAGGTGGGGACCGAACAGTGGGACCACCGGGTGCTAAGGTGGGGACCGAACAGTAGGACAGTAAGCCGGAGAACGTCAGACCTGGGTACTAAGGTGGGGACCGAACAGTGGGACCGTGAGCCGGAGAACGTCAGACCTGGGTACTAAGGTGGGGACCGAACAGTGGGACCGTGAGCCGGAGAACGTCAGACCTGGGTACTAAGGTGGGGACCGAACAGTGGGACCGTGAGCCGGAGAACGTCAGACCTGGGTACTAAGGTGGGGACCGAACAGTAGGACCGTAAGCCGGAGAACGTCAGACCTGGGTACTAAGGTGGGGACCGAACAGTGGGACCACCGGGTGCTAAGGTGGGGACCGAACAGTAGGACAGTAAGCCGGAGAACGTCAGACCTGGGTACTAAGGTGGGGACCGAACAGTGGGACCGTGAGCCGGAGAACGTCAGACCTGGGTGCTAAGGTGGGGACCGAACAGTGGGACCGTAAGCCGGAGAACGTCAGACCTGGGTACTAAGGTGGGGACCGAACAGTGGGACCGTGAGCCGGAGAACGTCAGACCTGGGTACTAGGGTGGGGACCGAACAGTGGGACCGCAAGCCAGATCACGTCAGACCTGGGTACTAAGGTGGGGACCGAACAGTGGGACCGTGAGCCGGAGAACGTCAGACCTGGGTACTAAGGTGGGGACCGAACAGTGGGACCGTAAGCCAGATCACGTCAGACCTGGGTACTAAGGTGGGGACCGAACAGTGGGACCGTGAGCCGGAGAACGTCAGACCTGGGTACTAAGGTGGGGACCGAACAGTAGGACCGTAAGCCGGAGAACGTCAGACCTGGGTACTAAGGTGGGGACCGAACAGTGGGACCACCGGGTGCTAAGGTGGGGACCGAACAGTAGGACAGTAAGCCGGAGAACGTCAGACCTTGGTACTAAGGTGGGGACCGAACAGTGGGACCGCAAGCCGGAGAATGTCAGACCTTGGTACTAAGGTGGGGACCGAACAGTGGGACCGTAAGCCGGAGAACGTCAGACCTGGGTACTAAGGTGGGGACCGAACAGTAGGACCGCAAGCCGGAGAACGTCAGACCTGGGTACTAAGGTGGGGACCGAACAGTGGGACCGTAAGCCGGAGAACGTCAGACCTGGGTACTAAGGTGGAGACCGAACAGTGGGACAGTAAGCAGGAGAACGTCAGACCTGGGTACTAAGGTGGAGACCGAACAGTGGGGCCGTGAGCCAGAGAACGTCAGACCTGGGTACTAAGGTGGGGACCGAACAGTGGGACCGTAAGCCGGAGAACGTCAGACCTGGGTACTAAGGTGGAGACCGAACAGTGGGACAGTAAGCAGGAGAACGTCAGACCTGGGTACTAAGGTGGACACCGAACAGTGGGACAGTAAGCCGGAGAACGTCAGACCTGGGTGCTAAGGTGGGGACCGAACAGTGGGACAGTAAGCCGGAGAACGTCAGACCTGGGTACTAAGGTGGGACACTGAGCAGTGGGACAGTAAGCAGGAGAACGTCAGACCTGGGTACTAAGGTGGACACCGAACAGTGGGACAGTAAGCCGGAGAACGTCAGACCTGAGTGCTAAGGTGGGGACCGAACAGTGGGACAGTAAGCCGGAGAACGTCAGACCTGGGTACTAGGGTGGGGACCGAACAGTGGGACCGTAAGCCGGAGAACGTCAGACCTGGGTACTAAGGTGGGGACCGAACAGTGAGGCCGTAAGCCGGAGAACGTCAGACCTGGGTACTAGGGTGGGGACCGAACAGTGGGACCGTAAGCCGGAGAACGTCAGACCTGGGTACTAAGGCGGGGACCGAACAGTGGGACCGCAAGCCGGAGAACGTCAGACCTGGGTACTAAGGTGGGGACCGAACAGTGGGACCGTAAGCCTGAGAACGTCAGACCTGGGTACTAGGGTGGGGACCGAACAGTGGGACCGCAAGCCGGAGAACGTCAGACGGCCGGCCGTCGTACTGCTGCGCCGAGCGGCAGCAAACTCGTCATTTGCGCATTTCGGTTCGTTACCGGGGACCATGTAAGTAGCCGTCCCATCTCGTGGGCCGATCACAAGTCTCAGTAACGAGTGTGAACGCTCTGGAGTCTGGCCGGGTCACAGGCTCACCGTGTCACCGCAAATTCCACACCATGAGTAGCGTGTGGTGCGACACTGGATCTCCCGTATCCAGCCGAGCACGTCAGCTTTTCCTGCAGATCCGATACACGATCAGTTGCCTGCGACTGAAAACAATTGCTATGTAGGCCATCATTTTTTCCAAGTCGAGATATGCTTTTAGTAGTTCAGCTTCAGTGTCGGATATGCGAGAGGGCCAGGGCGTTGGGCAGGGAAAGACTGGACCGCAGGTAGCCGCTCAGACGCAACTCCTAGTGCCGAAACAACGCCCAGTGATGATGGATACGTGGGAATCCCGGCGGAGAGAGCCGAAAGTAAGGCTGGTATTTTTCAATTCCGGGATCACGATTGCATAATTTTACCGAGGAGCTTGACGCGTGACAGAGTTCTTGCTGAGTTCGGTCTGCGTGAATGTGAGTGTGGTCTGCGTATTGAAGTACTACTGTGCCTTCTGCTGACAGATTGCTCTCGGAGAAAATGCAGCAGGCTAAGGGACCGAGAGCTGATCCTTGAACAATTCTGATGCTGTTGGGCAGTGAAGCCAGTGATTCTGACCCGTATTGGCCTCCAGACAGTCGGTGCCCTTTGGACGCAACTTGGATGTGACCTTTGGGCGTGACTCTGGACACTCTGAATGTGATTCGGGAGACAAGCCGACAGCCGGGAAATGTCGATACCGACGAGGCTGACTTTTGAGAGGAGCTTTGAGTGGCCTGCCATGCCCAAATATTTGTTCATCTCCAACAAGCACTGAAGGAACATCCGCCCTCCGTCGTCTGCAGAAAGGATTTATCGGTTATAGAAATGGAAATAACGTTCCAATAGTACACGTTGGAAACTAATATCCCATCAAATCAACCAACTCTAGCACGGAGCGTGCGGGTCACGTGTCATGACGACATAACCGCGGCACCGGCGGCTGGCTGGCTGCCACCTGACCGAAGCTGGTTGGATCGACACCGCTGGGCTTCGCTATGGACCACTTTCTTTGACCGAAAAAAGCGTGAACTACGTTGAAAATATGGTGGAAAAAGCTGCTCAAGTGCAAAAGTAAGAGATCAGGCCAATTCTTTTAAGTGCATGAATGGTTATTAAATACGCCGGGATCAAAGTTTAATGAAAAAAAGTTCTTGAGGTTTTAAAAGCATGGCGGTCGGGTCCGGTCGGGCCGAATTGCTCACATTGCTTTTCGCTGTAGGTGCACGGGATTCTTCTCGGCCTCCAGTAAGTGAGCAAACAGTTTACTTTCGGCGCCGCTCGAGAGCGGAGTCCACTCCTCTAGACGCCTGACCGCAACAAGCCGGAAGTGCCTGTAGCGTATGGCTGGGCTGAGAACGTCTGGGAGACAGCGGTGATGCAAGCCGCGCGATACCGTACTCTACACAGCAGCAGATATTCGCCTGTATTGCCAAATCCACACATAGTTCGGCACAGCTTCAGTTTACGGCTTTGGGCGCTATATTACCAATGAGGTCAGTGCTCCCTGAAGACAAAATGACCAACGAACGGCTTGCAGCTTCCTCAACATTAATGACCAGCTGTTTCAGTCCGCCTGTTGCTGCTCCTCTTGCTGCTCATCCACGTGTTGTTGCTGTTGCTGCGACCATGACGGTGCGACCATTACGGTCTTAACCCGCGCACGTCCGGGGGGGGCGGCAGTTATCTGCCCCCTCCGGTTTTTCCTCATTTGCAGCAAAACTAATAGGGTTAGCAAGGTCAAACCTCGCATAGCTCTTCATTGGTCTCTTCCGCATATCCTCACACATTTTTAATCCTGAGTCATCTCAGGTCGGGTCACCAGGTCAGGGGAAGTGACCAAACTACACTCGGAGTTCTAGGTGGCATAACTTACACAATAATTGGGCGATTTATTTCAAGCTTATAGCATGTCATGATCTCATCAGGGACCATAATATGTATATCGTTTTTTTTTCTCTCGTAACATTGACCTTATGTCAGGTCGATGCCATGGCTTCCCCATTATAGGGCTATGGTAAAATATACAAATGACTCCTAGTAACATATTTGCGCTCGGAATGATCTCACAACGGTTGTGGCATGTAGATGGAAGCTATGCTCAATGCTACCGCTGACGGTTTTGCTCAGTGACCTCACCAAGGTCTCTGAGGTTACCTGAGATCACTACACATTTATGCGCATTACGTCGCTAGCATAGTTCCAGAGATCTTAGAGGGCCAGACATCTGCCCTCCCGAACATGCGAAGTTGGCGCGGACCGCCGGACGTGCAAGTGTTAATGCTGCTGCTGCTACATCTCCTGGTATTTCTGTTGTCTCCACCTGTTCTGCTGCTACTGTCTGATTGCTGCCTCTGTTTGACTGTTGCTGCTGTTTCACTGTTGTGCTGTCTGACCGCTGTTACCGTGTAACTGTTGGTGCTGTCTGACTGCTGATACCATGTGACTGTTGGTACTGTCGGACTGCTGTTGCTGCTGTCTGACTAATATTGCCGTCTGACTGTTGTTACTGTCTGCCGCTCCTCCCCCCCGACGGGGCACCAAATTTCCATGGTGAGGGTGGGGGTGGGGGATTGCGTGCCCCAATGATCTGGCTCCCATCTTACCGGTGATGGGGACGACTAAGGGTGCTTCTTTCACTCGTCCTTCCATCCATGCGCTTCCATTCCAATGTCCATGTCCTTCATTTGGCCCTGTAACACCAACTATCCCTACTATGAGCAGGTAGGACAGCTTCCCGGGTCCTGCCCTCCAGATCAATTTTATGGGGGTAGTCGAACCCCCTCGGCCCGTCCCTAGGGATTGACGGAGTAGTGCAGCCTGAGGTCCCCGGCCGCGCGGTGCTAATTGTGACGGGGGACCAGCACCCCTCTTTTGTCCTAATATCCCCGAGGAGCGGACGGGTCCGTAGGGCTCCATACGGGCCAAGTGACATGCCGCCTCAGGCCGAAGGTCTGGGCCCCAGTCCAGTAGCTGGTGGTCTGGTCGGCTGGGGTCAAGTGGTGGGCGGCGCTGAATTCCGGTTGGGGTGGTGAGTCTCTTTCTCCCGGCCGGGTGATGGCGTCGCCTGCCCCGTATAGCTCCTCGGGCCCCTGGCGTCTTGCCGTCCGCGGGACCCAGACATCCCCCAGTAGGGCCCCTATGTGGTGAGGTGCCCGAGGAGTTGAAACAAAGACGCACTGCATGACATAAACCAACAAAAAAGCTCTCCTGGTCCCTTCCGCAGGGGCCAGATAAATTGTTATTCTGCCACCGCATCCTTATCCATAGAGGTCTGACAACGGTTCCTTGGTCCCTGGCCTTGTTGTCGTCCTTCCGTGGGCGAGACGAGTGCGACAGATTTTGGAAGATCTTGCGCTGTGAGAAGTTGAGGGACGGTTCCTTGGAGGTGGAATTCGCACTGGCGGGAGATGAGGAGACCATACTACAGATGCCCGATGAGATGCAAGATGAGATTGGACTGTTCGACATCGAAACGGCTAGAATACAACGAGCCATTCATTAAGTCCTAACTAGTCTCGGCGCTTGCTTCGTTACGGGTTGTGTCTGAAGGCTATGACAGGATACACAAATAAATGTTGCGCCACCTGCCAGAATTTGCTCAGGAAGTCTTATTGGTCATACAAAATTCGCCGTGGAAAATGGTACTTTCCCGGAATCATGGAGAGAGGTCACTATTTTACCTGTTTTACCTGTCACTATCTTACCCGTGTTATATATTTAGCCAGTCAAGGGTGGACACGATCCATTGCACTATAGCCCTATTTCATTGAATCCTGTTTACATCGTCTCTATGCAAACTGATGGAGAAGATAGTGAACGTTTGCATGGGATGGTACTTGGAAGACAGAAACATTTGAACAAACTGTCAGTGTACTTTTAGAAAACACCGTGGCACGGTAGACTATGCTATCACCCTGTACACTGACATACGCGCTGCTTTCATCAAGAAGCATCATATTGGAGCAGTGTTCTTCGACATTGAGGGAGCATTCGACCCGGTATGGCGTCATGGTATACCTGCAAAAATTTACGAATGTGGCTTCCGTGGCCCTGTAGCAATTTTCCTTCGGAACTATCTAACAGACCGCCGATTCCGCGTTCGGATCGGGAACCAATTTTGAGACGGGTTCCAGCCAGTTAACTGAGTGCTGCAGGGCTGAGCTCTTAGTGTGCTTCTGTTTCCTCTTATCATTAATAGCATCGCCTGCACCCTACCACCATTAATCAGTAGTTCGCTTGTCGCAGACGACTTTGCTATCTGGACGACGAGCATTTCCGCGCCGGGGTTACAGAGGAGGCTACAGCGTGCTGTTTCCTGCTTGGAGCGCTGGACTAATGTAAGCGGATTCCGCTTTTCCACCGGGAAAACGGTCGCCATTCATTTCTGCAGACGTCACAGGTGTCACAATGTGACAATCATGTTGTAATTTTCAGCAATTCCTACAAAAGCAGTGGTCAGGTTCTTTGGTCTCCTTGACTGTGGCTTGACGTATCGGGACCATTTTAAGTTGCACCGGTAGAACTGTTTTAGAACTCTGAACATCCTTAAGGTTGTATTACGTACGTCATACGGTGCTGACAGACGCACACCAATGCTACTATATAGATCTTTGGTCCGTTCTAAACTAGACTATGCGTGCTTCGTTTATGACAGTGCGTGTGCGTCTGAGCAAAAGCGAACGTTGGACATAATCCGTCACACCTCTCTACGCATTGCTGCAGGTTGCTTTAGCACATCACCAATCGTGAGTCTTCTGGTGGAGGCCAACGACCCACCCGTGCCTGGCTATGCGTCGTGAGCTGCTTGGCATGCGTTATGCGTGCAAGCTGCGCCAGTTCCCCGACCACACCACCTATCGGTTGGTGTTTTCCCGACAGACCCTGACTATGCTCAGAGGGAGGAGACAGGGGACGTCTGTCCCTTTCTCCGCGAGGAACCAAGCGCTTTTCGCGGACAGTCCGATACAATTGTGTGGTGTGATGTGTGTGAAATCTCTAAAATTCTTCTAGGGAGACTGAGTACCCCAAATATCGATGTGTCGTTGACATCTCTTAGGAAAGGTGACGTCATTCCTCTAGAACACAAGCTAAGGGCACTGGAACTTTTATCGTCATATCCAGGCTACGCTCCAACATATACAGATGGATCAAAGGTGGACTCCTGGTGTTGGTAGCGCCTTTGAAACGAATACCGCAACACAAACGTTTTCTCTCCGCACGACTGCATCAGTGTGCAAAACCTGAGCTGGTCGCCATCAGCAAGGTCCGGAGTTTTATTGAGGTAGGACACGGTGAACTGCAAGTGATATTTAGCGACTCACTTGGTAGCCTATTGGCACTAAGGGAGTTTTACCCATCGAACCCATCGGGACAAAGCATTTTATCTAGACTCAGGACACTGAACATGGAAGGTAAACAGGTGGTATTCTGTTGGCTTCCAAGCCATGTGGTAATCAGTGGAAATGGGGCTGCTTACGCTGCAGCGAGGCGTGCTGCTCATGATTCACGCACACGATGAGATCTTGGAAGAAATCCCTCCCCTGCGAGGGATTCCCAGACATTAGGAGCGCGGATTTGAAGAAATGGCAGGACTGCTGGGATTCCCTCACTAACAAGTTGAGAATGAGCAAACGCCGTCTTGGTGAGTGGTCATCATCGTCACATATAATCAGAAGCCATGAGGCGACATTATGTCGCTTGCGCATAGGTCACACATACAGCACTCATAGGTTCCTCCTAAGTGGCGACCAAAGGCCGCCTTGCCAGAAGTGCCACGCTCCACTACAGGTTCAATATACATTGGTTGCGTGTCCCCGACTTGCTCGTGAGCGATGGCGCCACTTTGGAAGCACGTCGGTCTTGTTGCGGGAAGTACTGGGGGACGGATCACCATTCGTTCAATCGGGCCAGCTATTTCGCTTCCTTTCGGAATTTAGCACTTCGGTGAAATACCCGCCTTACTAATGCCTCGCCTGGTATGTGGTAAAATCGTTATGGTTCTACCGTAACTGGTTCTATGTGTTGTATATTATGTCATCTCGACTAGTTCTAGATAGGGTACTTCCGTGTGATCTGACTACGTCATGGGCGCTGCATGACCACTGCAATCGATGCGTCCCTAAGCCCCAATAAACAAACAAATTGTCTGACTGTACTGCTGTCCGACTGTTGCTGCCGCTGTCCCACTGGTGCTGCTATCTGACTGTTGCACCTGCCTGACTGTGTTTCCAGCCGCAAGGTGGCCTTGTAACCATAAGATAGAACAAGCTCCAGTGCTATACAAGCAAGGTGCGTGCTTCGCTTTGCATTGCCGTGTTTATGTCAGTCGGTTCATGCCACAGTGGAAGCCAGCAGAGCACTGCACGCAAGTATATAGTACCGTACGGGCGCGCGTTGATGCAAGTATGGAACATCGCACGGGTGCTGGTCGATGAAACACGATATGGTGACGGTGCCAGCAAATACTGAACACCGCGCGGACGCTGACCGCTGACACACGCTATCGTAACAGTGCAAGAAGCGGTTTTTAAAAGTCAAAATTCGCGTTGTTTATGCAATGATATCGTAAATCTGAGAAACAGTAAGCTGAGTAGTGCAGTAGGCTTGCTATAGTGTGGCGAAGAATGTTTTAACCACCAGATACAACACGAAATTTCAAACCCTTCCGAATGCGCTCATCAAGCAAAGCAGGTCAAGCAAGCAAAGCAAACGAACAAATTAAGAAAATGAAGGTGATTTTAAGAACTTTGAACACCCATTTCAGTTCACTTGTGTTTAGGTTTACTAAGGGAACACCCACTGAAATAAAATGTAGCCGCCGACAGCTTTGCTTCAGATATTTATCCTTACTTGTAGAATTATGCCACTCATTGTTCAATGTCGCTTATATCCAAGATCCTAGAAGCGGGAGAGCATTTCCGTTCCACATCAAACCCATGTTTCCGCCGTGCCTCCCACGTACTTTCGAGCTCATCAAATTACCACCAAGTTATCATATTAACCATCATGTTGCCACTTCACATGCTGTTTACATTGCCGCCTGTGTTGATCGCCGGTCTACGTTGTCAGCGCGTTCGTCCACTCGCGCCCACCCGCGGCCTCGAGAATCCTGCCAGTGCACTCGCCTACGGCCACAACGTTCTAACATTGCATATATAGTATATGTAATGTATTCAATGTGCGCATCGCTACTGCTCCGAAACGCGTCGGTAGTGACCTAGCCGTGATGGCCGTCGTAAGCTCGCCACAGCGTCGCTTTTGTCTCGCCATGTCCCCGTGCACGTCTGCTGGCCACCACACAGGACGAGTAGTCTAGGGGTAAATTACCCATCTCACAGTCGAAAGATTGGGGTTCGAGTCTCACCTGTCGCTACTCTTCGCCCGCCCGCGACCAATCGGCGTGAGAGATTGGCGACTCTGCATAGCTCAGCGGTCGACGTGTCGTAGAACCAACAACCACCACCACCACCACCACCACCTGGCCACCACACAGGTGTGCGCGTGCGTCCAATCGTGTCGGGCTGTGATCCGACGTCCGCTTTCTTGGGAGGGGGGAGGGGGGGGGGGGGGGCGGCGAGGCGCGGCGCGCGGCGGCGTGATCCGCACCGGCCGGACAAGTTGACCTCCCGAGGGAAATTCGGCGGCGGGGCCGGCGTCGACTAAGTAGACGGACGAGTTGCCCCCCGGGCTGACTGGGCATGTCCCGGCGGGCGCGTGCTTGCCGTCTGCGTTGAGGAAAGACAGCCGGTCACGTACACCCCTGCGACAGACGGCGGGCTGCGAGATTGACGTCGGTCGTGCAGTATTCCGGAGAGAAAACAAATCGTGACTTCAGCAAGAGTGAAGGAGATCAAGTGGGCATAAATGCTCAATTGTGTTCAATTCGCAACCCTTCATTAATTGCTAACTCCGCAGGTAATTGATGTCAAGCTACTACCCATGCATTTATCTTGCGAAATTGTTCGCTCAAAAAAATAATTATGCACATCACCACTAAGTTTTGTCACTACAGCCGTATTCATCCATGTTTTCATATTCTTGCCGTTCCAGTTTGTACTGCCCATGACTTTTGTATTATGGTGACATTATGTTCTTAATTGATTGCCAATTTATAGTCATTTATTACAACTTACCTCAAATGCCATGTATATTGCTCCACCTAACCACCAAACTTGAATCATCCTAAACAATGAATACTAAAGCACGTTTGATACAATTGACTTAGACTGCAAAAGCGTATAGCCCATACGTTAAATGTAGTTCACACTACTTTGCCTAGCGTTTATTGCCTACAAACTATTGAACTAATTTGTTTCTTGAACGCTACTTATTAGAGACTAACAACTGCCTTCAATGGTATTTTAATGCTGAAGCTGAAGGCTCTGTGATCGCAGTGTTCAGACCACTTCGACACCTGGAAGGTGGCAAAGTAGGGTTCTTCTGGATCCATCAACAGTGCACTATGCTGGTCTGAAGTATATTCAACAAGCTAATGCGTGAATGGGTGGTGAAGGTATTTTAGTACGAAACACTGGTTTAAAGGTTATCCTAAGTCAAGCCTTACTTTTGCCGGACATGGGATGGTTCCTACCAATCAGATGTATACAGAAGGCTATTGAGTCATCCCAGGCTATCATGCAACACAATGGACATCTACATGTCGTAAGGGGATATGCGTGGCTCCGCTACTGCTAGCGTTTTATTCACACCTAGCGGAACGGACACCTTCATTAAGACATGCGACGAATTATGAGGACGTTCCAGGAGGCATTTTTCAATAGCATATTCCCTTGGTTAATCTACTCAATATAGTAATCGATCACTGTCTCTCGCACCCGCCATGCTAACACTACGGGGAAATACGTAAGTAAATACATGGAGACACGCTGATCTTCGAACGAAATTCATAAACATCAACGGCATTCGTACCGGATTCCGCGCCGTATGGATGCATGCTGGCCGTGCCATATTACCACAAAATCGTGAAGGTATCGTGGCCAAAAAGGAAGCAGTGCATCCCGATATTTTGCCCTTCCCCTATGTCGAATACCTTCACCATTTCTGCATCAGCTAATGCCAGTTGGATTCCGGTATAAAGACAATTAGTGTTCGTCAGTTTCGTTCTAATGTCAACATGTTTCTCTTTTTATGCATATGTTCACATAGTATTAGCAAGACGAGTGCGAACAGAACGGCTTGATCAATTGCCACATTGACTATATGGAACAAGGGAAGGTGCTAACATAAAGTTTCCCTGGAACAACTTCAGAATCCGTCGCTTGTGCCAATGAAGGTTGTCCTGATGAACTGACGATTTTGCCATGCTTGGTCAAATTTGCTTAAAGATGAGATAGCATAGCAACGAGAATTTCTGCAAATGATAGCAATATCCATAGGATAGAAACGATCAGGGTAGTGTTGCATCATTGTAATCTTTTAGCAGCGCCAGTGCATAAAAGCTCACTGTATATTAACATGGGTTCCATTGACTTCGCTAGCGATGGATTAAGTTGCCCAGGGATGGAGGAACTGGCATGTTTTGCTAAGCCTCGTTTTGACGTCGGCGTTTACCATGCGACCTCACAGAGACAATATTCGAATCCTCAAATTCGAAAGAAAATTCACCCTCATCACCGATAGTTCATCCAACTAGCCGGTTTTCAGTCGGCTTGGGCAATATAAAACACCGCCAGTCTTGTAAAGCTCATCGTATTTCAACAGCAGAGAAACTGTGGGCAAGTTTAAAAAAAAGTTTCCAACATAAAATGATGCTCGTTTTAAGCAAACCGTGACTAAAAGCAAATTTGACTTGAAATCAGACCATCCTAGAGACCATGACCCCGTTAGCCCATTTTTGATCCACCACTGGCCCCGCCGCCGCTCCCACCGCTTCGGAGTCCACACTCGTCGCGAGGGAGAGCGGTCGGGGGACATCAGGGTCTCTTCTGATGCACTTTGATTGATAGGATCACGCCTATTGATGACTACGGACCCACCATCCGAGTCCAGCAGACTCCGACCCACAAGTAATAATAAAACAGTGCGAATGTTCGCTGAGTGGGGACCAACCATCGGTCCTTCCATCTGGCATAGCTAGTATGCTGGAGGAGGTTATGGGGGACAATATCTAGCATGCAATATGTAATGCAATATGCTATGGCAATGTGCAAACGTTTCGAACCTAAGATGGCAAGCTAAGCTTATTGTCTGCAATTTCAACATATTGTGCACCATCGTTTGGACGCCATGCTGTTGTTGATTGTGGCTTTACGACGCACAAAGCACCACGTACTTTAAGCTGGCAGTGGTTTCGATGCTCATATTCAGCAACAATTGGTGATCCCTTTGATTTATACCAAATCTTGCAACTCAACACATGATGGAATTTTGAACATTCCTCATGAAACGCTATGGTTTCATAGCGTTTCATGGAGCATAGCAATGTTTGACGACCAGAGGTCAAATGTTAATGAATGTCCAATGACGTAGACTATCACAAGAATGACACACGAGTTAAATCGAAAGCATCAGGTACAAACCCATAAGAGGATACCATGAACAATAAAAGGTTTCCAATCAATCTGACGTCTTCACCTCTGATCATAATCCAGAACTACTAACAGGATGCCCGAACTGATTGACAGGTCAAAGGGCACCACAAAGCTGATTTTCACTTAATGCTTAATTTCCCATATGCATGGGACCATAGGCAAGACGAAAGCTACGGCCCCTTCGATTTTGTTTTAACACGCGCCCTGGAGGGCCCCTGAAAATCACGCGGACTGGAGGGGGACGGATTCCGCCCCCTTAAGATCTCGGTTCCTATTAAAGCTGGAGCAACGAAATCTACAGAGTCGATGGATACGGTAGTGAACGCTATTGTGTTCAAACTTGATCACCTTAGGTCAATATCTTCAAGGTCAAATTATTTTTTTTGGGGTGAAAATTGTATGGTTTGCGGGGCTTGGCTTGTCATTAGTATGGATCGCTGTGATTATGTTTAGATGCTCCAAAATGGGTGTCAATGATATTTTAGACATTACTAATGTTGCAATACAGATGCTAGACCCGGCATTTGACCTCGGGCACCTATATAGCAGCACTTTATCGGATCATTACCTGATCCAGTTACCGGAAAAGGGCCGCTCGCCAGATTGCTCCGTTGGGCGGCTCGGCGCAATCGGCTTCGCAAAGAAAGGAGTGAAGTACATGAATAAGATATGGAAACTCTTAGGCACATAATGGCAAACAGTAGTTTTCAGGATGTGTAGGGAGTAACATGCAAAGTGGCATCAATCGCATGACAGTCATTTGCATTTATGACAACATTCCAGTTGACCAAGTTTGGTTCCATTAAGCTGTCACCAACTTTACCTAACTTGACCTCGGTGACCTAACACGACTTTGAAACAACATAGCATAACAATATACATCAAACAAGTCGCTAGTGTTCCCAAGAACATTTCCCTTTTGCTAATATACTGGAAGCGCATTAGCGACGATTTTCGTGGTCTGGCGCTGAGGAAATGTTTTCACTATAACGACCCCTGAGTCGAAAAATGTGCGGCCGATTATCATTTTTATTGTTTTAAGCAACACACCGGTCATTTCGAAGCAGGAGCACAAACAATGGTGTATGTCGGCCGGTACAATCTGTAGTTATCTACGAAAAACCGGAGGGGTGGGTGGATTTCATCTGACACATTCGATCATATCCAAAAACTAATAACACGGTATCCCAAGCAATAACTGGTTGACAGATAAAAGAGCGTCAAATATTTCACTTTTCACTGAATGGTGAATTTCACATGGAGGACGTATTTCGATGGAGGACGAAAACCACTACCACTTCGATTTTCTTTGAACTCACACAGTGTCTTCACCTGGTAGTCGTTCGCCTATGCCTACAGCCATTTTACGGGGCATTAGGATTAGTGTCCAGGGCTCACCATGCATTGATGTTTCCGGTTTTCACGTAATGCTTCATTTCTCATAGACTTGAACATTTCCTATTGGGACCCTATTGAGGACGAAACTGACGAAACACTTAGACTTACGCCAAACTTGCACCGTGTGTGCCCCATTGGGCGTTGCTAATATGATGTCAATATTTATGCGGGGCATTGCAAGCTGTGACTTATAGAGGCCTAGGAACACATCAGTCTGTTATTTTAAGAACACCCAGGTACATTGTTCGGCGGCTTGTCAAATCCCAAACACAACTGTGTATTCCGATATGAACTCAGCCCCTGTCTGCCGTTCACTGAACTTCCAGTTAGGTCCTACATGCCGTGCACCGATGCTGTTAACATCAGTTCCTGCACGCCCCAGATCAGCGCTCCTGATGTCAGCACCTCTATACCCTGCAACGGCGCTCCCGAATCAGCTCCTGTATGTCATGCATCGGTGCTCCCGATGTCACCGCGGGTGCTTGAAGCGGCTAGAACCCACTGTATTTTTTCACTCATAGCGGATATGAGTTTTTATGCGCATATTCAACGCAGAATTCCTGAAAACAGTGAGGTGCTAGTCCTTTCAAAGATTCTGCGTACCAAGAATAAACCTGCTAGGAGCTGGCTGAAAAAACCTCCGGATGTTCTTCGGATTACATGGGAAATTTCAAGGGGAACCCGCGGGAAATGCACCAAGAATGTTGTGCCCACAGGAATCCCA